>OX456523.1:51481742-51869242 GCA_949748255.1 Eustalomyia histrio | reverse complement strand
TTTATCAGGAGCGATGAGGCCCATTTTTATGTGAACACACAGAGAAAAACATGGTTAGAGCAATCATATTCGAATCATATCATATTATGATTATACCAACAATAGTCGTACTATAATATGGTTATTATATTATGATAATAAAATAACCATAATATGGTCGCTACATTTATATTATGATTCGAAACTATGAAAAAGGTTTTTGAATTTAAGAATATTTCTTTAAGAAATGTTTTTCTTATATAAAAAATTTGATATTAAGGACTTTTTCAAGAAAACTTCCTTTTCGCACAAAACAACTCTTGGGTTCTACATACTTTTTTTTTATAATAAATTATTTTATTATTAATATTCTGAGTACTTTTTTTTCAAGAGAAAGTCATTATTTTATAAGTAATGAATTAATACAAAAATTTTAAAAAAATTATTGTTTTTATTGAAAAGAATTAAAAAATATAAAATCTTTATACGGAATATTTTTGACTATGATTTTTTTCGACAATGAATTGCTTGGTGTAAATTATAATGTTATATGTAGTTAAAATGCATTTTCGAAAATAAAACCCCCCTGAAGAAAATGATCATAAATTATGATTTTTACATGGGTGACTGAACTGATACAATTTTTTTTATGAAAACAGGACAAGACTGTTAATGTCGTGCTTTATTTGATTTTTATTTATTCAGTGACTGTTGTCAGCATTTTATATTGTTTTCATAGTCAGACTTTTTGTTACCACAATATGGTTACGGCCAATCATGTTATCAAATAGAAAATGGCAATCATGGAATAATGAAATATTTACTATAATAACATAATGATGGTAGTGACCATATTAATGGTTAGATCCTATTTATAAAACAATAATTGTGACAACCATTCTCAAATGCCGCAAGCATAATATAGTAGCAGTGATTATGTAGCAACCATGTTTTATCTCTGCGTGAACGGATACTTAAACAAACAAAATTTGCGATTTTGGGGCATTGAGAATCTACGCATCATTCTCGAAGAGGCATTCCATGTACTCAAAGTAACTGCATGGAAAGCCATTATATGCATTTATTAATATTTAAAATATATATTTTCTTATTGTTTAAAGGATTTTTAAGCATATTCAATGTAAATTTACACACAAAAGGTAGTAAAATAAGCTATATTTTTCCTACACAATTTCATAAATTTAAATTTATACAAAAAATGTATTTTTACCATAATTAGAATACTATTAGAAAAGAGAAGATATATAGAGTAAATTAACATGACAATTTGTTGGAGAATACTTTTAAATATCTTCTTCTTAGCTTAGTTTTAAATGATCTGTCAATTTTAATTTACTAAATAATTTTGTAAAATTATTGATTTCTACCTTAATAGAAATACATTAAAACAAACAAAAATAAAACTTCATGAATCATTTTCATTTATTTTATTTTTATTATTTTGTGTCCTAATAAAACTTGAACGGAAATTATAATTGACATGTTGTTTATTTTCCTGAAGCTTAATGTGTCCTTTAATGTTTTTTATTACCCCAGTTAGTAAATAAAGAACATTGAGTATTCAATAAACGAAGAAAAAAAAAAAACAAATAAACAAATCTGCAAACAATTTAAGAATTTAAGTGTATTATAGACTAAAGAAAGCTACTCAAATGAGTAAACTAGATGAACTATAAACTCAAAAGAGTACAAAAAGAGCATGTAAAGCGCATAATCCTTAAAACAACATGTTGCTGCAACAATGTTGCTAAAACAAATAAATTTGATTTGTAAGATAATGTAATACAATTTTAAACTTTTTATTACTCTATCTTAACAATTACACTTTAAAGAGTTAAAAAAAAAAAATAACTTTAAAATATTTATTTCTTAAAGATTATCTGTATTTTTTTTATTTACATTATAAACCTGACTGAGAGTGTGAGTACCATGAATTGTAAAATTTCTGTAGTTAAAATTATTTCTTTTTTTATTTTCTTTAATTTCTCATCCTTTTTAGAATATGGAAATCTATATATGACTTATGCTTAAGTATTTGTAATACAATCATCCCTTCCATCTTTATTTACAATAAATGTGGGTGCTACATGTCTGACATCAGCATAATTTAATGTTTCCCTAAGAGTTTCATTATTTATTTTTTTTTTCTTCTTATATGTATTGTTATATGGCTAATGTTATATTTCATATTATTCGTAGATAAAATATATAAATATTTGTAAGAATGGTATGGAAGGAATGTTGTGTATGTAGAATGATGGCAAAATGCCTTTTGGCAAAGATTTTATTGTTATATGTCTATCTTACCAATAACATACAAATGTTTTTATTAAATACACTAAAGGAAATAAATGTATGTATTTGGAATCTGTTTTGTAGGTTTACAATTTATTTACTTTAAATAAATAATAATTACAAATGAAATATTCTATAGCAACACTTTATTTACACAAACTTATACAAACTCTGTTAAGTTACAATAACACCTTGATACAAAAACTGTTAGCACAATTTATTCAATTAATTATCAATGTTGCCGTATTACAGTTTCATTCAAAACTGACTAGCATATCACATTGTGCAAATATTTCTATGGCTGAAAAGATAATAACTAGAAGGTGATAGAAGTGTGTGGAGCATAATGTGGCAACGCTGCATCGAGTGGGTTTTAGACTTTGCTTACTACGAGTACAACCACTCACCAAATGATAATGTATTGACATATCAACATGATAGAATATTAAACTCCGCTATTTGATAGTGAAGAGTTGCCATTGCTGGCAATTGATATAGAATTTAGGGCTGTCATATGAGAATTTCTGTTTATACGATTAAATGAAAAATTATGTATACAATATCCATAACAATATGTATTTGAACATGATGGAGGATTCAAAATTCTTACTGCTTACATATTGATCACTGAGCACGATTTTATCTGTACTAGAATAATTTCGAATTTCAATCATAATACGACGCTGTCAAACTTATGACGTTATTATCTCTGCGTGATGTATTAATTGGTAACTGAAATTACTAAATCATAATTAAATAAATTAAATTTTTCCCAATTTTTAATCGGAAATGCTTAAATTAAAACAAAAAAATATATAATATATAATTATGAGAAAACCTACTGTGTTTATAATAAAATTTTGGTATTTTTTCTCTCTCTTAAGCAACTAATTTTCTATAAAGAAAAAAATCCCAAAAACTTGTTTGAACACCAAATTTACGGGAGAATAATACATTTATATCCCTCTTATTCTGCAAGAATTCTTCTAAAAAGTTTAGAAAACATTTTTTTCGTTTATCGGTAAGGTAGCGCTTCCGGTAACAATATGTAATGCATAGGGCTCGAAAGTTTATGTAAATTTATGTTTAATGCATATTTAGACATATTTTGTTAAACAATTACGTTATAGGCCGTATTTCTTGTTATTTTACTAAACAATGGGTAAGCGGTAATTTCCATTTTAAAACAACCTTTTTAATCCAAATATATTTAAATTAAATTGATAATATTGAAAACGTTGATAAAAATATTTGCATATTTTTCAAATTCCAATGCTTATTTTTCGATTTTTAAAAGATATTTATGTACATAAAAGACGATTATAAAAGCAAAAAACTTTATTGTCCTAGTGATCAGGGCTATCAGTTTTTCATTCCATTTGTAACAACATATCGAAATATATGCCTCCAACCCGATTAAGTATGCACTCAGAGAACTTCTGCATTAAAAATTTATTAATAACAAATTAAGGAAGGGGCCTGATTTTTATTTTATGGTCAGGACACAAAATATAGAGAAATTAAAATCTAAATAAAATTATGTAAAAAGTGTATGTAACCTTTTAACTATGGAGATTACGCGGCGTAAATTGTACACCTTTTATTTTATTGAAAAATTCGAGTAAAAAAACACTTATTTTTTTACTACATTTTTTATTCAAAAATTTAATATTTTTACTTTACTTCACAAACCTTTTTTGCAATTATATAAAAATGTAAATAGATGGTAAAATTTAGCACCACGTCCATAGTTAAAGATTAAGCAAATATCGAAAAGGTTTATTTAGTATAAGGCGGCGTGATTTACTGTTCTAAAAAACATAAACAACTCATATTTCAATCAGATATCTACATCTTTGTGTGTCCAAATACTATTTAAGTCCAATTCAGGAAGGGTATATATGGATCGATTTCAATAGGCTAAATTTTGGTCAAATAAAAATTGCGACTTGTCGTCAGATTACAAGATTTACATGGTCACACGAATAGACAAACGGACGGACTGACTGACATCGTTAAAACGAATCAGGAAGTGATTCTGAATCAAATGCTAAGGGGGGTCTTAGTCCGATACAAACATCAACACGAAAATTATTATACCCTGGCCAATGAGGTATAAAAATCGCTTAAATTGGTTAAAAAATTGCTTAATTTGAAAAAAAAAAAATGTCAGAATTAAAAAATCTCTAAAAAATAAATCAGCCAGGGTATTAAATTTTTGAAATTACGAAAATATCGCTAAAATTAGAAAAACACGGCAAAGCTAAAAACTACTAGAATTGAAAAAAAAAAATATATATATATATATAATTCAGAAAAATCGCTAGAAGTAAAAAAAAAAAACACTAAAATTAAAAAATATAGACAAAATTAAAAAAAAAAAAAATCGATAATATTGAAAAACTTAGCAAATTCGAAAAAGGCTAAAAAAACGTTAGTACTGGAAAATCGCTCAAATTAGAAAAATATCGCTAAAATTAAAAAAATAGGCAAATCTAAAAATCACTAGAATTGAAAAAAAAAAATATAGACTTGAGAAAAATCAATGGAAGTAAAAAAAGCACCAAAATTAAAAAAATGTCGCCAAAATTAAAAAAAAAATCGCTACAATTGAAAAAATTACTAAATTTAAAAAAATATTAAAAACACGTTAGTACTGGAAAATCGCTGAAATTAGTAAAAATCGCTAAAATTAGGAAAAATCGCTGAAATTAGAAAAAATAGTTTAAAAATAGAAAAAAATCGGCTTAAATAGAAAAAGATCTATAAAATTAAAAGAAAATCGCTAAAGTTAAAATTAAAAAAAAATCGTTCGACCGTACTGTCTTAATACTCCTATGTAGTATTAATACTCCATGTATAATAACATGAAAATATTGCAAAAAAAAAAACATCAACTTCGTAAAAGAGTTCGTTTTTTGAACATTGTGATGAAATAAATGAGGTATAGATCCCAGAATCAGATCCCAGAGCCCAGAAAACAAACAGTTTCACTGAATTTCAAATTAGTAAAATGCACAAACCAATTTTTTTTTTAAATATTTTAACATATCGTTTAAACAAAAATTATTTTTATTAGCGTATCGTTTAGCGCATAATTGCTCTTCATTTGTCAACCCAGCAAATCTTTGGTAATGGTTGCGATATTCTCATGCGTTACCTTGTAATGATAGCTCGTTACCTTTTTCATTATTTGCAAGCATAAAGTAATAAGTTACTCATTATTGAGTACGTAATATATGATTTATAAATGTAAAGTAATAATTTAAATATTTTTGAAAATGTTTTTTTAGATACATTACTTTGTGTTTTTTTTGTAAGCAAAAGAGTAATGTATGTTTGTTTTGATAACACTAGCGAAAAAACGAAGCGCAACAATTCATTTAAGTTTAAAGCAATCAAATACTTTATACGTCGATAGCTCAGTGGGTAGAGTTGTTAGCTGGCAACCAGAGTTCCCTGGTTCGATTCCCATTTTGACCACATTATTTTCAATTACACAAATTTTAAATAAAATGTTTGTAATAATTAAAAAAAAAAATCCTTTTTTTTTAAATCTATTTTTAGACACATTGTTTTTTCAATTCTCGTAACCATATAAGTAATCCCTTACATTATCACCTCTAAAGTAATGGGTATATACATTACCTTGAGGCTTATCGCCTGTAAAATTCATCAATGAAGTAAGGTGTAAAGTAATCCATCGGCCCCTATGGCTATACATTACTTTACCCATTATTTGGTAATGTGTGGTTTTGCTGGGAAATACAGCAATTTTGCTGTTTCTTCTTTTTTTACAAATAATTTCTAATTAAATTTTTATTATCACGTTTTAAATATTACTTTTAATTTTGAGAAATATTGCAAAAATGTGACATTTAACAAAATGCAATAATCGCAAGAAAGTGAAATTACTTCCCCCGCCCCAAAAAAAAATTTGATATTAAATGATTATAGAAAAAAAAAAAATAATCTTCTAACATAATAAATTTAGAGTTTATTATAATGAGACGTTTTTTCATAAAGGAATAAGCTTCAAGTTTGAAAATGAAATTATCCCCAAAGAACATGAAATAACCGCCAAATAATTTAGCATTACATTTTTTTAGATTACTTAATTTTTTTTTCCTCTGGTTATTTTGTAGCGCCCCACATCTCATGTTTAGGATGTAAAAGGGGCGGAGGAAAATAGGAGGGTAACCACGCTATTTTTTTATTAAGATTTTTCTTTTAAAGCAATAATAGGTATCAAATGAAAGGTAGTCATTAGTTTTGTCTTCCCTATCACAAATCTAAAATTCATGGAAATCAGAGGGAAACCTCGGGATTTCCTTCCTGCTTTTATTTTTGAAAAATATAATTTAAAAATTTTTCTTAATTAAAGCAAAGATTTTTCTTTTTGTGTAATAGAAAACAATGACAACAAAAAGTCATCCCTTGATTTTTCAATTCTTGAGATGGGAGAAAAATTTGTCATATCTTTTTCTATACAAGTATTTTATTGTTCTGTCAAAGTTTAAGTTATGTTTTTCAAAAATTTCATTCATTTATAAATTGTTATTTTTAACGTTTTTCGTTTTACTTACACATACGTACATGTTTGTATGGGTTGTTAAAAGCGATGTTTTTCGAGCAAATATGAAAAACGTCATAATCATCATCAAGCTTGGAATACTTGAACTTTTTTTTTTTATTATTTTCTGTAGTAAAGTGTATGAGGCAGCAGCAGCAGCAGCAGCAGCACGCGTATAAACGAGGTTATTTATAGAGTGTTTGTTATAAAATGTTATACAAAGTATTATATAGTTAGAAATGATGGAGTGGGTAAAGATGTTTGGATACTACATATTAAGGTATGATGAAGTATTAATGGTTGTATTGTACGTACGGCTGATGGCAATGGCGTTTAAAACATTCTGTTAACTGTTTAGTATTCATGACTGTTGTTATTTTATTATTTATTTAGAAATAAAAATGTCTTTTTAACAGGACACGTTTATTGAATCAATAAAATTATTTAAAATGTATTATTTAAATCTGTTTAAAAATGTTCCCTTTAAAAATGTATTTTCTTAATGTCTTTAATTCGTGATTGTAAGCCTTGCGAAGAAGGATCATACAGATTTTTCCAAAGTAGTTAAACACTACTTTTTTTTTTTTTGTTGAAAAACTTAAAAAAAAAAATAAAAACTATAAATTGGCACGAGGCCAAATGAAATCAATGCCAGTGTTTAACACTCTTCTACTACTTTAATGTTTTATAAAAAGTGAACATACTTGTTGTTTAGCAACAATGTCGTAGTTGGAACATTTGAACAGGAATTTAATTTGACATTTGACAAGGATCAGCATAGTATGAAGACCAAGGTATAAGCAAAAAGCTAAAATAAAAATACTTATAAACCAAAAAAAAGAAAAAGGGAAGTATTTAAACAGAATTATCTTAATACGAAAGAGCATTTAAACTTTATTAAAATGTTTGGTAACAAAAATCAATATGAAGAAGGTCTAAATGGGATATAAAAAAATATGACAAAAAATTAAATGGAAATATTTTGTTATAAGAATGTTTTTATGTCAAATATTTTACTTAATTTATTAAATGTCAAAAGTTGATTTTTAAGATCATTTACATATCGGAAAATTTTGTATAGAAATATTTTGATATCAAGTAATTGAAATAAAAAATCAATTTCGAAAAATTTCCTATAAAAATAAATCTGTATGGAAAAATTTATTTTAGTGATATTTTGATATTCAAAAATTTATTATAAAAATAATACGTTATCGAAAAATTTATTGTAGAATTATTTCGATGCCGAAAATTTTTTTTGTAGAAATATTTGGATATCAAAAAAGTTCTTATAAGCTTTTGATGGTATATATCTAAATCGATTAATTTCATATACAAATAGATAAAAATCGATAAACTCCCTATAGAAGTATATCGATCTAAATAGATAGTGTTTAATTTAAAAATGCGAGACTTGGTAGGTTTCGGGTTTTTATTGTAAAATATTGGTACAATATAAATTTATTTAAAGTATTGGCCATCCTTTGCTATGACCTTTCCCAACTTTATGGCAACATGTGTATTCCGTGCCAAAAGAACAACTCATTTTTAGGGGCCAATAGGAAGTACCTCCATGGAAAACCCCTCAAAAACATTGTATAAAGTATGTGGAACCCATTGGGGAACAACGTACACTATTTATGGACCTATTGGGGCGGGAGTGGACGCAAATGAAAGGGATAATAAAGACGATTATTCCGTTCCTCAAAGGCAAAACTTCTCAACCACTATTTTTAAATCGGTTTTTAATCGATTTCAGCACCTTATAATATATGGGACTTCTTTTTGTGGCGTTAAATCTGCATTTCGGACATAAAAATCGTCTTTCAACGTCCGGCAAAACTTGCCGGAAATGATGCTTTGCTGGCACAAAAATCCAAATGTTTGACTATTTCGTTCAATGACTAACTGAGAACAAATGACAGATGTTTACCCTCTAAAAATGCCATATAATAACGACACAAACCATGTATAAAATATACACTATATGTTGTGAATCCTGCATTTTTAGGTTGTACAGCCAATATATCGATGTCCAAAAATTTTCTATAGATATATGTTATATCGATATAGAAAAAATTTTCTATAGAAATATTTTGATTTCGAAATATCAATATTTCTATAGGAAATTAGTCGATATCGAAATACTCGTACAGAAAATTATTCGATATTTCTATAGGAAGGTTTTTGTTATCGAAATATTTTTAGGAAATTTTTATTTATTGTAGTATTTCTATAGAAAATTTTTCGATATAGAAATATGTATATAGGAAAGTTTTCGATATCGAATTATTTTCTATAGAAAAATTTTCGATATCAAAATATTTTTTAAGGAAATTTTCGATATCGAATTATTTTCTATAGAAAATTGTTCGATATCGATTACCTTGTATTAGGAAATTTTTCGATATTGATTTATTTTCTATAGGAAATTTTTCAATATCGAATTATTTGCTATAGGATTTTTTTTTTCATATTGAATTATTTGCTATAGGAATTTTTTCAATATCGATTAACATTAAGAAAATTTTCGATATTGAGTTATTTTCTATAGAAAATTTTTGGATATCGATTAACTTTAGGAAACTTTTCGATATCGAATTATTCTATATAGGAAATTTTTCGATTTCGAATTATTTTCTAAAGAAAATTTTTCGATATCGATTACCTTGCATTTGGAAATTTTTTGATATTTAGTTATTTTCTAAAGGAAATTTTTCGCTATTGAATTATTTGCTATAGGAAATTTTTCGGTATCAAATTACACTAGGCAACAGCCATTTTGTTATTTGGTTCTAGCATACTTTTTCTCATGGATTTGGACCTACTGAACACGAAAATGAATTTTAAAAATTTTTCTATCGATTGGTTTGCGAGATACAAATTTTTTAATTTTTTTTTTTTAATTTTTGGAGGTACACTTACTATTTTGAGCATATCTTTAGTCTTCTTTGACCTATTTTATCCTACTACTACTCAAATTAAAGACAATTGAGCCGTCTACAACTTATTCTCAGAAAATTTTCAAATCGGGTTAGTAGTTTTGATGTTGGCGGCTTAAAAAGGTTAAAAAACTGCGTTTTTTTAGTAAAAATGTGGCTGAAAAATTCATATAAAATGTAAAACGCGATGTTAACAGCGATTTTAATTTTTTTACGTATAGCTGACACTTTTCCAAAGAAAATAAGCCCTTACTTAACAAAATCTGATGACAAATGGCCGACTTATTATTTTTTTGGTAAACGACCGAAATTCCGCTATTTCACGATTTTTTGATTTTCATTATTTGCACAGCTTACCTACCCAACGCAAACGAATAAATACATTTGAACTTAATTTAAAATAAACAAAGTAGTCTTCGTATATTTTTTTTTAATTTATTTACAGCACTACATGCTCAATGTATCGCACAATTAGCTAAACTAACGAAATTAAACTAACTAATTAAATTAAGCAAATCAACGCACAAAAAAATGAGTAAAAACAAAGATATAAGTGTACATTTTATGCCATGTGGAAAAACTGCTGACTTCTTCTTTGTTTTTGTATTCGCTGCAATCGGTCTCACGTATTAGGGTCCAAATATAGTCACCCATCATAGCCGTGTCATAGTTGCCCTGATAGCGTCGTTCCATAGCCTTCAATTCCTGATGAAAGCGCTCGCCGTGTTCGTCGCTCACGTCTCCTAAATTCTCAGGGAAAAAATCCAAATGAGAATCCAGAAAGTGTATTTTAAGTGACATGTGCACTCCCATGGCTTCATAGTTCTTTACCAGATCCTCAACTATGTCCTTATAATTCGGGCTTTTGTTGTTTCCTAAAAAGTTTTCCACAACAAGCCTGAAGGAATTCCATGCTGCGGCTTCGATGGGTGATAACAGCTTTGGGAATTTTTCATCTTTCAACATTTTTTTTATCTCGGACCGAAATTCCGCTATTTCACGATTTTTTGATTTTCATTATTTGCACAGCTTACCTACCCAACGCAAACGAATAAATACATTTGAACTTAATTTAAAATAAACAAAGTAGTCTTCGTATATTTTTTTTTAATTTATTTACAGCACTACATGCTCATACATATTTAAACATAAGGAGACACGGTTATCAATTGCATTTCAAAACTGTCTGTGAAAGTGTAAAGAAGTTAATATTTAGAAAACGCAAGGAAGACAATGAGTAAAAGACTACGTGTGTTCGAGTGTTTGAACGATCCAGACAATTTCTGCAATGTTTGTGGCCAGTTTATAAAAAAAAATCACGCACACAAGTTTACTCCAGCAGTACAATTGCACTATTTGAATTATTTTGGTATTTCACCAAATATCACAGAACCATGGACACCTAAGTCGCTGTGTGATCTTTGCTATATAATCTTAACCAACTGGGCAGCTGGCGGAAGGTAAGAATTTTTATTTAAACACATTATACATAGCGAATATAGTAATTTATTTTAATTTTAGCCGCCATATGAAATTCGATACACCAATGATGTGGAAAAAGCCGCTATGCCATTCCACAGACTGTTATTTTTGCCTCACCACAAACAGTGGGGTAGGAAGATTTTTTAAATGGAACTACGCTCAAGTGGGATCGTTTGCGCTTCCAGTACCACATTCGCATGATGTGCCATATCCAGTGTGCCCTGGTGCATCTCTTCAAAAAGCAGAATCGTCAGAAGAAGAGTCTGAGTCAAATGCAAGCGAATTTGAGCCGGGTGCAAAGCGAAAATTACTGTCACAGGCCGAACTAAACGATTGGGTGCGCGATTTTGGTCTCACTAAGGAGAAATCCGAACTTTTTGCGTCTCGGATGATACAGTGTGGATTTGCGGCTTCAGAAGTGAAAGTATCAGCGTACAGAAACCGTCACAAGGAGTATGCAAAATTTTATACAAAGAAAGACCAAATATGTTTTTGCAGCGACATTTCAGGCTTGTTCCAAGAGCTTCACCAAATTCACAACCCCAACGAATGGAGGTTGTTTATTGACAGCAACAAAGAGAGCTTGAAGGCAGTTCTCTTACATAATGGGAATGAAAAGCCATCTGTTCCTATTGCTCATGCGGTTCATTCAAAGGAGAACTATGAAACTATGGACATTTTGCTGAAATGCATAGAGTATAGGAAATACAATTGGAAAATATGCGCCGACCTTAAAGTTGTGGCCATTCTGTGTGGACTCCAAGGAGGCTATACGCGACATTGCTGTTTTCTGTGCCTTTGGAATAGCCGCGCTGATGATCAGCATTATATAAAAAAAAAATGGCCGGTACGAACGAAACCTGCAGTTGGAGAAGCGAATGTTCAGCGCAAACCACTAATAGAGAACCGTGAAAATATAATACTTCCGCCGCTGCACATAAAATTGGGTTTGATTAAAAATTTTGCCAAAAAATTAGACAAAGAAGGTGAAGCTTTTGCCTATTTACGGTCAATTTTCCCTTACCTTTCGCTGGCAAAAATTAAAGAAGGAGTCTTCGCAGGACCCGAGATAAAAAAAATGTTGAAAGATGAAAAATTCCCAAAGCTGTTATCACCCATCGAAGCCGCAGCATGGAATTCCTTCAGGCTTGTTGTGGAAAACTTTTTAGGAAACAACAAAAGCCCGAATTATAAGGACATAGTTGAGGATCTGGTAAAGAACTATGAAGCCATGGGAGTGCACATGTCACTTAAAATACACTTTCTGGATTCTCATTTGGATTTTTTCCCTGAGAATTTAGGAGACGTGAGCGACGAACACGGCGAGCGCTTTCATCAGGAATTGAAGGCTATGGAACGACGCTATCAGGGCAACTATGACACGGCTATGATGGGTGACTATATTTGGACCCTAATACGTGAGACCGATTGCAGCGAATACAAAAACAAAGAAGAAGTCAGCAGTTTTTCCACATGGCATAAAATGTACACTTATATCTTTGTTTTTACTCATTTTTTTGTGCGTTGATTTGCTTAATTTAATTAGTTAGTTTAATTTCGTTAGTTTAGCTAATTGTGCGATACATTGAGCATGTAGTGCTGTAAATAAATTAAAAAATAATATACGAAGACTAATTTGTTTATTTTAAATTAAGTTCAAATGTATTTATTCGTTTGCGTTGGGTAGGTAAGCTGTGCAAATAATGAAAATCAAAAAATCGTGAAATAGCGGAATTTCGGTCGTTTACCAAAAAAATAATAAGTCGGCCATTTGTCATCAGATTTTGTTAAGTAAGGGCTTATTTTCTTTGGAAAAGTGTCAGCTATACGTAAAAAAATTAAAATCGCTGTTAACATCGCGTTTTACATTTTATATGAATTTTTATATGAATTTTTCAGCCACATTTTTACTAAAAAAACG
The DNA here is from genome assembly GCA_949748255.1 of Eustalomyia histrio. NCBI lineage: Eukaryota > Metazoa > Arthropoda > Insecta > Diptera > Anthomyiidae > Eustalomyia > Eustalomyia histrio. Next base: position 51,856,029 of record OX456523.1, on the reverse strand, counting down.
CAGTTTTTTAACCTTTTTAAGCCGCCAACATCAAAACTACTAACCCGATTTGAAAATTTTCTGAGAATAAGTTGTAGACGGCTCAATTGTCTTTAATTTGAGTAGTAGTAGGATAAAATAGGTCAAAGAAGACTAAAGATATGCTCAAAATAGTAAGTGTACCTCCAAAAATTAAAAAAAAAAAATTAAAAAATTTGTATCTCGCAAACCAATCGATAGAAAAATTTTTAAAATTCATTTTCGTGTTCAGTAGGTCCAAATCCATGAGAAAAAGTATGCTAGAAACAAATAACAGACAAAAGTTTGTTATTTGTGACCTAGTGTTATTTGTTATTTGAATTTTTTCGATATTGACTTACTTTAGGAAATTTTTCGGTATCGAATTATTCTCTATAGGAAATTTTTCAATAACGATTACCTTGCATTAGAAAATTTTGCAATATTGATTTATTTTCTATAGGAAATTTTTCGATATCGAATTATTTTCAATAGGAAATTTTTCAATATCAAATTATTTGCTATAAGAATTTTTTCGATATCGATTAACTTTAGGAAATTTTTCGATATCGAATTAACCTCAATAGGAAATTTTTCGATATCGAATTTTTTTCTTTAGAAAATCGAATATTTCGAAATATTTCTTAAGGAAATTCCGTGTAGAAATATTTTGATATTCAAATATTTATATCGGATAATTTTCTATATGGAAATATTTCTTTAAAAATTTTTTTTTGATTTCCAAATATTTTTTAAGGAAATTTGTTGATAATATCCCATTAACTACTAACTGGGAATTAAACTAATAGATTTGTTGTTATTTCGCCTTAAAAATTTTGAATGGACAGTAATCGGGCCTAAATTTATGTACCTAACCAAGCCTTAGCACTACTAACAAAGAAATATATTTCTGAAAAAAATTTAATTTACTTTAAAAAAGTGTTACAGACAACTTTTGTTTATCTATTTTTTTTCTTTTTGATAATGAACATTATATTTATTTGTGTTTATTTCATTTCAGATCTCTCTCTACTGCTAGATTGGTAAGTTTATTTATTTTTAAAATGTCATAAATTTTATACGTTTAAAATTCATTCCAAAGAATTCAGGATATATTACGATAAATGTTTTTAAGTTAAATAACCCAATTAACATTTTAAAACGTTTAAAATCAATTTACAAAATAATCAATATTGGAATGGAATTCCAAATATTCCTCAAATAATGCGCTTACTAATATTCATAAATATATATTAAATAAAATCTGTTTTAGGATAATAATTTGTCCAGAACTAATATTGAAAGTCAATCAAGTTAACAATTTCATTAAAAATTGTATTGTAAAAAATTACTTCAAAATTAGGCTTTTTTGTTTTTTTTTTCTATAAATAATTATGCGAGTACTTTTAACATGACTATCAAATACTGAAATTATCACAACTGAAACATTCGATTAGCTACACATGTAGTTGCCAGCTCGAGTCAGTTTTCTGTACGTAAAAATTGTTTACTGGGTTATATGTTTTAAATATAAATTTGTAACACATTTACATAAAAGAGATTTATGCAGTAAAATAGTATCAAGTGTTTGTGACAATTTACATCTTATTTTAATAGTTCCCAAATAAAAGGAAAAATATATGTATATTATTCCTTTTAATGTTAAAGTTAAAGTAAAAGAAAAAAAAATTTAGATTTGATTTATTTACATAATATAGATAAATTTATAGGATAATAAGAGACTAGGTCAAAGTTTTACAGAACTTTAAATTATATTTGCATGAATTTAAAATGTTATCGAAAAGCAAAGGTTTCCTAAGAAAAATCTAAATCCGTTTATATACTATTTCACTCAAATAACATTTCTATAGCTTGTTTGTTTTAACATCTAAAACAACATAACATCTAAAAGGGTTTATTTGCCAATTATTTACTCATATGACAAGGAAAATTTGTAAACATACATACGTGTACAGTCCCAAGTAAATATCAGCAGTACGTTTATTTAAGATACCGGAAGCATTAAAATTTTCATTTCCGCTTAAATACCACAATACTTATTACAACATAACTTAACGCACATACATACGAGCACATAGATAGAGACAAAAATACACATAGAAAATGTCAATGTTCTAAGTATTTCAATGTTCAAATGTAGTTATGACAAAAGTAATGGCTTAAATTACCACAAATCACGAATATTGTTGATGTTAAAGCTTATTTCCGTTTAGCCAATAACTTTGTTAAGTAAATAATGTAAAAAGTTGTAAGATTTGCCAGGAAAATTCTCTAAAATATTATTAGTTTTTCAAATACTATATTTTTCAATAACAAAATTCTTTATTACATATTTTCAATTCATATTATTGACAAATCATAAATGTCTTATTTAAGTAGTCTGTCTGCCTGTCCATCGTTTCATTTGTATGACATTTTAGTGTTCTTCTCTTATACGTCCTTAGAGTATTATTTTTTCATTCCATTTCTTACCATTTTGTTTTCTTATTTTTTTTTTCGTAATTTTTTTTCTGGTTGAACTGGTCTTGAACTCAATTTTTCATTTTTTCTGTCAACACAACCCAGCCAAGAATTTTGTAAGTAATAGAGCCCAGCATCTTTTTAAGGGTCTTAAAATTTTAATTATATTTTGCCCTCATGTATGCTATATGAGATATTAAAATATATAACGTGTTTAAATCCGCGAAATCTTGCGAATTTATTCACGTCTTCTATTTTAAATAGAAAAAACTAAAATTGAGTCAATTAAAGTATTTGTGAATACAATTAAAAATTATTAATTAAAAATCTGAAAAAAATCTACAAAAACTTCAATTAAATTTTTAATCGTATCAATTGAAAATTTAAATTTCAATTAAATTTTTAATCATATCAATTGAAAATTTAATTGAAATTCTAATCATTTAGACAATTAGGCCCGTTATTTTAACTTGCCTTTAAGGTATGTGTTAGTTAAAAGTAACTTTAGCTACACTCAAAAGAAAAAGTTAGTAGAAAAATTTGTAAACGGTTTTCAATCCCACTTTACTATTTTTGTATTGATTTTTAGTAAAAAATTATTATTTAGCAAATCTTTTTGCTATTTACATTTTACAAATTACAGAATTTTTAAAAAATATTTACAAATTTTTTTTTGCTAATTTCAGAAATCATTTTACAAATTTTTGAAAACCGATTTGCTAAAATTAGCAAAAACATAACTAGTTTTAAAAAATTGAATACTGAGGGAAATGTTACACCTAAAAACTTTTATTACCTTAAAATGTTACATAGATTAAAAAAAGGATCGGAAGTGAATATACCGACATCCATTTAAAATAGCATTAAAAAGTTTTTTTAGTTCTAAAAATCAGCCCTAAAAACGATTAAAATTTGATCTTAAAAGTAAAAAAAAATTTACTAAAATATTTTTCAAAAATGAAATTACCAAATTAAAACAAAATAATAAATTCGTTTATTTTTAACAATTTTTAAGATTTTTAAGCCCTTGATTTTTTTTAATTTTGAATAAAATATTAAAAAAAAAAAATAAAAAAATTTTCATGCTCGAAAAAAAAATTAAATTTTGTACTAATATTAATAATATTTAGTATTTTTTTTTTTTTGCTTATTTTAGCAAACAGATTTTAAATTCCACTTTGTAAAAAGTTAACTAAAATTTAGTAGCGGCTACTAATTTTTCTACTAATTTCATTGTACTATACGTCATCAGACATGTGTTGCTAAGATTAGCAAAAAATACCGCTGGGCTCAAATTAGCAGAATTTCCCGTAATAACAGCAACATTTTCAGTTGCCATTACAGACTTTTTTTGGTGAGTGTAAAGTGGGTAATAAAGTGATCTTTAACTGTTTTTGGTTATCACAACTTCCTTATAAAATAAAATATATTTTTTTGGAAGTATGGCATTACCAGAATAAAAACCGATTACTTTTGATAAATTAAAATAGTTAATAAAAATACGTAGTGGCAACGACGTACTTTTATTTAGTTACTTATTCACAATAAAAAAAAGAAATAGAATTTCTTCTAATTGTGTAAAAAATAAAACTGTTTGTTGTAAAACATTTACAATGTCAACGCCAAACACAAAAATAAATCAAACGCAAGGAAACGGTCAAAAAACTACACGGCAACTACACAACAAAGCAGAAGATATGGCAACTTTAAATGCATAAACCTTAAGTTAACAGTTAAGAACTTACCTTTAGCTTATCGGTCACTTTTAGCTTAAAATATAATTATAAAAACGAAAAACTAATTATCTGTCCATTAACATCCTACCTTTAGCTATTGGCAAGTTATAATAATGGACCTTAGTGTGTCACTGCCACTTAAAACCAGTAAAAATGGCTTAAATTCGGCTGTGTGAATCTTTAAATCCCTCCATCCTAAAAAATGTTATCTACTGTTTTTGATACAACAAATCTAGAAAACTGAAATTATGGAGATGAAAAAAAAAATTAAGGAGAAAAACTTTTTTTTATGTAAAAACAAATTTTGTGGTGGAAAAAAAATTTTTAAGTAAAAAAATTTTTTGAGGTGAAAAAGTTTTTTTTTGTGGTAAAAAAAATTTTGTGTTTTAAAAAATTTTTTAAGGTGAAATATATTTGAGTTTAATTTTAAATGTTATTCAATTCTAAGCAGCTAATGAAAAAGAAGGAAATTATTTTACTTGCCAGCTGCTAATCCCGGATCATACATAGCTAATTTCTTAAATTGTCTTTTAAACTTGCATTGGTGTTCACACAGTGAATGTCTCTTTTTGCAATTTTAGTATCTTTTACATATAACAAAAAGTACGAATAAGAAATCACCAGATAATTGCAATTACAAGCAAGTCGGTACCTTTTTCTGTTCTTCTTCCCTCCCTCTCCTATAAAATCAGAATTGCTGCAATAAAAATTGCCGTGTGTAAACCGGGACCTATGAAATTGTACTAAAATGCACCAATTTATATTTGAAAATTCGGGGGTACCTTCTATTTTTTTCGAATTTTTCGCTGTAATTTTGGTAAAGGAGGTTTTTGCAAATACCCGAATCTTAATCTGGTGAAAATATTTAATTTTTAAATTTTTTTTGTTTGTTTTTTGAAATGTCCCGTCCGTTGGTTAAACATTCTTTAAGAGCTCTGCCCACAATATGGACCTACAACCATTTTCAAACATTTTTAAGTTTGTATCTTAATAGCACGAGGCTGCACTAAAAATTTCAAGGAATCCCCGAAATGTTATATGGCATCACTGGCCCGGACTGTATTAATATGCCTTTGTAATTTTCTTAAAATGAATTAGGGATGTGAAACACGTTTGTGTAAATTTTAACCATTTTACTACCAAGCTAAATTTAGAAAAATCATATCTCTACCGATGGAATATTTAGTCCCATTTTATGTTGTTCAAAAAACCTGGTGTGTCATATAATCCCGGGACATATCTTTCTTCTGAAGGATACTTGAATTTAAAATTTTTTTTCCTGAATTTATGATTATTACATCTATAAAAAAATAACTTAGAATTGTTAATATAGTACGGTAGTGAAAGGGTTATACCATCTGTTCATACATGATCATACATGATCATACATGGGCTGGTATATAATCATAAATAGGCATATATACGATCATATGCCTGCATGCATATTTCACTCTATGATCATACTAAACGTCGTATATCTTCGCATCCGAAATTTGAGTGTATATATGATCATATATGAGTATATATTAATTTATATGAGCACATATGATAATGTTATAAAATAAACGGCCAAATACCCTCAATTTTCGAATCCAAAGATTTATAGTTATATTTACATTAGATAATGTATGACCATATATAGAACTACGCATTGTCGTATTTGATCATGTATACTCATAAAATCCCATATATGATCATGTGTAATTGAAAATTAATTTGGAATCAAACAAAATTTTAATTGAATTTTTGATTAAATTTTTATTCTTCTGTGTTCGAGTTTTTTTTTAGTTATCGAGAACTTAAAATTTGAAATATTTAAATGACAGCAATATAAATAGTGCTGTTTTATAGACTTCAAAAATGGGAATGTGAAAGATTTCCCTGTTGGGCATTAATAAAGTGTCGCTGGGAGTTCCTAAGGGTTTTTTTTTCTAAATATTTTTACGTTTAACGTATTATTTTTCGTTCATAATCCTTCTTTCTAAAGTTATGTTATTTTTTTTGCAAACAATTTTCTGTATGGATTTTTATTGGTTCCCTTTAGGGAAAAAGGGGCCAGTTGAAGTTTGAGCACCTGTCCAGTGAACTGTGCAAACAGTCCATGTTAAAGTGAACGGTCATTTTCATATAATTGAACTGGTCCCATGTACCAGTCATTGTCCCCATGTACCAGTCACGTGACATGTCTTGTGACAGGTCCCTTTCCAGCAGGGTTGTTGTACGTTTTTGTTTTCTCATACAATATTACTTTTTCTTCCGTCTTGGCCATTAGTAAGTGAATTTTTTTTGTTGTTGTTTGGTTATATTATTGTTGTTGTCTTGTATACGATTTGTTATTTTGATTGTTTCTTTAGTTTCTTCTGGTATTTAGTAGTTGGTTGGTTGGTTGGTCTGCATTGTAGCCCATGTGTAATAAGCTCATGTACTATGTTGTCTGTGTATTGTGTGTTGAGAGTGGCGTCGGCAATTAACTTTTGCTTTAAACCATGATTGATGATTTTTTAAAAGCATAAACCGCCATCATTTGCACTGATTTCATACACATTTGGTTTCACTTGGTATTTCACTTGGCCAATTTTGTTTGGTTTTGTTTTTTTTTCTTATTTCTATAACGTTTGTTGTTTGTTTTTAAATGCAAATTATAAAAATTTGTTAAATGTCTTAACAAAAAATAAAAATAAAATATTTTTGCATTTAGCCCTTGGCATGCAATTTGACTTTTTCCTTTATACTGCACAATGGGGTGGGATTAAAATTTTTTTGCTAAAAATATAGCCCCAAATTAGGGCATTAAATGCATGCAAATAAATTGTCAGCTTTTAAGGTTTCTATTTCTAAACTTATTTTTAAAACCGCAGGATTCTTTTATCAACCAGCCAAAGGATTCCAAAAAACGTGTTTACTCATTTGAACTACTTTTTGAATACAACATCACTCAAAAAGCGACCTATATCAGCCACGGCAAAATGTGCTCTTTTTTTGCTGAATTTTCATAATTTTTTCGATCATCTCGATTTCGACACGAATGTTTGCCTTGAGCTCATCAATGGTCTGTGACTTGTTGGCGTACACTTTGCTTTTCAAATAACGCCTCGAAATGAAGTTCGGAGGGGTCAGATCTGGAGATCTGAGAGGCTCGTCAATGCCGCCTTTTTCCACATCATTTTCATTGCAGAAACTGTATTACATATATAATTTTCAGTGTGAAATGGTGCACCATTGATACCAGTAACTGTTCAGACCTTTTTTACACATTTTAGGGGAGACATAATGAGCTAAAATCTACCGATACCATTTCCCATCGACAGCTTCACCTTCTCTATAGAAAAACGGCCAAGCAGCCATTATTTGGTAATGCAATGGTGGATTCTCCATTCCCCAAATACGGAAATTTTGCTTGTAAATGCACCACAGGGTGTAAAATGGGCTCGTCTGTCATCAAAATTTGCTTCCAAAAATTAAGTTCAGTTTCGACCACTCCATCGATTGTTTAGCCGTATTGCAAGTGACGTGGCTGGCCTACCAGCAAAATTCTTTGAGTCAATTACACTTTCTACAGAAACAAATTCAAATCATCCTTCAAAATGCGCTGCAAAATGGTTCTAACACCTAAATACTGAGCGCGGTGACGAAACGACACATTTGGATTTTCGGCAACACTCTAAATCAATTAATTGGAACGCTTCATCGTTGATGAATGGCATTTGGATGATGGCCCACTGTCCCGTGCTCAACAAAATTCTTTTAAATAACGAACAGTGTTTTCGACGATATGGACGTTGAGTTAACGCAACTAAACGACTTTTTGGCGCTTTATTTTGGTGTAAAGCGATAGATGGTAAAAGTTAAACTGAATTGACGTTTCACCATGCCATTGTTTCTGAATGTTTGCATACCGACATAAAAAATGGCGCATCCTGTGTATACAAATTATCATAGGACTTTACATTAATAATAAGAGTTTTTTTTGTCAAAATTTACGGATTTATTGTGCAAAAATGGTTACAAAGATATTATTTATAGTATTGTCCATCGCTGGCCACAACTATTTTTTCCATCTTTCTGGTAATTTTCGGATATCAGCACGGACGAACAACTCGTCTTTTGAGGCAATTTAATCATCGACTTATTTTTCGCATTGTTCATATGAAGTATATTTCTGCTGGGATAGGCCATGTGCCATCGACCGCAACAAGTAGTAGTCGGAAGGAACGATGTCTGCAGAATACGGCGGGAGGGGTACGACTTTCCATTTCAGCATTTTTCAGTAGGTTTTGGCCGGTCCTACTACATGTGACCGAGCCTTGTCATGCTGCAAAATCACTTGTGTCTTTCTTCGGATTCCAGCCGTTTTTGCTTCAGTGCGCCACTCAAATGCATGAGTTAAGTCTGACGGCGTTCCCCCGTGATCATTTCATTCGGTTTGACCAGCTTATAGTAGATCACACCGCGCTGGTCCCACCAAATTCAAAGCATAAGCTTCATGCAATTAATATTCGGCTTTGTGAAGGATGTTGATGGCTGTCCGGGCAAAACCCATGAAGTTTTGCGCTTGGAGTTGTCGTAATGAATCCACTTTTCACCGCCAATCACAATGCTATACAGGTTGGTTGAAAAGTTCCTGCGCTCGAAATGAAAGAATACTGTTTTTGTTACGAAATATATTTTTTTATTTAATATAATCTCCTAGAAGCTCAATACACTTGTTCCAATGATCTTCCAATAATTTTATCCCATCCTTATAATGGTTTTCCGGAAGCTCTGCAAAATAACCGTCTGCTATGGCCTCTTCATTCGACGAAAAATGCTTTCCACGAAGGAATTGTTTGAGATTTCTAAAGAGATAGTAGTCACTGGGAGCCAAATCTGGTGAATACGGTGGATGTTCAAGCAATTCGTACTTTAGTTCTTTGAATTTAACCATAGTCAAAACACTTTTGTGAGCAGGTGCATTGTCTTGATAAAAAATGATTTTTTCTTCTTTAAACCAGATCTTTTCTCACGAATTTTTTCATCCAGCTGATCCAAAAGATAATCAATCAACAAAATTTCTTTTGCATCCCAAAAAACTGATGCCATAACCTTCTTTGCTGATCGTTGTGACTTCACCTGCTTTGGAGCTGAACAACCAGCTTCAGTCCACTGTAAACGTTCTTGTTTCAATTTAGAATCATGGTGGTAGATTCAAGTCTCATCCATAGTTATAAAACGACGCAAGAAGTCGGTTTTATTCGACTTAAAACGCTCCAAATTACGCTGAGAAATTTGTTTTCGATCCAGTTTTTGTTGAATTGTTAATGTGTGCGGCACTAACTTTTCAAACAGTTTTTTCATACTTAATTTTTCATGTTAAATATGGAGTACTCGTTCGTCTGAGATGCCTATGGCATAAGCAATTTCACGCTTAGTCAAACTTGGATCTTCACTAACCATATTATGTACCTGCTTAATGATTTCTGCTGTGGTTGCAGTTTTTGGTCGTCCTTCGCGTGGATCGTCTTTAAGGCTGGTACGACCACGTTTAAATTCGCCAGCCCAAAATTCAACGGTGCGTTTTAAAGGTAAGGACTCCTTATACACTTCTAACAATTGTTCATAAATTTCCTTTGCTTTTAAACCCTTCAAAACAAAGAATCTAATGACTGCACGATATTAAATTTTTTCCATATTAAAAAAAAATCAATGACACGTCAACTTTAAATGGCTTGTTAACAAAGAAAGAATTGACAGAATGACTTGCAACTTTGCAAGTGTTCTCAGGACAGTTAAACCAACTTGAGAAAAAAAAGTTTGGAGCTAGCAGTGCCATCCCTTGGTGTGCGCAGGAACTTTTCAACCAACCAGTATAAACAATCCCACCTTTCCTGTAGTTCGAGGAGCAGCTGTTCGCACAGCAAAAAATTGCCTTTCGACGTCACGCGGCTTCAACTCGAATGGCATCCAGTGCCCTTGCTTTTTAAATCAATCCCATAGATTTTAGGAGTTTACTGACTGTCGACTCATCTACTCCTAATAAGTCTGAGAACTTCTGAAGCGTTTGGCATCCGTCCACATAGAGCAATAATACCAGTTCTTTTTCTTCATACTTTTTGAATTGACCCGGCCGTTCCTTATCTTCAAGCTTAAAATCACCACTTTTAAAGCGACCTAACCACCTCCGACGCAAATATTCATATAGAGCATGCTCGGCCGCACTTGTCTTCATATTAAAGTAATGAAGAAAAACTCCCCACAAAAACACTTTATGTGGTACGAAATTCTACATTTTCGGGGCAATATTTAGTATCGTTGTTTACGTTTCAACTAAAAGACACAAGCTGCCATAGACGCTCATTCACAATAGGTTTTAGTGGCAAGATATTGAAAACTGGTATATTGGTTCACATAGTAGTGGCGGCCTCTTGTATAAAACGAGTAAATTTTTTGAAAATTTTCAAAAAAATATTACATCGTTGTTCTCCAAGCTTGTAATTGATTATACATATTACTACTATCTTACATAACTACATAATTTATTAGTTATTTAATTTTAAATATATCTGTTAAATTTTTTAATATTTCATAATAAATGATTACGAAAACCATGCGACAACCATCGCCCCTATTAAAAGAACATTAAAACATTAAGACATTATTCTCAGAATATAATAAATATTATAAACATTATTTAAAAACAGATTCTTCTTTCACATCCATTTATTCATCGCTTAACACATATTAATTAATGATAAATTGCAAAATAAATTGACTTGTGTCACTTAATTACAAAAAGACAATTCTGTACATAAATAGTATTTATATACAGAAGAATTGTCGTGTAATGATGAAAAATATTACAACGGCAGCCAGAATAAAACATTAAACAGTATAAAAAACGATGGCAACGAAGAGACTTAAATGTCAACCTTAATACATAAATGCTGATGATGATGACGATGATGATGATGTCTAGCGGTGTTAAATAAAATATTTAATAAAAGTACCAGAACATATTGATATTGGTGCCTACTTCAAATCAGTGAAATTAATTAAATTATAATTTTTAAATAAATGCACTGGAATACAACGGCCTGGAATTGAACCTGCAACATTAGAAATGTTGAACTTTATTTTGACAAATTAAGGTTTTATTAAATATTAAAAATTTCTTAAATGTTTAAATGGTACTTTTTCAAAACGAAAATGTATATTACAAATTCCAACAGCCTTCCATCCCCAATAATATCTGTTATTGCAATGGTGATGATAATGTTTCATTTAAGTATAAAAATAATGTCTCAAATATTTTAATAAACAATTAAAGAGATATATACAAAAAAAAAAAGAAAAGTAAAAAACATAATATAAAATTTCATACACAGAAAAAAATTATTCTCCAAAACCTTCTTATTAAAGATTTCTTTTAAATAACATATGATATCCATTAAAAGCTTAGCTTACGCAATTAATATTTTACTTAAATATTTTAAATGTTTAACTGCATCAATTAAATATGTAATGAAACCATGTATAAATAATATTTGAACTTATTTTAAAATATTTTTAGTTAAATTGTACACTCACAATATATTATCCGTTACCGATTGTAGTTTATTTAAAAAGTAATACGTAAAGTTTGTTTTTAAATGAATAATCAATTGAAATCAATAGAAATATATTTTTTAACTAATTGAATCAGTCATTCAAAAAAACGAACTACTATAAAAATTTACAGACTTTAGGCGGAGTTGATATTTTCTGTTAAATGTAAAATTTTATGTTTTTTGTTTCTAAAAAAAAGAAATTCATATAATTCCTTTATGTTTTTTTACCAAAATAGTTTGTGTATATACAAAATTATTTTAATAAAAATTACAAAAAATTATTTAAATATAGATACACACATAGAAAATAAAAATATATACATCTGTGTGTGTGTTGTGTTTTGTAATTTCATACAAATACAAAAACTTTCAATTTGAAAAACAAACCACAAAAATCGTTTTTGTTTTTCTACGTTTTGTCAGTTAGAAATTTATGGTTATTTTTAACGAATTTCGATTGTTTTTGTCGTTTATTAAATAATGATTAAAAATAAACAAGAAAATGGGCTGAAAATAATGAAAAATCAGTAGTCCTCTTTTTGACTGTATTTTCGATTAACTTAATATGTATTTTAAGTTGTTTTTAACGAAATAATATTGTGAGTGTATATTTTTGGAAATACATTGCTGGATCTAATTTGATCTGTAATTTTTCGAATCATATAAGATCCTTCTAAATCCCTAAATATATTTTTGGATATAATTTAATCTGCCATTTTTTAGATCAAATAAGATCAGCTAGATATTACTGCAGATATTAAAGAATATCAAATTGGATATGATTAAATATTGCGCAATACCACTTTTTTTACTTGGGCATAATTAAAAATAAATTAAGATTTAGACAATTTTCTTAAAAAAATTATAATAAAAATTTAAAGTAATAAATAAATGTAACTTAAAAATTTGAATTAAACAAAACAAAAATTACTTAAAAGCGAATAAATTTGAAACAAAAAATGTGCAAAAGAGCGCTTAAACAAAAAAAAAAAAAAATAAAATAAAATTGTAAAAATACTTCAACGGTGGGCTCATTTTTTCCAAATTTTATTTTAAATTTTTCTATCAAAATTTTTAGACTAAAAAGTTCGAATAAAGTCTCTTTAAATTCTCACATTCTAGTTGAACTGATATCTGTTGGATCTGTTGTGTTTTCACCTGTCAAAAAGTATTCCTTTTCAGACCGATCTTCGTTTCACCAGTCACGAGACAGGTCAGAAGGTAGGTAATTTTAGATTGGTTCTATTTCACAACCCTGCGGGAAAAGGTTCTATCCCAGGACAAGTCACGTGACGGGTTTATTGTGATAGGGACCGGCCACGGGAACGGTAACTTTGACATATATATATGTATGTCCTAGGAGAGGATCAATTGCCCTCTGTGCCATGTCAGTGGACTGGTCTAAAAGAACATGTCATGACATTTAAACCGGTCACGTAGTAGGTACTTTAGGAACCGGTCCTCTTTTCACCTATCTCGTGTTATGTATTTTCGGAACCGTTCCAGTTTTCAGCTATCAGGGGACAGGTCCCAATTCTGAACTGACCCCTTTTTCCCGCAGGCAGTTATGGTAGAGATATTTTCAAAGCTCACCTGTTTTTACGGGTCATGGGACCGGTCATTTCAGACCGGTCCTATTTGCATCGACATAGTTGCTACAACTTCAACTGACCCCTTTTTCCCTACAGGGTATATGTTGCTGACATTTTTGCACAATCAAACATACTTAATTAATGTCATGCTTTTAACATTAGTTATGTACTGTATACACAATTTTACCATCATAACTACCGCCAACACTCTGTAGATAAATCCATCACCTTCTTGCTGCCACTGTTCACAGTTTTGTCTCCATCGTAATTATTTTCATCATTATATCAAATAGTCAAGTCACCCTTCATTATTATCATTATGTAGTAAAAGAAGAAGTATGGATAAATTAAAATATTGTTTGGTTTCTTCTTGTTTATTATTAGTGTTGCCTGTAAATTTTATTATGTTTTTTTACACATTTGCAACATTTTATGCAAAGAATAAAACGGAAGAAACTAAAAATAAAATAATCAGTAATTGTTGTCATAATAATGGTGTTGTTTTGGGCAAAAAAAAAAAAGAAAAAAAAAATACTTAAACCATAAATTAGCGAACAAACATGTAAAGTATAGGGTAGACTAGGGAGCATTTGACAATTTTTATACCCTACACTTATACAAGGAAAAGATAAAATAAGTTTGTACAAAAGCTAAAGAATATGAATCGACTCATAGTCACTTTTTCAGTCGATTTTGCGATGTCTGTATCAAACTTCAGGTTGGAAATATTAAGATAATAAAGTTTAAAAGGGAAAAAATGTCTCCTATAACGGCCTTCCCAAAGCTGCAGTATAAAAATGTGTACTTCATGGAGTATGGTCTAATTCACTGATGAGATATTGTTTTGGAATTATCGTCAGGAACGTGGTTCAAACTGCTTTGTCTAGAAATCTGAGATTGAAAATATATGTGTTTTCTGTACTAATGTAGTTTTTAGGATTTTCACCAGGAACGTGGTAAAATAGACATTCAACAGGAGAAAATTGTCGTACTTAAAGACATGCTCAAACCGCTTAGGCTTGAAACCTGAAATATAAAGTACGAGGGGAATAGATGCATTAAAATTAGGATACGAAATGGATGGAAACGGCATACGAGTGCAACAGAAGACCGAAATGGAATGGAATGGAGGGGAAAGTGGAATGGGTATTCGAATTGTAACACTGGACAAGGAAACGAAATGGACCAGACAATTACTTCATCTGGCATAGAAATAATTTAATCCCCGGCCTACCGTACTAAAACATATTTTTTTTTTGGCAAAATTCGTTTTTTATTCAATATAGTTCCCTTCAAGTGTGATACACTGATTATAGCGACCCTCCAACTTTTCGATACCATTTTTGTAGTACGATTTGTCCTTTGCTTCAAAATAGGCCTCAGTTTCGGCGATCACCTCTTCATTCGACGAAAATTTCTTCCCAGCGAGCATTCTTTTGAGATCTGAGAACAGGAAATATTTGCTGGGGGCCAAATTTGGAGAATACGGTGGATGCGGAAGCAATTTGAAGCCAAATTCATGGATTTTCGCCTTCGTTTTCACTGACTTATGCTCGCGCGGCACCCACTTTGCACAGAGCTTTCTCATACCCAAATATTCGTAAATGATATGATGTACACGTTCTGGATATCTTTAGAGTGCCTGCTATTTCATTCAATTTCAATTTACCGTCATTCGAAATCATTTTGTTTATTTTTTTTGATGTTTTCGTCCGTAACAACCTCTTTTGGGCGTCCACTGCGTCCACCGTCTTCGGTGCTCATTTCACCACGTCTAAACTTAGCATACCAATCCTTGATGGTTGATTTTCCTGGGGCAGTGTCCGGAAGCTCATCCTCAAGCCAAGTTTTTGCTTCAACTGTATTTTTTCCCTTCAAAAAGCAATATTTTATCAACCCGCGAAATTCCTTTTTATTCATTTTTTTCACAATAACAAAATTTGCTTCACTCAAAATGCTATAATTCACAAACTAATGATCCGATAGCTGTCAAATTTATACACGTGTCGATTTAAGTCTAGTAGCGCCATTCTCAATTGACCTGTTAGTTATTTACGCTGTTTTACACTTAAAATAGTTTGTAAGTTAAAATAACAAAAAATTACCATTTAAAAGAAATGATATATGATTTAAAAACCCGTCTACTTACTTTTCATTTAAATCAAATGGTTTTTATAATGTTGTTTAAACAACTGACATATCAGTAAAAACAAATGATTATTCAGTTAAAAATTAATGTCAAAATTTTTGTTCGTTTTTTAATCTGCAAAATGTGAGCTCACACGGTCTATAGCCACATTTTGTGTGAATTGACTTATGTGTGTGTGTTTATGAAGTTCTTGTAATTTGAATTAAAATAATTTTGTATATTATTAACAATAGTATGCCAGATTCCCAATTGGTTCCCAGAATTGGAAACATTGACATTTCGAATGGCAACCCTGTCAATTTGTGCTTCGAAAATCAAAGATGGTTGCCAAGGGCATTTCTATAAATAGATGGAAAAAGCTCATTTGTACGGGTAATCATTCACTAACTGAAAAATGTAATTTCACATAGTCATTTTCCTTAAAGTGTGTGATATAAATGCCTGTTCATAACCATGAGTTATTTGTGTTGGGTGGTTTAGAAGGAGGCTGAAGATGACCTGTGTGTACTCCCTCTAGCGCTGATCCTTACAATTTTTTCCATTTAATAAAAAAATTAGTGTTTACTATTCGTTAGTATCATTAAAAAATTATGATCTTGAGCCTGATAAAATTAAAAATATATAATTAAACAATTTAAATCAAAAACAAAATTGGAATTTTTTGAATATTTTTCTTTTTTTGAAACATGCAGCAAACAAAATTTAAATTGTAATAAC
Source organism: Eustalomyia histrio (assembly GCA_949748255.1). NCBI lineage: Eukaryota > Metazoa > Arthropoda > Insecta > Diptera > Anthomyiidae > Eustalomyia > Eustalomyia histrio. The sequence goes on along the minus strand of OX456523.1, from coordinate 51,839,774 downwards.
TGTAACGGAAACAAATGAATCACAAATTTTCGTTTTGTGAGCAAATTTGAATTAAATTTCAAACAAATAAAGAAAATAAATGAAACTGGAAAAAATCGGTAAATGGCAGTAAATCATTTTGACGTTAAAATAAATATTTTTTTTAAAAATAATTATATGTTCCTTTATTTTTAAGTGAAAACTTTTTTATTACAAACGGTAAACTAAATAATATTCGGAGTGTACATTTAACATTTTACTAAAAGTGACGTGACCGTCACGTGCCAACTGCTTGTAAAAAATTGGGATTCGGATGATGAAAAAGCAGGATTTAGGTCCACAAAACGGGATATTAAAATTTTGTTTGTGGATTGTTCTGGAGTTTCATGAAGTAACACCTAAATTAAAAATTTTAAAAATAATAAAAATTTCTTAGAATTTTTTTCAAGATAACTACTGTGCAAGAATTTTTTTCTATCGAACAATACTGAATTGTAAGGAAATATTTCCTTAAAAAAATAGTTATACTACAGTTTTTATCGAATAATTTTTGTAAATAAACAGTTTTGTTAAAGAAAACTCACAGAATCCTATCAAAAGATTTCTTTGAAAACATTTTTACCAAACAGAAATTATAATAAAAGTAGAGTTTTTAATCGCAAAACTCATTTTCTATAAAAAATATCATATTGCGATGAGTTTATTTCTATTAAAAATATACAAAATTTTCAAGACATTAATCGTTTTTAAAACACTCGTACATAATTTCCTGATTGTACTTATTTTTAAAAAACTGAAATGTCGAAAAGGTCGATTTCTTATTTAGTTAAAAAATATTTGACAAAACAAAATTTAATTCAAATGTACCATAATTCTTGATTTAACTGTGAATTATTTTTCCTGTGTGGGTAAAAATTTTTGCTAAACTGTAAAAATCGAAATATTGTTTAAAAATTTACCATAACCAGATCCGTTAGGGGCAGCAGTTATTATCATTTATTTTTCCATAGACCCCAACTGTGGATTGTTACAAACATAAAATTATTTTGAGTGAAATAAAAATTTTATTGCGGCAATAATCGTAGTTTCCCTCTACCTCAACAATATTATATAAAACTATAAGTGGCGGCACGAAAGGACGGACTGCCACTTTATAAAGCATTAAATGATACATTCAATAATAAATGAACTACCATCATTTTTGTCTTTTTGTTCCATCTTCTGTATGGGGTTGGGTGGTTGGTTGGTTGGTTGGTTTATTCATTAATGATGAGAGAGTGTTTGTGAAATGATTTCCGTTATTATTTATAAAAACTCATGATAATTAAATACAGTTGAAAGACATTAATACAGTTAAAATAATAATTATATCCTTCTTAGTTGGCTGGTAAATGACGCTTTTCTTTTTCGAATGTTTTCGTGGGAGGTAAAAGGAAGTCCCCTTTGAAAAGTGTTGATAGTAAAAAGTTCTACGAAATTATCTTATTTCAACGTTAAATCAATAAACAGCGTAAATAAAAAGAAACAGAAGAACGACAATAAAACTCATTTAACTGTAAAATATTTTCATTTAAGGAAATTAATCGTTTTAATATTGTTGTTGTGTTTTCGTTTTTTGTTCTTTTATAATAACGCAATTAATTGTATATTGATATGGCGCCAATCCACCCTGTACTTTTACTAAGGATTACAAAAAAAAAAAATAATAATAATAATGGAATGACATGAAACAAATCCCAAAGAACGCATATTAAGACGTAATTAAAAACATCGCAAATTTTCATTTTACTTTGTTTATGTTTTACTTTTTTTTTTGTTGTGTTCCTAATCCTCTATAAATATTGTATTTTCCGTCTGCTTTTCTTTTTTAAAATACGTCACATTTTTGGTTTGCATTAACCCGTCAATGAAGCATATGGAAAATGATACTTCAATTTATCTCTAACCATCGCGTGACTAATCATAGTACTCGCAATTGCTGTATTTCTCCCAGAAATAATTTTATGACTTGTTAAACGAGGATTTAGCATTTTTATCTCATCTGAACTGAGAAAATTTTGTAGAAAGAAGCAACTACAAATGACAGTTAAAATAACTGCATTTGTAGTTGAATAGGTGTTTACTGCAGTTGCGTTAAAATCAAATGCACTTTAAAATTATTTTAAACTGTTAAAAAAAAACTGACAAATGTAGTAAAAACAACATACAAATTTAGTAATCTGGTATATTTTTCTAAAAAATAACTATAAATGTAGTTAAAAACAACTGTAAATGTAGTTAAAAACAACTATAAATGTACTTAAAAAGAACTTTAAATGTAGTTAAAAACAATTATAAATGTAGTTAAAAACAACTAAATATGCAGTTAAAAGCAACTACAAATATTCTTATATTTTACTGTAGAATTTTTCACTTTTTTTCAATCTACTTTAAATTCTTATACATATTTGTTACCTTCAGGAGAATCTAAATATTTGGTTTTAGAATGAAATATTTTGCAAAAAAGTAAACCAGAAAAAAAAAGTAAAAACGAAAAATAATTAAAAATACACCCACAAAAGAGATTTGGGATGACAACCGAATTTGTTGCCAATCGAATGGTTTAGTTGCAGCAACCAAATTTTTCGGTTGTGACTACCGAACTGTTATTGAAGCAACCGAAATACTGTTTTCACAGCTAAAGTACGCATGCCTCAATTGGTTTTCAGTTGTCACAACCGAACTATTAGATTAGCTACAAATTCGGTTGTAAGCACGAATCTGTTTTCTCTGTGTACTATTGGGACCTTGAATTAATAATGAAATTATTAATTATATTTTCTATCGCTGGCTACAACTTTTTCCCATCTTTAATGCAATTTTCGGATACCAGCGCGGAACAACGGCTCGTCTTGTAAGGCAATCCAAACATAAACCCTTTTTAGCGTTTCCAAGTAGGTCTTGGCCGTTATTGCAACATGTGGCCAAGCGGTGTCATGCTGCATAAATACTTTGTCGTGTTGTATTATTATTTACGTTTTAACCAAGTGACATAAGCTGCCAAAGCGATCATTCACAATAGGTTTTAGCGGCAAGACATTGAAAATAAAAATATTGGTTCCGTGAATGTATAAAAATCATAAAATTTGTTCGTAAATAAAACAACTTCAAAATTGTTGAAATAACTACAACCGCTAACCTACACAAATAGCTTTCATGTAGTAACTGCAGAACTTTTTTGAGTGTAGGTAACACAATATGTCTAAAATGTGTCAACATTTAGCCTTCCTGTGCAACGCCATGTTTAAGTGAACAGTTCCTTTTCCTCTGTAGCCTTATTTTACATAAATCTAAACCTCCCAGCAAAACCACACATTACCAAATAATGGGTAAGGTAATGTATAGCCATACTTTACACCTTTCCTCATTAATGAATTTTACAGGCGATGAGCCTCAAAGTAATGGGTTCATTCGTAAAATTATGCTTATTAAAAAATTAAAAGTAATGGGTTACTTTTATGCAGATAGGGGGTAAAAAGATAATTGGTTAGCAAAATGATTACGAAGATGTTAACAATATCTGGTTACTTTGACTTTTTATTTTTTAACTTTAACTTTCCACTTAAAATCTTTAATTTTTAAAAACAATTTAGGCTTTTCTACAGAATTACAAACTAATAAAAGCACGAATGCTAGAGTTTCTGCCACTAAAAATGCTTGTTATCAATAGATGGCAGTAGTTTTTAGATTTTACAGTAGTGTGCAATATAAATAAATGCTCATCCTGTAGTCTAGAAAGCAGACAAATATGTGAACATATGTTGCAGCAAACGTCAAAATTATCTTATTTTCTATGTGGATGACTAGATTTCGTAAATATTTATTGCCGGCAATTGCAATATTGCAATGTTTCAAAAATCCTCCGGTAATATTCGTTATCAATTATTGCTATAACCTAAAATTCAGCTGTCATTTTCGTATGACAATTAGAAAAAAGGCGACACAAAAAAATCAAACAAAACAAGATGAAATTTAAAATACTTAAATTTTAACAAATTATGAGAAAAACGACAAAAATATAACATGACCTCGGCGATGAGCGTTATTTATCAAATATTGATTTTTATGCTACGTATGATTTCAATTAATTTATCAGTTTTAAGAGTCTTTTTTGTATGTTAAATTGTAATGCATTATGTACCCAACTGTAGGAAGCTTATTACTTTATGTATCATAGTAATGCTGAAGGTAAGAAGTAAACACAACAAAGTAATGCATTATGTATCCAATTATCGGTAACTCATAACTTTATATTGAAAAATAATGATATAAGAGAGGAGTACACATTTCAAGGCAATGTATGAGCTTATCGCACCCATTATCAAAGTTTTCCTGGGCTGCATTAAGGCTGGATTAGCCAGACGTAATCGGATGTTACTCTTTATAGCAAATTTAGTGATTTAAATAATGATAGAACAATCTTAAAATTGGCTATACGTTTACGTGTGGCTAATTCAGCCTCTAAATGTTATTTAAACTAGTCAAATCGAATAAATCGCAATTTATGAAAAAGTATTTACCAATTCGGTCTCTTTTTCCATTAGAGGTTTAATTATTTAATTTTTTTTCTAACCCTAACTCTTATTATTTTTGCCTTTTCACTTTTTTTTTGTGTAGGATTAAAAAAGTTTCTGTTTTCCTTGAGTTTTATTTCTATTTTTTGTTCAACATCATTTTCTACTACTGTGTACTCTGTATCATTTGTAACCTCTCGAGTCTGTGTTATCTAAATTTTCTTTTTTTGACTGTGTGTGCGTGTGCTGGGAGATTTGTGCTCTTAAGCAAAAAGTCGTTGTTGGTTATAAAGTAAAAAAAAGTTTTCTTATAAAACTCAATTATAATTAAGCACTTAAGTGGAAATATGTTCTTGTGCTGAATATATTTGTATGAGGTATACTTTGTTTTTTGTTTACACTAAAGTAAATTAAGCTTAACAATTGTGTTTAAAAATAACATAAAATTTATTAAAAAGTTTTTTGTTTTAACAATACAATTATTCTGTACATAAATATGAGAATTGATAAATACTTTTTATGATATTTACATGTTGAAAGCCATTTTTGAACTTTAAAAATAATTACTTTTATTGGTTATTTGGTATTTTTGAACTTTTAAAATAACTAAGTTTAATACTATTTTTAGACTTTAAAAACAACTACATGTAATGTTATTAGGTTAGTATTAATTTTAGTTATTTTTAAAATTCAAAAGCTTTAAAAAGAACTATATTTGATTAACTAGCGGACAAGTCGGTTGTTGTTTTTCCGGTCTAAAGCCTCGGTCCCCAAATGATAATTGTTATCAAATAGGGGGTACCATAAAGGTTCTTTAAAATAAAAGCCCCCATAGATGCAAATGTTTATAAAGTAGTAGTAGAAATAAAATAATTTGTATACCAAAGAACGCATAAACATTGTAATTTAAAATTTCAGATTTCTACCTTAAAGAGTTTGTACAGGTTATTTAATGGAAACCTTTCGGCTTTTAAACTACATTTTTATCATTTAACCCAATTTTTAACAAGTTCTTATTGTAATTTCCAGAAAACATATATTTAGTTTATTAGCTCATACCCCGAGAAACACAAGCTGTTGAGGGGGAGCCTTCCAACCTATTTAACTTTGCATGAACCCGTACATTTGGATCACAGAATTTAAGTTTACGGATTCTGGCCAATGTGTGGTTTTGGCAGGCCGTTAAAGGAGACATTCTGCCCTTTTTGAATCCCCCACTTTTATGACGTTCCTGGCAAAAATTCCAAAAGGTATTTTATTAGTGGCTAATAAACTCCAGGAATCATATACAGTGTACAGCAAAAGTCATGGTACCCTAGCTAAAATAAAAAATCTTTCTTAATTTCTAAACAAACATGAAACAAAATATATGACTCTTATTTTTATTTAATGTGTTAACTTATCTACAATAACAAGTCAAAATAATATTTCACCATCATTGTAGCCGGCCTACAGAATGCACCCAAGTACCGTGTCTGCAGAAACAGCTTCCCCAATCATTCCTTAAACTCCGATATTTTAGGTGCACTTCTGAATGGATCTTCAAATAAAACACAAATTATTTAGGAAATTATTGTCATTTCTTTTTATTATGATAATATGGTATGGTTCAATTATATATGAAACAAAATATCGGCCAAATGGCCGCCACGACCTCGGCGGCACACCTCCATCCGATGGTCCGAATTTTCGATGACGCTGAGGCATAATTGAGGTTCTATGCCGTTAATGTGCGGAATTATCTTATCCTTTAGCTCTTGAATTGTTGCTGGCTAATCGACGTACACCTTTTCTTTCAAATAACCCCAACGAAAGTAGTCCAACGGTGTCAAATCACATGATCTTGGCGGCCAATTGACATCGCCACCACGTGAGATAACACGGCCATTGAATTTATCGCGCAAAAGAGCCATTGTTTCGTTAGCTGCGTGACAAGTGGCACCGTCCTGTTGAAACCACATGTCGTGCACATCCATATCTTCCAATTCGTGTCATAAAAAGTTCATTATCATATATTTCTTTGAAAAATAAATGTATGTTCCTTTATTTTTAAATGTAACGGAAAACTTTTTTATTAAACTACAAACAGTTAACTACATAATATTCTGAGTGCAGTAACTGCCTGACCGGCCTCATTTTAGACGATGATGCCGCCAGCCCATAAACCGCACCAAACAGTCACTGTTTGTGGGTGCACTGGTTTTTCGACAATCACTCTTGGATTATCATTCGCCCAAATGCGGCAATTCTGCTTATTGACGAATCCACTGAGGTGAAAATGTGCCTCATCACTGAAAATGATTTTCTTCGAAAATTGATCATCCACTGTTGCCATTTCTTGCCACCATTCTGACCATTGACGACGTTTGAAATGGTCAAGAGGCTTTAGTTCTTGAGTCAATTGCACCTTGTAAGCGAGTAAATGCAAGTTTTTATGCATAATGTTCATTAACGACGAGCGTTAGAGATGCAATTGTTGGGCACGACCAGGAGTTGAGGTGGACGGCTCTTCAGCCACACTATCGCGAACAGCAGCAATATTTTCTGCAGTATAAGCAGTACTGGGAAACAATTTTATAACTCTGCGCTGTTGATTTGTTTATATTTAAAATTTTAGCAGTTTTGGTGTATGATTTACCCATTTCGAGACAATAAGTAATTATTATTATTATTTAGTTAAACAAGTGAAATATTTTTTGGATTTCCGGTAGCATACAAGTGAATACACAAAAAAAAAAATAAGTGTCACATTTTCAGTTACTTAATTTTTGAGGAATTTGGGGAGATTTTTTATTTTGACAGCGGTACCATGACTCTTGCTGTACACTATATTTTAAATTTATATTTCATAGCACAGGATGTTTGAGTAGTACATGAAGACTGAGGATTTTTTCCTCTTACTCTGACCTTAAAAATTTGCCATAAATGTCCTTGTCTTGGTTAATGTCTATATTATCATTGCATTCATATCAATTAAATTGAAATTATTTTCATTACCAATTTATAAATTATTGATAATGATTTAAGGTTTTTATTTCATTGATTAATGATAATCGGTTAAAACTCTATAGCTTTTAATAATGCACCAATTGAAACAAAAGTTAACATTTACGGATAAGACGTAAAAACGTAAAATAGAAGAAAAAGCTTTAAAAATGTGTTTAGTATTTTAATTCCATTCGTTTCCTGTTCCATTCCACTTCGTTCCCGTGTCAAGTGTTTAACCCTCTGCGACTGACGTGAAATATTTTCAGAATTCCACTGACGAGGTAGAACACAAGAAACCATTTCAACGGCTTATATTATTTAAGTTTCGCTTTGTAAATCTAATGAAACAATTATTTTTTATAGTTCAATGGTGTAGTTGTATAATTTTATTTTTTTTTTAATTCAAAACGACGATTTATGTTAAACAGTATTGTTTATTGGTGACTGTTAGACTACCATGTCAGTCGCAGAGGGTTAAATTCCATACGTTTCCCGTTCGATTCCATTTCGATTCCATTGTCTGGTGTTTTAGTTAGACTTGTTCCACGTTTCATTTCTTTTCGTTTTCCTTGTATAATATTTCAATTCCACTTGTTCCCCGTTCCATTCCGTTTCGTCAAACTTGTCCAGTGTTCCAATTTCACTCGTTCTCAATTTCATTTCCTTATTTTAGTGTTTCAATTCCACTCATTCTTTGAATTTTAGTTTTCTTGACAAAATGGTTTGGGTTTACAGTTAAGGGGGAGACTTTTTTTTAGGATCCCCATTTTCACCACATTCCAAACTCCAGAGAACACATACTTTAAACGAAACGATTTCAGCAGACCATTAAAGCGAAGCCTCTTCCCCTTTTTAACACATTTCAAGAAGTGTCTTATCAGTGAATCTGATTTCTAACCAAAACAGTTTGGTCAGGCCGTTAGGGGGTCCCTTGTGAGACTTCAAAAATGTACCTTAACCAGGTATTTTCACATGCAATAAAATGATAGTAAGAAATTGCGGAACTGATGTAATATCAAGTGAAAACACTTAATTTCAATGTTATTTTAATTTCCAATTTTATAACGCAGCAAAAACATGGCTTCAACTACTTACCAGCCTATTTACTCGCTTAATTACTTTTGCTCCCGAACCGGTTCAGTTTTCACCTATACCGGGACAGGTCCCAATTCGCAACTGACCCCTTTTTTCCCGCAGGGATATTAATGAATTAATTCAGTGAAGATTTCCTATAACACGTCGATTGAAACTTTGCAATACAATAATGAGAGTTTATGAAATTTTATAAAATCCGTAAATTTTGTATATGAAAACACAGGGCACGATGTAATTTATAATGTAATATAAGAAGTAGCATTCAAATATGTTGTGTAAGAAAAAATATAAGTATGCCAGATGTGAAGAAAACTTTATCAGTTTACTGCAAATTTTCATTAAAACTCATACTTGTCGAAAAAAAAAAATTATGAGTTTTGACGCCGCATTTTACGCACTTGACATCAGTTCTACTACCTATTATTAAGATATTAGTAACAAGCATCTATTGCTATTATTATGCTGGAAAATTGCTCCGATTCACTCTGATTTATATCGTCTAAAGGGAAGGGAACAGAACGAAATTTTAAAATTAATTTCATGGCAAAAATAATTGCACTATTTAAGGGTTAAAATAAGTATAATTTAAATAATTTGTCATTTTAATAACCCTTTTATAAAATTATTTACTACATTTTAATTATTCTCTACCAAAACTTAATAAATGGGCAATAAACCAAAATTAAAAAAATTATATAAAACATTTTAAATTCAGACATCAAATGCTGATTTTGTTAATGGTGATAATAATAATGATAATGAACCCATTAAAAACATTTAAATAAATTAAATTAAAAAAAAAAGGAAAGGAAAGAATGAAAGAAAGTAAGAACATGCCACAAAATATGAAGCACACAAACATTTATTTTAATTTCCATTTACAATTCATTCATTCACTTATTTAACAAACCCAGCATCCATCCACTTAACCGGTAGTAAGCAGTGGCAGTGGCTGCAACAGCAAAAGCAACAGTAGTAGCAGTCAAACGTACGTTAGTTAATGGTCGGTAGAGTAAGAAACAGAAGAAAATTCACAACATCACACAATTTAATCATCTCTACTCTATCATCAGCAACAACAATAGCGCAAATAAAAATTCGTACAGACATTAAAGTCACAACAAAAAAAAAAAGTGGTGGTATTACCAGCAGCAACTATATAACGAAATAACAACAATAAAATACAGCAAACATAAGTAGAGTTTTTGTTTAAGAAAAAAAAATTTAATGACTTTTTAAATGTAATGAAAATAATTTTCTATACAATTCTCCATGAACTTTATACATTTCCCCAATTTATGGACAGATATTTTTAAGAATTATTTCTCTAATTTGTTGTTGAAACATTTTGCACAGGAAAATGCTTGAAGTGTGAAAATATATAAAATATTGTTGTTACACAGAAGGTTACATGTTCGATCCCCAGCGACGTCAATGCCAATTCAGAAAAATAATATTGTTACGATTTTACTTTTTAAAATCGTTGATTTATTTCCTTTAAATAAATTGAGTGCTTTTCGTATTGCAAATAATAAACATAGTTGAAATGTTAAAACAATTGCACAAGAAACTTTATTGAAACTCCATTAAGTTACACTTTAACAGAAGATACAATTTATTCATTTAATCACCAATGCTGCTTCTTTAGCATTTTATTATCAACTAACTGCTATGCCACATCGCGGTCGTATTTATTTTTGCGGGGAAAAATAACTAGAATGTGGCAGCACCGTCCGGAAGCTGTATACTGGCAACTTTGAGAATGTTCTTTAAATGTTTGAGATAGCAGACCAACAATGCATTAATAGTTGTGGTGAAGGGTTGCTATTTATGGCAACTGTTTTACATTTCGGGGCTGGCATATGGGAATTTATGTTTCTACGAGTAAATGGAAATTGATGAATATAATTTCCGTAACAATATTCTATCACTCATACACATCGTTACACCCTCTTATAGGATGCCATAGCATATAATCCCACCAAACTAAAATAACATAACAGAGTTATGAACAACAACTGTTCCAATATTAAACATCACTCCATTACAGTGTTGCCATATTTGAAGCTTTTCATATTTTATCTCTTTCCTATCTCCTTTCAAAAAAGCAACACATTAATTGATAAAAAAATTTTCTGAGTATTTAAAAAAAATGGTAGATAGTGAAATTCTTTTTTTGGTAGTAAGAAGAATTTTTGATGAGGTATAGTAAAACCAAGAGGGGTTATAATATCATATACAAGTTGTACATTAATTTCCTGGGTTTTCAATAAGGGAGGAGACATCGTAGTTTTTCTATTCCCCTCATTAAAATGATGTGGGTGATACTTTTGCCTTTTAAACCCAGTTTTTATCCCGTTTTTTATTCGAATAGTATATTTTCAGTAAATTGCACCATATCCCAAGAAAATTTCCAAATTTCTATCCAAAAGAGTTTGGATGGAGACTTTTTGAGCCCTCTTTTATACACAGAAAAAAATAAATAAAATAGAACAAAATTAATAAGATATCTTTTTTTTTTTCAAGAAGCAAGTCTTAATATTTTAATAAGGATTTTATTAGGCTATCTAATTGATTTTTTCAAAAAGGTTTTCTTCTTAATTTTATTAGGCTATCTTATTGATTTTTTTTTAAATAATCACCCTTATTCTAGTTGTCGTCATCGAAAATAATTGATAACTGTCAACAAGTATTTGGTATTCTGTAAGAAAATGTGACGACGATATTGTCTTGAAACAACTCTGATTTTGTCGACACAATTTTTAGTAACGACTTGAGGAAAAGTAATTGACTGAAAAAAAAAACGGAAAAAATGGGAAGATATATCAAATTTATTAAATGCACTTGGCCCACCGAGAATAATGTGAGATGGATGGCAGAAGGTAAAGAAAGCATGATCATATAAAGTGCATTATAAAAATATAACAAAATTTATTTATAGGTTTGGCGAGACTTAAAATTTAAAGTTAAAAAAAAAATGGTAGCCAACAAAGCCGAGTGTAATGCTACAGGTGGCGGAAGATTCAAGCAATTTATATTGAGCCCGCTGGAGGAAGCTGTGGCAAATCTTCTACAGTTTCAAAAACAGCTGAACCCTAAGTTAAAGTCGCTTCCAACACTGAGCTGGTACGACCCCTGGGCTAAAAATCTTAATGTAGCTGCCAACTTTATTGTTTTGGAAATAAATGTGGACTTGATTCCGGTTTTCAAATTAGGTGCTATTGTTTCCAGCACATCTTTGAAGGCTGTTTTATTCAGCCGAAAGTAACTTTCAAACCTTTTAAGAAAATTAGAAGATTAACATTTGTGGGCACTTGCCATTCAAATACTTTACATTTTAAATTTTATAATAATCAACTTATCATTTTTATGAATTTCTTTTATTGTCAAAATATTTTGTGTAAAATATTTTCCAGTTAGTTTTTAAACTTCAAATAATAAACATCAACTTTTTTAATAAAAAAGAGAATACAAAAAATTGTGTTCTACGCATTTAGAATAACCAAATTGGTGACCCCGAAAATTAAAAATGAATTCATTTATTTTCTTCATCACTGGTATCAGAATTTAAATTACACATAAAAAACATTTTTTCGCAAAAATAATTAACAAAATAAATCTGCCGACTCAATTTTTAGAGATGTGTTTTAGTTTAAATCGATAAACTGTCAACGTCGTTACAACAATGTTTTAGAATACCAATTTGGTGTCGAAGTAATGTCGACGACGAATCAAAGTGATGTTGACTCAAAAACGACGACATTGATAACGACAACTAGAATAAGGGTGAATACCTTTTCATTTTATTTGATAATTTTATTGATTTTTTTATTTATATATTTACATAGGAATACATTTGATATAATAATAAAAATTAAGTTCTATTACCAGTATTTTATTACTCGAATAATTTTAAGTCCAACGTTCGCCTAAATCGTAGTACTTTTAAGAAGGTTTATAAGGGTAGTGTCACATGAAATTTTCTGCTGACATCTGTGCAGGGGGGAACTAGTTTAAAATCTTTAAAATACTTTATAGCTCAATATTGTAGGGGACTAGTTTTAAACCTTTTGGTATTTTTTCGGGGAAATGATAAAAAGTATTTTAAGGACTTTGAAAGAATCTCGAAAATAGTTTTTTTTTAAGAATTTGTCCCTAAAACGTTCATATTGTGTGTAATAATGCATTTAGTTCAGTTTCATAATTAAATTATATTACAAAATTGAAAATTCAGAAATGTTCAACCCTTAACCCCAACTCTTTTTTTATTTTTAATATTAAGGGGGTCAAAGTTTAAAGTTTTTGGGTACAACATGTATTTCGTTTAATTTGTTGCTTAAAAAAATATTATAATAAGGAAAAAGCTAGAAAATGCCAAATTTTGCATTCGTCCTTTTTGTTTTTTTAGATTCAGGGGCTAAATCTGCATTAAGTTTAATTGGCTAATTAAACAATATTTTTAGGTTTGAATAATATTAGAAAAACCTAACATAGGGCACCCGAACCTTTTTTTTTTTTTGATAGTTCAAATGGGCCAAAAGTTGATTTTTTGGGTAAAATCTGTATTTGTTTCAAACACTAATTGATAAATATTGTATATTCGAAAAATATAATAAAATGTGCGGGGGCCATAGTTTGGAGTTTTGTAGATTTTTTGTTTTTTATCTTACCCTCTTAATAATAAATAATTGACAAATTTCTGTTGTCTTTGGTACTGTGAATTTAATAATAATTTAAAAATATAATTATACTTAAAAAATATCCAAAAATAAAGAATATAGCGCGATTTTCAAAAAATTTAAAGGAAATAACAACTAAGTGTAGCTTAAAAAGAAACTTTGATAAAAAGTCTTAGGGCTTTTCAGACCACTGCAAGTTTTTGCTTGATCAAATACACATTATTTTTTTTGTTAACATCATCAAAGTATGTTTAGGGAGCAATTTTTCCTATTAAAAAATTCACATATTTTTAGAAGCTTTTTCTAAGAAACTCCCTCAAAACCCTAAAGTTTATACATTTTCTGGGGTAACTTAATTGAAAGATTCTTATAAAATTTGTATCTGGTAAATCTCTTAAATTCTATAAATTCTAATAAAAATGTTTTTCCATAATTGTATTCATTTCATTTTTTTTCCTGAAAATCTTCGGATTTAAGTGTTTTTAGTCAAATATAAAAGATTTAAAAATTTGGGGGAGAAGAAAAATTTTCTAGGAACCGCTGTCCTAGATCAAGGAAATATGAACAATAAAAGGTGCATATTTCGAAAACACAGTTTGATGGGATTTTTTTTTTATCTTTTGATTCGTATTTAGGGGGCAAAAGTATTTTTAAAAAGTTGTGTAAAAATTTCCCTTTTTCTTAAACAAGCTTAGTTTCTAAATCTTTTCTGAACCAGTTTTTTTGCAATAATAGTATTAAGGTGCGTATGATTAATATTGTTTTATTCGTAACTCATACGTAAAACAAGCGCAAAGAAATATTCACGCATATTCTATTTGGCATCGTAAACATCGTCGTCACTGCGGCGCTATATACTATGTGGAACACTGTGGCACTATGTACCACATGGTATTTTACAAAAAAAAAAATTTTAATTAAAAACTTTAATTTATTTTTTATTTTAAATTAATATTTCTTAAAATTTATTAAAATGGACCTAATGCGAATTCTATTTCCCGGATTTTAAAACAAAAGGCATATTTGAAATCGTGAGTCATCAGAATTACGATTTTGGGAAAGTGTGATGATGGGGCCCCCTTATCGCCATATAGATATTCAAGGGGTGCCTGAAAAAAGTAAACTTCAGCCAAAAATTCAACTTAACATCAAAAACACTAATGACAAAATCAGAGTCAATTCGTCTTCAAATTTTCTTACAGACTACAACAAATATGTTGACAGTCATCGATGTACCAGTATGTCAATATCGATACGGGAATACCGACTAACAACAGGCCATAAAAAAACGGCGTTGTCGTGTGTTGTCAAATACAATAAGATCGGTTGTCGAATAAATCCTTTAAAATCCCTGTCATTATCTACACGTCCTTCGTCTTATAACTTACATCCCCCCCCCCCCCCCCCACCACAAACACTACGTTTATTTCAAAACAGAAGGGAAAAAAGAACTAAATGAAATAAAATACAATTTAATTTGTTAAATGAGAGCAACAAAACAAAAGGAATTAACGACAAGCTGAAACAAAAATAAAAAAATTATATGAAAAAGAAAAATTCTGGAAACATTTTGTGAAAATCTGTAGTAGTTACAAAAAAAAAAGTCGAGCAATTAATTAGTATCCAACTCGTATACTAAAGTTATCTTTATCTACATTTTATTGTTATTTCCACTGCTGCTGCTGCTTTCACTGTTGAGTTTGTGTAAGTGTACTGGGTAACAGAGCATGTATAAATATCTGTTTGTGTGTGAGTGTGTTTGTATCTGTTTACATAGTTACAAAGTATAAAGGATTAATTAAAGCAAAGGAAGGAATGATGTTAATGCACTTCACTTGCTCATTCATTCATTCGGTTGTTCGTATACTTAATAAGTATATTCGTTATAGTATTAACCCATTCTGGGCACGTCATACACTTAAAATAGTTTGTAAGTTAAAATACAAGAAATGATATTTCATTTAAAAACCGGTCTACTAAATTTTCATTTAAATTAAATGCCATTTGTTATTTATTTTTAAATGTTGATTAATCAACTGACATATCCGTGAGAAAAACAAATGATATAATCATTTTTAATAAATGTCAAAATTTTACCTACAAAGTCCTTAAAAAAAAAAATGTTTTTTTTCATTTATTTGAAATTGTTTCCCTTTTTGTATTTTTTTTTAATACAAAATGTATTTACGCTATAGACACTTTTTGTGTGAATGTGCTTGTAATTTGTATTGAAAATCTTTGTATATATACAACCAATTTAAATAAAAAAAAAAACAAATTAAAATTTTTTGAATATTTTGTTTTTGAAACAGAGCAAACAAAATTTAAATTTGTAATAACTTTTACGGACATAAATAAACCATAAATTTCTGATTTGTGAGTAAATTTTTATTAAATTTCAAACAAATGAAACTGAAAAAATCGGTAACTGATAGTAAATTATTTCGAATAAATGTATAAAAAAGTTAATATAGATATTTCTTCGAAAAATAAATGTATGTTCCTTTATTTTTAAATGGAACGGAAAACTTTTTTATTAACTACAAACAGTAAACTACCTAATATTCTGAGTGTAGATTTGCTAAAAAAAATTTATTTCAGATTCGATTGAAACATATGGTTTCAATCGAAATTCTGTTATATTAACCAAATTTCAGTTGCTACAAACAAATATGTCGGTGGCTTCAATCAAACCATTCGATTGTCAAAATTAATCTGTTTTCTCTGTGTACTTAAGGCCCAACTACACTCAGCAAAAAAAGTTAGTAGAAAAATTTTTAAACGGTTTTCAATCCCAGTTTACTATTTTTGTACTGATTTTTAGTAAAGAAATTATTATTTAGCAAATGTTTTTGCTATTTACATTTTACAAATTACAGAATTTTTACAGAATATCTACAAACTTTTGTTGCTAATTTTAGAAATCATTTTACAAATTATTGAAAACCGATTTGCTAAAATTAGCAAAAAAAAAATACTAATTTTAAAAAAGTCGATATTGAAGGAAATGTTATTTCTAATAATTTAAACTTATACATACAAACTTAAATTGCCCTAAAATGTTACATAGGATTAAAGAAGGGATCGGAAGTGAAGATACCGACTCATGTCTAAAAAGAGGACATCCACTTTAAATAGCACTAAAAAGGTTTTTTAGTTCTAAAAATCAGCCCTAAAAACAATTAAATTTAACCTTCAAGGTAAAAAAAAATTGACTAAAATATATTCAAAACAGAAATTACCAAATTAAAAAAAATGATAAATTCGTTTATGTTTGAACAACTTTTAACATTTTTAAGCCTTTGATTTTTTTTCATTTTGTATGAAACATCTTTTAAAAAATATCAAAATTTTTGATGCTCGATAAAAAAAATAAATCTAAAACTTTGTACTAATATTTTTACTATTTTTTTTGCTGATTTTAGCAAACAGATTTTAAAATCCACTTTACAAAAAGTCTTCTAAAATTTAGTAGCAGCTACTAATTTTTCTACTAATTTCATTGTACTACACGTCAGCAGACATGTGTTGCTAAGATTAGCAAAAAATACCGCTGGGCTCAAATTAGCAGAATTTCCCGTAATAACAGCAAAATTTTCAGTTGCCATTACAGACTTTTTTTGGTGAGTGTACAATTGGATTAAGTGACTTAAACTTTGTTTTGGCATGAAACAAAATTTTGAGAAATACAAATTCTTAATTTTAAAAAATTTTGACTTCATTTTCACTTAAGCTAATTCTGTTTCTGCTTAGTAGCTAACTGAACACTGTATTAATGGAACTAGCAAATTTTTATAAATTTCAATTTTGTATTTTTTTAGTTTTCTTTGAAAAAACCTTACTATTGCATACTATCGTTTTTGATATTTTTTTTAACTGCGATCCCTGGTATCATAATTTTTATACATGTGATATAATTTTAAAGAAGTCCTTTTTATATTTTAAAATAACTTTCGTTAAAATCCCATCGAAAAAGTACAAAAAATTAATTAGATTTTCAAATAATTTTGGCAACCCTGCATTTTAAAATTATAAGTAAAATCTTGTATAATTTTTAGATTTTTTAAACATTTTACCCTCTTATTCCAGTAAAATTATATCACCTTTTAAATGTACTAAGTTAAAAATGGAACAGTGTGCTTAATATGGGTTAAAGAAAATAGTTCATAATAGTTGTTGCTTAGGAAGTTGTTATTTTTATAGTTCCCTGGCTGGCAGACTGAATTGTAAAGACAACAGCAGCAGCATCAACAACAACAACAACTAAAAATTGCTTTTTAAACGTGGTTAATTTTATCTATTACGTTAATGGAGTTTACACTCAAAGAAAAATATTTACCAAATTTGTATGAAACCTTTAATCTTGAGAACATTTTATTGAAGTTATTTCTAGACACATTTTCTCATTGTACGATAATATTTATTCTGAAACTACTTTTGAACTAAAATAAAATTCGTGTCTTAATACTTTTTATACCCATCAACATACGTATATGGTGAGGGCATACATAAGTTTGTCATTTCATTTGTAACATGTTAAAATATAGGTATAAAATAAATAAATTGAGCACTCCGGTAGGCTAGTTGGTAGCGTGCTAGCTTATCAGTGCGGGGGTCGTGGGTTCAATTCCCACCAGAGACTCCGGTCTGTTTTCGTTACAACGAGCCGAAGGCCTTTGGTGCTAGTGCTCGGTTAGGGTATTAACATATAATTTGTAATTATATGATTAATAAATAAATAAATAAATAGGTATAAGGCCCCATAAAGTATGTATATATATGTGATCTTTATGCAATTTCAAGTTGATTTAGCGATGTGCGTCTTTCTGTTGAAATGGATATCACGGCGTGCAAGCGGTGGTGCTAATTTTTACCTAGATTTATGATCATCCTCCTGAGCACAGTGGTTAAAAAGTTATGAGTGAAAATGTGAAGGTACCTCTAGTAAAATATTTTCTCTTGTTTTTTTACCAGTCGCTTAGAATTCAATAATACTTTATTTACACCTCAAATATTTTTCACCTTAAAAAAATGGTTTTCACCACAACCAATTTTTTTCACCTCAAACAATTTTTTTCACCTCAAACAATTTTTTCACCTCAAAATTTTTTTCCACCACAAAAAACCTTAAAAAAATGTTTTTCACCTCAAAAATTTTTTTCACAGCCATAATTTCAGTTCTAAGTTTTTTACATTATTTGTATCAAAAACATTTTTTTTAGAATATTGTTGGACGGTATTCAAAGATTCGGCACAGCCGAATTCAAGCCTTTTTTTACTTGTTTAAATATGCTGTCGCTTCATTTATGTATATTACTAAAAAAGTGCTTCAGAATCTGTTTTGCTATGCATACGAATATGTGAAAGTACCCAGTTTAAAGTCTTACAAAAAGAAGCACAACATCGCCCTAAATGCAATTATTATAAGCGCCTTCCCTGTACTGGTTTTGTAAAATGTTGTACAATTTAAGAAAATTCACTAGCGCAGCACTAAATGCCTACATTTCAATTGGGCACTATATTGGGACGCTTTTACAATTTTTAAAAAGTGCGCTCTCGTAGCATTTGTTTTACGAACACCCAGAGAAAAGATTGGTTGCAATTCGATCAAAACCATTAATATTTATTTGTGAGGATTTAATTTTATTTGAAATAGCCTAAAATTTATTGATAAAGCAAAAATTTTGTATTGTGAATTTAAAAAAAAGGGGAATGAAACTAAAACTCAATCCTATTATTTAGTTATTGGTACCTCCAATCATCCTTAAAAATATAATTCGTTTAGAATTTGTGTGCGGTGGAATCAACCATTTATTTAGTGAATATATTGGAAATTTGGTACAATCTATCAAATTTATTAAATAATTGTCGATATTCAAAAGCGATAGCTACAAATACGGTTATGTAATTAGGATTTCAGTAGAAGTAACCGAATTGGGGATTGTTTTAATTATAGAAAACACTTAAGCTTGGTATTTGTAAACGAATTTCTGCTATATTTATTTTCTTAAAAAATTATTTATATTCAAAATTAGTCATTAAAATTAATAAGTGTTTGTGGGCTAGTGGGTAGAGAGCTAGCCTAGTACTCCTAATTTCCGAGTTCAAATCCCGGTAAAGGCAAACATTTAAAATAAAATATTCAAATGTATAAATAACAAATATATCAAAGAAAATTAAATTAAATTGTGGTGCAGTAAGTAAAGGTGTGAACTATGAATCTGAATGCCCAGGTTCAATACCGGAAAAAATTAAAAATATTAATTTTTTTCCCTAATAAAATTTTGTGGAACGTAATAATATTTATGGGGAATATAAATATTAAATTAGACAACTGAATATTGGCTTTCACAACTCAAACTATAATTTAATATGAAGATAGTTGTCGTAACCATTCGAATTCGATTGGCAACAAATTCGGTGGCCACAACTAAAGCATTTTACGAACCACATTTTGCTAACGTTGAAACAAGTGCCTTTCACAATTTTAAGAAATTTTACACAATCGAAGCCCGATTTGCGCCACCCGAATTGCACATTACCAAAAAAGAGGCAGAAACTCAACTTACGCTCTCTACTGAAAAATGATAATAAGTTAATGACAATTTTGCTTCCGAAAATAATTTTTTTATTCGCAATAAATATCGGAAAAAAAATGTTTTCGCGCAAAGCAAATAACAATCTGGTTTAAAAAAAATATTTTTCAAGCTAGCAAAATTTTTCTTATTTTCACTAATTTTTTGGTAAAAAAAATTGTTTCCGCTGAAAAAAAAAAAAATTCTAAAAAAACGATTTTACTAAAAAAATTTTTTTGTTTAAAAATTATTTTTTTGTTTGCCCAAAAATTTCCTTTAGATGCTAGAAAATTAAGAAAAAATTTTTTCTTGTGGAAAATATATTATAATTTTTATTTTTGGGCAATTTTTTTATATAAAAAATAATTAATAAGTTCTTTTGAAGCAAAGAAACGCATTAAAGAGAAGCCATGACTTCTAAGTTCGTTTTACAAACACCTCTCAACCGATCTGCGCAGTACAAAGAAGCTGAGCTTTCGCATGTTTCTGTTGTGATCTGACGTTTTTATAAGGTGAAGCAATAATCATCACCCCATTGGAAAGTGAGGCTATTTTTGCAACTGGCATCGTATGTCATTTTGGTATCGAGATTCGTGAAGTAGACACATGCAAAATTTATAGTAAATAACAATGCATCGCCATACACCTCCAGATCGCTCGATTTTAGAACTAAACGATAAAGTGGATAATTTTCTATCAAAATTGATCATAATTGGCGAGGCTCATTTAAAATTTCCCGTTTCTGGGGGAAGGAAATCCCCGCATAATTTATGAAGTCACCGTGTGGTATGCAGTTACGCCGAAAAAGGTGCTGGACCTTATTTTTTTCAAAGCAGTCGGCAGTGGCCATACTGACGGAATTTTCTTACCGAATGTTGCGATCTGGATTTGGAGGACACATGTCACTACTGTAACGGATTTCTTTCTGTCAGGATATTTGAACTCGTTGAGGGTTTTTTGCCCAATTCGTGACAATTTGCTGTCAATCGAATGGCATTAACCGAATTTATGAGCGTTGATCTATGTATCAGTAAAATTTGGTTAAAAAATGCTCATCGGATCTCTGAAGTGTTCTTAACGATTTTTTTTGCTTAAAAACTTTTATTTAATATTTTTGTTTTTTTTTTGAAATTTCATTATAGAAAAAAAATATTTTTTTGTTAAATTTTTGGTAAGAAATTTTTTTTCAACATTTTTTTTATACAATTTTTTTTTTTCAAAAACTTCTTTTTGAGTAAAAAAAATTTTTTTTTTCAATCAAAAAACATTTTTGTTGGGTTGAAATTTTTTTGAAATAGAAAAAACAGATAAAATTATCTTTGGGATCCAAAATTATTTAGCTTACTATTACTCTGTACTAGTTTTTTAATAAGGCGGCGTAAATCGAGTTTTTGTGTCTTTCCTTTTTTTTCCTACTGTTCTTTACTTATCTACATTTAAAACCTTCGTTTTTAATTACTTTACTTAAAACACTTGACAATATTAATTAAATTGTATTGCCAAGCAACATTTTATTTTTGTATAATTGTTAATCTTATACCAAAGAGAAAACAAACAACAATTGAAAAGTATTGCACACTGACAACAACAATAATACTTACGTTTCCTAGAAATTTTGAAAGAAAATAAATATTTATTTTCTTAAACAAAAAACAACTGAAAAATATATTGTATAAAAAAATGTATCCTTGCTCTATATTTTCAACTAATATTCACATAACATTTATATTCGCACACATACATACTTTTACACTCAAGGTATTATTACGTGCTTTATAAAGTAGAAGACTTGTAATTTTTTTCCTTGAAGTTTTTCTGTTCGTGTTGTTCTTATTCGTATGTTTTTTTTTTCTTTCTTAACACAAACTTCACTTAACTTTATGCATTTGTTAATGTTGTTGGTGTTGTTTTCAACATCTCTCTTAGACATTTTACTTAAAATGGTGCCAAATTGTTTTATTTTGTCTTAACTTTTTTTTTTTCTTTTTCTTAAACGAAGCAACATAGTTAAGTGTTTAAAGTATGTATGTCAGAAAATTATTTGTAACTGTAAGACTGTAAGACAGTTAAGGCTACAATTTTAATTATCTATATTATAATTAACCCTTAAATGAGTTTTAAATAAAATAATATAAACGTATAACACCCGTTTGAAAAAATTATACGATCTCAAACAAGATGTACTCCTACACTTTAAAAAGTTTGTAAGTTAAAATAATTGAAAATGTCATTTATAATAAATGATATTTCATTTAAAAACCGGTCTACTTAATTTTCATTTAAAATAAATGTCTTTGTTATTTGTTTTTAAATGTTGATTTATCAACTGACACATCCGTAAGTAACAAATGATACAATCAGTTAAAATAAATGTCAAAATTTTACCTACCAATCCTTAAAAAATAAATGTTTTTTCATTTATTTGAAATATTTCTATATGTATGTGTGTTTATAAAGTTCTTGTAATTTGTATTAAAAAATTTTGTATATATACAACCAATTTAAATAAAAAAACAAATTGAAGTTTTTTGAATATATTTTTTTTTTTTTTTGAAAAAGACAGCAAACAAAATTAAATTTGTAATAACTGTTACGGGCACAAATAAACCACAAGTTTCCGTTTTGTGGGTAAATTTTTATTAAATTTCAAAGAAATTAAAAAAAATAAATGAAACTGAAAAAAAGAGTAAATTATTTCCAATAAATGTATAAAAAAGTTAATATAGATATTTCTTTGAAAAATAAATGTATGTTCCTTTATTTTTAAATGAAACGAAAAACTTTTTTATTAAACTACAAACAGTAAACTACATAATATTCTGAGTGCATCAGGGGGTTAATTGAGAGCTTGGATAAATGGATTTAAAATAACATATTAATTGTAACATTTCACTGTTACAAAAGAAAGAACCTACACATTTTTTAAAGTTATTTTAATGTCCATCAAAATAGCTAAATTTTTCTAAGTATTGCTTAAGTTAAACTCGAAAATATAATTTTTAATTAATTATAGATTAATTTTTTATAAATGTTTTAGTTTAACCAATTCCACTATAAACCACATCTCAGCCCAGAAACCATAAATCTCCTTTCATTTGTTAAGATTATCAAATATTTTTGGATTTATGACTGCGACAATTTTATTTATCATAATATGATTCATAAGATATAACTTTATGATTCCAAAATGATCTCTTTATGATATTATTGTGAAACACAAGCATATTTATGATCTCTATGTTATCATAATATGATCCCTATAAATATTTACCAGCATTCTGTTATACTGGATTGATAAGATACGCATGTATTTTATTTAAAATAGTACACGCAGAGAAAAAGACATGGTTGTAATATGATCACTGCTGCTATATTGTGCTTTCTGCAATCGGGTATGGTTGTCACAACCAAGTTATTGGTGTTCTAACCATCAACATTTCACGATTGGCACCTCCTATTTTATATCATTGTTGGCTGTAACCATACTGTGGTAACAAAAATTTTGACTATGAAAAAAATATGATAAGTATGCAACGATAAAATGTTGGCAACAATCAATAAATAATTCTACAATCAAAGAAAGAAAAGTTCTTAAAGTCTGTGATTTTTTCCCAACAATTTTTCTTCAAAAAGTCCTTAATATTAATTTTTTTATAGAAAAAATATTTCAAAAGGAAATAATTTTAAATTTAAAAAGCTTTTTCATAGTTTCTAAGAACTTTTCCATTAAGATTATCTAGGAATCATAATATAGTTATGAAGGGCCATAATATGATAACATTTTGAGAATACTATGATTACGTGGGATCATATTATTATAAATTCAATATAACATGTTTATTTAGGACCATAATATGTTAATTTTTGAATCATAATATAATTGTAGGGACCATATTATGGTAAAAATATGGTTATTTTATTATTATAATATGATAACCATAATAAAGTACGATTATGGTTGGTATATGATCATATGTGGATATATCTGATCATATATGTCCACATATGACCATGCATGGATATACTACATATGGATATATATAGTTTAATATATGACCATATATGATCTAATATTTGACCATATATATTCAGATCCGAAATTTTAGGGCATATGGCTGTATATCATCATATACCCACATATATTAACATACATGATCATATTCGGCCATATACCCACAAATATCGCATCTAATATGATACCATATACGGTCAAATATTTAACTACGAGGGAGGGTCAAAAGGTACGTTACTTTTCGCGCTTTTCAGCTGACTCCTGTCAAAATTTAAAGAAGCTGCGTCATTTAGTTTGTGTTTGACAACCATTGATAGCAGACTACCGCCTGATTTGATTTTAGGATTGAGAAGAAAATGGAAAATTGCATTTTCCACGCCAAAAATTCATAAATTGCTCCCTCGTCCAACATTCTCCGGATTTAGCCCCGAGTAAATATTTCTTGTTTTCACAACTAAAGAAATGACTCGAACGATGAAATTATCCTCGACAAATCTTTTTTCTTGGAAGGGATAAAACAAATTGGAGAAACGTTGAACAAAGGAGACTATGTTGAAAAATAAAATTATTTTTTGTACAAAAAATCTGTGATTCATTCAGAAAGTCATGGAGATATTGATCCGTACATCCAAATAATCATAATATGTTCCCAATAACTATAATATTATCCTAATGATCCTAAAATTGACTATAGGATCATATTATGGCTAGTGAATATATTATGATCATGTATGATAGTTTTATGAACATATATAACCATATTATGATTATTTCGTGTTACAGGGATAAAAACTAAATTTTGATTTCGTAAAAATTTAAATTAGTGACATTTGCTGTTTATAACATTCTTCAAAAAATTGTATATGGAAAACATTAAAAAATAAATCACTTTTTTTTTATCACATTTTACTTAATGAACAAAAAACAATAATATTATTAAAGGGTACTTGACAAACTAAACCATACTTACAGGTTAAGGCTACAAAATTATTTTTTCTTGCAGAAACAGTGGTCGCATTTGGCAGACAAATATGTTCAACAACAATTGAGTCGCAGCGTATCATGACACATGTTGAGCGTTGTATTTTTTTTAAGAAAAAATTAAAATTTCTTTTTAATTAATTCTTCATTCAAATATAGAAATTATCTACTGACTTTAATCAAAAGTACCACACAAATGTGGCACTGCCAAAATACTAAACATGTTCGGTGAGCGCTCAGTGATCAAGTCGTTCATCAGATAGTTGTACAACTGTTGTCTATTCGTTTGTATCTGCTGAATGCTACCATTTTAATTACCACTAATCGTTGTTTTCTCAATTTTTAATGTCTTTTTTTAATTAATATTATTTTTTTTGTTGGACTGCTTTTTACAATTTCTTTTTACAAAATCTCAAACAAGAATTAACGCTCATAAAAAATAAACTGACTATCTTATAGTTAGCGAAACTATAACAATGATTGCTACGACTATGTAAGGATCTCTCTCAATTAAGACAATAATTTAATTGTAATTAGAAGAGAGGAATATGATTATCCAGAGATAAATATGATTAGACGGGTTAATAATAATATGATAACAAACACGAGAAAGGTTTAAACTATAAAATGGTTATGGTCAATTATATTAAAAAACACACAATATGAAATTTTCACTAAATTAGTGTATATAATGCGTATGAGTATTGCCTTTTTGCACTAAGCGCAACACTTATACGTCTTAAACACATTTAATTAGGGGAAAATATATATATATATACCTAGGATGGCTGTAAACTAGTGTTAATATATATTTATGTATTTATGTATATGAAAAATTTAGTCAATATGTTGCTGCACCTCTACCTCTTTAGACTCTGTGGTTTATTAAGTGTAAAATGTAAGTAATGTGATTATGTGTTGAAACGGGGAATAGGTGTAAATTTGTAGTTATGATAGAGCAATTTGTTGTTATTTTTGTGAGATGTTCTACTAAAAAAACAATACTTGAAATTATTTTAACTTTAAAAACTTAAACTCTTTTACTACAACAATGTGTGTACTAAATATTGTAGTATTTTTGTTTAACTAACCTGAGGCATACATAACATAATGTAGTTTACATTTTCTATATAAAGGGTGGTTAAATTTTAAGGGCCGATGTTGATTTGGAATAAAACATAAATTATTTAGGAAATTATTGTCATTTCTTTTTATTATGATAATATGGTATGGTTCAATTATGTATGGAACAAAATATATAGTTTTGGAAAAAAAATATGGCCCGATGATGCCGCCAGCCCATAAACCCCGCCAAACAGTAACTCTTTGTGGGTGCATTGTTTTTTCGACAATCACTTTTGGATTATCATGCGCCCAAATGCGGCAATTCTGCTTATTGATGAATCCACTGAGGTGAAAATGTGCCTCATCACTGAAGATGATTTTCTTCGCAAATTGATCATCCACTGTTGCCGTTTCTTGCCACTATTCTGACCATTGACGACGTTCGCAATGGTCAAGAGGCTTTAGTTCTTGAGTCAATTGCACCTTGTAAGCGTGTAAATACAAGTCTTTATGCATAATGTTCATCAAGCGTGAGAGGTGCAATTGTTGGGCACGACGACGAGTTGAGGTGGACGGCTCTTCAGCCACACTATCGCGAACAGCAGCAATATTTTCTGCAGTACGAGCTGCACTGGTGTTTTCACATCTCCTACAGACCCGGTTTGCTCAAATTTTTGCACGATTTTTCCCGATTGTATGCACACTTGGACGATTAAATTGGCCAATAAAATCACGAAGTACACGAAATTCAAATTTCGATTTGCACTCCCATTTTCATAATAAGCCTGAATAACTTTAACGCGTTGCTCGATTGTGTATCTTTCCATGGTTCAAGTTGAGTTATTCTGAAGTTGAGAAATGTCAAATGAAATGCAGAAAAAAAACTTGACGTTTAGGTGTGGTTCACATTCAACATCGGGCCTTAAAATTTAACCATCCCTTACATATGAACTACTATTGCAAAAATAAAAGTCGGGCATCTCAGCTATGTGATGCCCTGCACCAAATATTATTTGCATCCTCTTACGGTAAGAGGTTTAAAATCTGAGAATAGCTGTGATTCTTACTTAGTGGAATATACAAAATATAGTATAGGTGCTTTTAATTGGCACTAGAACTAAATATAGTCCGATTTTCCCAGAAACGTGGTAAGATGGGAATTCAAAGAGGAAAAATTGCCGCCCGTAACGGCCTGTTAAAATCGCTTTGGCTGAAAATCTGAAATTTAAGGGAGTGAAATACAGTTTAGTAAACGAATGGAATGGAACGGAAAATGATTGGAAAAGAAACATTAGACAATAGAAAATTAAATGGATTGGAAAACGAGTGGATTTGAAATACTAAACACAGGAAATAAAAACGAATGGCACACTAAACGAGAGTAATTAAAATACTAAACACAAAGAACGAAATAGAATGGAAAGAGTAATAAAATGAAATGAAATAGAACACTTTTTGGAATTTTCGTCGGTGATGTGGTAAAATCGAGGATTAAAAAAAATTCCTCTGACTACCTAAACAGTTTTCGAAGGCAACCTTAAATTTAAAATATGCAGGGAATATCTGCTTAATAGGCAAGTAATATCTGCACTATAGGCTTAGTCACCAGTAAGTTTATTTTAATGATATTGGCGGTACAAATGGGAGTTCAAGAGGTTAAATGGCACCTCCTTAATGGCCTCACCAAACAGTTTTGGCTATAAATTTTAAATTTCAAATATACCCAGCAAAACTTTTGTAATGATAGCTCGTTACCTTTTTCATTATTTGCAAGCATAAAGTAATAAGTTACTGATTATTGATTACGTAATATATGATTTATAAATGTAAAGTAATAATTGAAATATTTTTGAAAATCTATTTTTAGATAAATTACTTTGTGTTTTTTTTGTAAGCAAAAAGGTAATGTATGTTTGTTTCATTTAAGTTTAAAGCAATCAAATACTATATGCGTCGATAACTCAGTGGGTAGAGCTCTTGGCTGGCAACCAGATTTCCCTGGTTCGATGTCCATCTTGACCACATTATTTTTAATTACAAAAATTTTAAATAAAATATTTGTAAGAATTTTTTTTAATAAAAGTTCCTCTTTTTTAAAAATCTATTTTTAGACACATTACTTTTTCCATTCTCGTAACCATATAAGTAACCGCTTACATTATCACCTCTAAAGTAATGGGTATATACATTACTTTGAGGCGCATCGCCTATAAAATTTATCAATGAAGTAAGGTGTAAAGTAATCCATCGGCCCTTATGGCTATACATTACTTTACCCATTATTTGGTAATGTGTGGTTTTGCTGGGCAACTCATGACAGGTTCCTCAGAAACCAAAAAAAGCAAATTTTTTCTGTTAGTAGATGTATAAAGCTCGTGCTTGAATGAAGGAATAGTAAAAAAATTGAAATAAGAGTTTTTGGCGGACAAAAAGTCCAGTCCCATTAAATAAGTTATGATCAAAAAGAAAATCCCAGATAATTTAACTTTCAAGAAGTGTGCCAAAATTTAACAAGTTCGTGTTATAACTTTTTGAGAAATCATGACTACCGACTTCAATAAAAGAGTTTTGAGAAAAACCAGATTCAAGTTTAAAAAAAAAAGAAATTAGTCATACATAAAGTCATCGATTCCGGCGCCATCAAGTCAAGAACCTGCTGCAGCGGCAGTAACCAGGGCATCCTTTTGCTCTTGTCTGTGACGAATTTGAATTTCCAAACCCCACCCAACCCCCTAAATCGGTAATCGGAAATGGAAAATTTTAAAACACTTTTTATTTACGTTGATTAAATATGGATTCTGCCTGATAATAACTGGTTCACATAATAACTTTCATATATTTTAAGTTTGTTATGCAAATTTTATGAGTAAAAACTTTTTTATTGCATACTGCGTAAAAGCAATTAAACAAATTGCATTAGCATATCAAACCCAAGTAAGCAATTAGCAGGGAAACCAAAAATATGCAGTAAAAAATGTGCTCAGAAAACTTTAGATATATAATATTTAAACAAACAAGGTGGTTTGGAAATACAGCCCAGGGATTGATATTAATTTTTAACTACAAATCTCAGAAAAAAAATATATAAAATGAGACATGTTTTTGGTTTCCCTGGTAAAAGATTTTTCTTTTTTTAAACTTGTTATTAAACCATAAAATATTTTGCAGAAAATAAACTTAAACAGTGCAACATTAAAATTAATTTACATAAAAATTTACCCCTTAATTAAAAAATGCTTTACAAAGTTATAGCCGGCTTATGGAAGAAAATTTTTGACATAAAATTTGTTTTTTTTTTATAAACTCTGTATAACTTCATAAAATATTTGTGAATACATTCTTAATCATAAGATTAAATTAGTTTAAAAGTGTTAAGATTTATCATTTTTATAATAAGTATTTTTTATTTTATTAATAATAAATTAATTGAAAACAACATAAAAAAATAATAAATGGCTTTTTAGAAGTCATAAATGTCTTTCTAAAAATATATTGTGTTTGTACAAAACAAATTTGATATTCATATGAATATTTGGAAGAATGGATTTTAAAATGACTTTAATTGTCTGAGATATAAATAATATGTATTTTTTATACATACTTCAATTTAAATCCCCAGTATCTAGACATTCGTGAAAAATGCATTTTTGTCTGGTGAAATACAAAATTGCAAGACACAAAATTTAAATAGTCCAAAGAGATATTCAACATAAATATGATTTAATTTATTATTTTTTTTTCATTTTTACTTAACACAAGGAGAAATATATATGATGCTTTCGATACAAACTGTCTAGATAAAAAAAAAATTATAAAGAATTTTTATGATTCAAATGAAACATCGAAGAACGTTTTATAAGTGTTTTAAGAAGACGAAGTTGACGTGATAAAAAATATTAACAACCTAAGGTTATTTTTTAATACATTTATTAATGAGTTTTCAGAAATGGAAATTTAAATATGGCAATAGAATTTTATATCGGTAATTAAAAAAAAACTAAAAAATGTAATTTTTATCTAATCTAATTTTTACCCGCTAAGGGGAGAATTCTCACCTTTTAAACTGTGTTCACCATATTCCTGGTGAAAATCCCCAAAAAAAAAATCCTAATCACTTAATTAGTTCATACTACAAAAAACACACATGTATGGTTTGGCAGAACATTATTTTTGACCACTCATCTATACCACTTTCTTGGCGGAAATTCCAAAAAGTATATTTTTAGTCAAAGCGGGTTGGGCAGGTCGTTAAGTTTCTGGTATTCAGCCCAAAGGTAGGGTAGGACTTTAAGGAAGACACTTTCCTGTTTTTACTCTACCCGTAATCGTTCTAATGAACTGAGTGGACTAACTAATTCAAAATTCCATTACCGTGGCTTCCATATCGATTATGGTAAAATTATTTTAGTTTTTTAATTAATTACAATGATTTAAGGATTTGATTTCATTGATTAATGGGGAAAAAATGCAAAAATGGAACAACTTTATATTGAAATCGATAAATATCACTAAAATCCATTTTGGATCCTTTTAATTTCTTTCCTGTTTACACTGTTTCAATTCCATTTATTCCCAGTTCCATTCCATTTTGTTCCACTTGTCCGGAGTTTCAATTTTTTTTGTTCCACTTGTATATAGACACTCAGTTCCTTTTTCATTTCGGTCCCCTCATCTACTGTTTCAATTCCACTCGTTACCTTTTTCATTTCGTTCCCCTCATCTAGTGTTTCAATTCCACTCGTTCCCCATTCTATTCCATTAAGTTCTCTTTACCTAGTGTCTTAATTCTATACGTTCCCCATTCCACTCCATTTCGTTCCCCTCTTTTAGCGTTTCCATTACTTTTCGTTCTCCTTATCTAGTGTTTCATTTCCACTCGTTGCTCGTTCCAATTTATTGCATTACCTTTGCCTTGCGTTTCAATTTCACTCGTTCACCGTTCCAATTTATTTTGTTCTTCTAGCCTAGTGTTTCAATTCCACTCGTTTCATTTCATTAACAAATCGTTCTTAAATTTTAGGTTCCCAGCCAAAGCTATATAGGCAGGTCGATAAGGGAACATTTTAACCGTGTTCCTGCCGAAAATTGCTAAAATTACCTCTTGACAGGGAACACATTTTTTAATTTTCAGATTTGCAGTCAAAGGTGTTTGAGCACATGAGGAAGATTTTTCTCTTTTTGACTCTCCTCATAGAAATTTCCAAAAATCTCTTCTTAAATTTCAACTGCCTGGCTTTAGCAATTTGGCTTGAGCAATGTACAGAGTTAAAAGCATGGCTAAAGATAAGCTCGATGCTTTGAACTCTGTAATTCCAGAATGTTTCATAATCATTGCTAAAATCAACATATTAACAGTTTTGCTACTCGTTTCTGAAACTGGCTTTTTGGTTTGGTGCATTTTGGTTTTTCGTTCTGTTACAACATATAAAGCAATTCAGCACCATACCTCGTGTGTGGCTTCATAGTGTAATTTAATGTTAATCTTTATACATTTTATGTGAAATACATATTTTTTCGTTCGGTTCAGGTTCAGACCTTATAGTGTTAATTATAAATATCTCTTATATAAACACCCAGATTTTAAATGGAAAAAGCTATATGAGAAATAAACCACGTTGAGATATTGAGTTGAGATGAAATTTACTAGAGATATTTTATTGGTATCATGTATAGGGCAAGAAATACTTTTTCCTATGGCGGGGCAGGTGTTATCGAAAACCTCATACTTATGTATATAAAATCTTGCAATATTATTTTCCTGCTTGTATGTACATTTAGTATGTATTTATGTATGTATTCTGTGAACATATACTATTGTTTTATTTATTTTTTATTTTTTTTTTTCCATTACATATTATTTTATAAAAATTATTTACCATTGAGTATGAATAGTAGTATCAAAAGCAGATGAATACACAATTGCAATCATAGAAAAAAGCAATAAAAAATTTATAAACACAATTTATTTCCCTTGAAATATTGATTTATTTTATTTTTTAAATTAATCGGAATTTTTTTGTTTTTGTACTAAAATAAGCCAGCAATATTTTTATTTAAAGAATATTTTTTTAAGAATATTTTCTTAACAAAATGCATGGTATTAGGAAAAATTTCTTTAACTAAGTTTATCAGTTTTATGAAAGAATTATTTAATATGTATATAATTTTCTCAGTGTAGGTAAAAATATGAAGTTCGCAAAACCACAAACATTTTTCAAGACATTCTAAAAAGTTGTATAATGTCGTTTAAGTTCACTCCAACAAGATGTATGCTTCTTTTCGAATCTCTTGAGAGGTTATTTTTGTCATTTGTCTTAGAGTAAATTTTTTTCTAGAAGTTTGTTATTAAGATAGTAGCTTTAATTAACCACATAAGGCCCTAATGGCTCGGTTATGTAAATGAAGATTTAATAAAAAAAAAAAAAAAAAAAAATTTTATTTATCAAACATTCTTTGAAAACTTCAATTTCTACAAATGACCCAGTACTCCTCATGGCATGTTATTAAAAAAAAATAAATCTCTTTTTTTATCGATTATATTTATTCTGTAATTAAAAAAAAATACATTTACAGTTCATTGCCGCTAAAGGATTATTTAATTTAACGTTATTAAATAACATATTTATATTTTTGTTGTTGTAGTAGCTGTTTTCAATTTTTTACAATGTCATTTATTACTGTGAAAAAAAATAATAATATGAAATTTTAACATGCAAAGAAAGAATGAGAGAATTTTATTCACATTATACGGACACTGTTTTTAATTCTGTTGTTTGCATTCCTTCTCCAACTACAAAGTTAATATGCAAATTGTATTTTAAAGTCCTTAAAGCAAGTGGATATATTCTTTTTTTGTGTTCATACTCAACAATAAATGAATAAATTTAAACCCCTGTTTTAACTCCATGACTGAAACGATTAACATTTTGCGTGCAATTGCAAACTCTTATTTTATAACTTTTCCACAGCACTTGAGCATATTTTGTTGCTGATGACGTGAATTATAATTCACGAAGGTCTGGGGAGTTTTTCTTTGAAATTGCATCACATTTTTGCATATGTGCTGTATGTACTACTTATTTAAGGTTAATTGCTATTTTATGTACTTGCACATATGTATAAATGGAAGTATGTATAATTGTAAAGGAAATTACCGGAGAAAGGATTTTTAAAATATTGTACAGCAATTTATTACAAATCTTTAACTATAAGTTACAAGTATATATGTGAAAAAGCGTCAATCGTTTAATCCCATAAAAAATATTGCATTACGAAAAAACCTAAAATCTACAGGAGACTCCGCATAAGTGTACAATAGGATGGGTGGTAAAAAAATGTTTTTTCCAGTCATCCTCTAGGACTAGGGATGTGTTATAGACGATTATAGCCCTCTCAGTTTATTTAATTTACGCCATTTGGAATTCGATCCAGACCATTCCGGAATTTTTTTGCCACGCCCCATATAACAATATACGTCTCAGATTTTTATTTTCTTTGTCGCCATTTCGAATTTCGATCGCATATCATTGCTCTTAGTTTGCCTCTTTGTCAGTAATCATCACACCAAATTCAACAACTCTGTTTGTTGGGGTACCCATCGAGCCAAAAATGAGCTTCGTCGTATTAGAAAATTTTTCGTTGGAAAAATGGATCTTCACCATCTACACCAAACAAACTACGTTGTGGTACGTCACCTGGATTCAGTTCTTGCAGCAGATGTATTTTGTATGGTTTTATACTGAGTTCCTTACGTAAAATCTTCCAGGTGGGTCGTATAACACAAGCCCAATTGTTGATAACGGCAACGAATTGACATATCGCGATCTTCATTGACACTGGCCGATACAGCAGCAGTATTCTCCTCGGTACGCAGTTTTCGCGTACGTGTTGGTAGACTAATGTCCAATAAAGTGAGACTGGTGCGAAGTTTGATAACAACAGCCTGTGCGGTTGGTCGATTGTGACGACCATAAAATGGATGTAATTTAAGAAACACATTTTTCACACAGCTAACATTTTGATTATAAAATTCAATAAATCTATTCATTTTTGGCATTACCGCATGTGACGAGTCTTTTTTTACACTAAAAAACCAAATAGCAAAAATATCACCCTTTAAATCTCAAAGAATTATTTATTTTAACTTTTTATACATTTGATTTAGTTAGTTGTGAAACAGATTTATTTTTTCTGAGTAAATTCAAGGCTCGATTACTGAATGTCCAGTTAAAATTTACTCAACAGTTAAATTCAAATTTTTTCATGGGAAACAGCAACAAATGTATCCGTTAAAGTCCAGGTTAGTAGCCAACAGGACATTACAAAAATGAGGCTAAGTGGTTAAAGTACACTTCTCCAAAATACGGTAAAGTGTATAATTTGGTACACGTTGTTTTTTGGCACTTTTTACACTAGGGCGGATCGAAATAATGTTTAACCAATAGGATTATTATTTATTTATTTATTTATTTTATTAAACAGATAATTACAAATTATATTTAAATACCCTAACCGAGCACTAGCAACGAAGGCCTTCAGCTCGTTGTAGCGAAAACAGACCAGAGCCTCTGGTGGGAATCGAACCCACGACCCCCGCACTGATAAGCTAGCACGCTACCAACTAGTCCACCGGGGCGCTCAATAGGATTAAAGATTTGTTAAATTCGATTCGAAAATCTATTTTTCCCACGCCTGATTTACGTCATATATCGATTATCGGTGCTTCTATTTTGACAACAACTTTAAATAATATGTAAGTTAAAGTTTAAAAAATTATATGTAAGTTAAAGTAACAGAATATACCAATTAAAATAAATGATATTTCACTTAAAAACTGGTCTACTGACTTCATTTAAATCAAATGGTTTTTGTTATTTTTAAAAGTTGTTTAAACAACTGACACAACAGTAAAAAACAAATGATTTATCAGTTAAAAATAAATGTTAAAATTTTACCTACCAATTCTGTAAAAAAAATAACTGATTATTCATTAATTTGTACTTTTGTTTGTTTTTTGATCTACAAAATTTTGAATTTTTTAATATTTTTATAAAAACAACGCAAATTAACGATTTTTAGCTAGGTTGATATATGTATTTCGATCCGGCAAAAGATCTCTTAATCACCCAATGTTTTAGACAAGCTAGAGCCTCCAGAAGAAGGCAGAGCCTGAACAAAAAATTTATTAAAACGTTACATTTTTGTCTTCTTAGGCACAATGAAAAAACTAAAATTTTTTCCGTTATACTCGGACTCGAGTAATAATTATAAAAGCTTTTAAATTTAAATATTTTTTAACTATAACGGAAACAAATAAACCATAAATTTCCATTTTATGGGTAAATTTTTATTAAATTTCCAACAAATGAGAAAATAAATGAAACGGAAAAAAATCGGTAAATGACAGAAAATCATTTTGAACAAATGTTAAAAAATTAAAATAAATATTTCGTTGAAAAATAAATGTATGTATCTTCTTTTTTAACTGGACTGAAAACATTTTTATAATATTCTGAGTGTATAATACAACCATACCAAACCCTCTTAGATTGATGTGTCCCCATAAATATTGTATCATAAACAG
Organism: Eustalomyia histrio; assembly: GCA_949748255.1. Classification (NCBI taxonomy): domain Eukaryota; kingdom Metazoa; phylum Arthropoda; class Insecta; order Diptera; family Anthomyiidae; genus Eustalomyia; species Eustalomyia histrio. The sequence goes on along the minus strand of OX456523.1, from coordinate 51,804,264 downwards.
TTAAACAAAATTTTCGGTTTGTTTTTGCCTGAATTTGAAAAAAAATATATAAAATTTCTTCAAAAACTGTAAAAGCCCCTCTTTTTAAACCTGCTCTTCAACTCTGTAAGGTTAAGTTTGGGCTGCTAAAATCCATGTTCATTAATTTTCTCTCCTCAACATTTCAGCGAAATCTCCGGGGTCGCCGGAGTTAAGAATCGATTTTTAATAACTTTTATTCTAGAACTTGTTTCATTTGAAGCGAACAGATGGAACTAATACTGAAAACCCTTTCACGGAACTAATACAAAGAAAATTTCCATAACTAACCGATAAATAGTTCGAGAACCAACTGGTGCAAGAAAAAACGGTTTCAGTTTGGGGAAAAAGAAATAATTGCTTTTGTGCACAATTTCCAATTAAACTCAACGATGACAGAACCAACAGTAGAGTAGTTTCTAAAGCAATTGTTCTACAACCCATTCTTTGTAAAGTAAATTTTTGCTGGGAAATTAAAAATTAAATGAAATTTATTTTAAAAAAATCCCATCGCTATAAGCTTGTTTTATATTTATAGCAATATTATTAAATTATTTATAAGCAATTTAAAAAAAAATATATTCCACTTTCAAATTTAAAACTTACCAATATACATTAGTAATTTACGTTGTTTTCTTAATTTAAATACTGACCTGTAAAGAAAGGAAACAAAAAACACATGTAATTAAATTTAAAAATATTATTACCTTAAGGCTTTTATTTTATTTATAAGAAATAACTAGAATTATTTGTTGTCTGCCATGTTAAATTATAAATAATTCATTATTAAAAATCACCTTCATGTGATTTTTAAAATTTTTTATGTCATACATTGTATACACAATTAACTTTATAAATGTGGATATAAAAAAAACTATTGACGTCGTGTTTTTGACCACTTTATTTCAAATCAATTTTGATTGATTTACTGTAATTTTTTAATGTTTTTTTTTAATGCTGTCTCTTTTTGTTACTTCTAATGAATCACTTTAACACCATTGTTGTTTTATATATTTTAATTGACATTTATTATTGTCAGATAAATAGCCCTACTTTGTAGAGTGGGAAATCTTTAAGTGCAGTATTCAGTTTGTTACAAGGTAGGGGCTTTTATGCAAGTGCATGTTGGCAATCAGTATTCAAAAACTATTTTGGCAAAATACTTTTCAAAATCAAAAAATGTTAACTGTAAATTTTTTTAGAGCATAGTTTTTGGATTTACTGTTAATTTTTTTTTGGATTTGTACTGCATATTTCCTTCTAAGTGTATATTTTTGCGCATATTTTTCATGTTATCACTGCATATTTCAAGCGCATATTTTCAGGTTTAAGCTGCATGAAAGTCTCTGACCTGGTAATACCCCTGCAGGGAAAAAGGGGTCAGTTGGGAATTGCGACCTATCCCGCGATAGGTGAAAACTGGATATGACATGTTGTTTTGCGTTGGTTGTGTGATATGTTCTTTGTAGTTAGTTTTGTGACATGTTCTTATATACCGTTCCTTATCTATCAAGTGACGTGTCCTGGGATAGGTTCTTTTCCCGCAGGGAAAAGACGGAATGTAAAGGGTGGTTTTTTGGCTATTAGTTTTTTCAGTGTAAAAAAGCATTCGTGACATGTGGCAATGCCAAAAATGCTCACTAAGGTTTGCCTTTTCACCATAAATAGACTTCCAAATGTACGACGCTTAAAAGTCATTGAATTTTTCTTATCAAAATTCATGTTGTTTGAGAAATATTAAAAATTGTCTTTAGCGACGAAGCTAATTATTGGCTCTATGGGTATGTTAACAGACATAATTGTCGAATTTTGGTGTGAAGAGCAGCCAGGAGCAGTTCTATGCACCCTGAAAGATGCACTGTTATGTGCGGTTTGTGGGTCGATGACATCATTGTACGAAAAATAAGTACGGAAAGTTTAGATGAAATGCAAACTTTTGCTTAATGGATCCTCTGAAACATTTTTACTGATATCACGGCCCCATGTATAAATATATTTATATTCCAAAAACTGGATTAGATTTTGGAAATTTTTTAAATTGGATGTTAACTCTGAATCCAAAACACGATCAATATCAGCATTTTTCTGAAGGACAGATGTTCTAATATTCTTTGGCTCAGGAACCAAATGAGTCTCCACCTTAAAATTTTTCCACAAATGTAGAGAGACCTTAGTTTTTAACATATATTTTTTTCAGAAATTTAAAAAGATTGGATTTTGAGATATGGGTCTTTAAATATTAAACTTAAAAAAATTACCTTTAACCTTTTAATACAACAAAACTTTTGGGATGCCATTTTGAAGGTAATCTTTTCACCTTTAAAATGGTATCAATAGAAATTTTAGGTTGTGTGGTTTAGAAGTTATGGGCGACTTTGTATGGACGCTTTTTCGATATTTTGACGTTTTTTTTGCCAATTTTGGTATTCGAAATATGACGAATACCGAAAGGTTTTGAGGTCGAAAGGTTAATGATTTGATAAACACTACCCATTTACAATATTTGTGGCGAATTTCATTAAAATGGGAGATGACACATCCATCCGAAAATGACAGTTTTCTGTGCGGTTTGACATGGAATAGCCCACAATAAGATTTTAGAAAATTATATGTTTAAAAAAATGTTTGTAATTCCTCTATAAGTAATTTTTCAACAGGGAAAATATTTTAGAATCCAATAATTTTTTTTTTTACAAAAAATTTGTTATGATCATACAATTTTTCTTTTAAAAAATCTCTCACAAGATTTCGATCACATTTAAATTCGTAATAGGGGGAAACAAATAATTGATGTGTCATAATTCATACGGACATTAATCCCATTTCCATTTTGAGGTTTATGAACCATATGTTCCAGACATAATACCGAGGCAAAAAGATGGGTATATAACCGATTACACAACAGACCGACTGGCTGTGTGTATTAGGACCAAATAATTTTTGTTCATCTCCATGTGCCGAACGCCGCCACTTAAAAATTTTTTTCACAGCGCAGCTGGCTTCGGACAAATTAAAGATTAGAAACCCGCAAAGTGCGGCAGCAGGCTGGCTAAGCAGAAGAACTTTACTTTTCGCCAGAGGATTATGATTAAAATATTTTCGGCTATAATAGCCAAATTGGAAACAGGAATTGTGACATCAGTACAAAGTCATCAAATCCTGATTGGTATATGATATAATAATGATCACATAGTGGTGTAGGATATAAAAACAAATGACCGAAATTTTTTGAGTGCAATGTGATATTACTTTGAAATTTCTCGGAATTTCGTTCTGAAATATTAATATGGTAATTTTGGGGAAAAGTTACAATTGTAAAAAAAAATATTCCCAATTATTGAAGGCTCTTAATCACGATGCCCCCTTAAGGGGTATGTCTCAGAATAAATAAATTTTTCTACCAAAAAAATATTAAAAATCATATTGGGCCCCTTAACAAAATACTGCCTACGGTTCTTTATAATGAAATACCATACTAAAGGGTATTAATAAAATTCGACACAATCTTTACAAAAAACAATTAGATTTATTTAACAAGTCTGCCGTTGTAATATCTCCTACGTACCAAATAACAACCGTTTAATTTAACTAATGAAAAATTCATGTTATTGCCACTTGTAGTAATTTTTATTATTTATTTCAACTTAATTTTTTTTTTCTTTGAACATTTTATACACAAATACAGGTTGGTTGAAAAGTTCCTGCGCTCACCAAGAGATGGCACTGCTAGCTCCAAACTTTTTTTTTCTCAAGTTGGTATAACTGTCCTGAGAACACATGCAAAGTTGCAAGTCATTCTGTCAATTCTTTCTTTGTTTACAAGCCATTTTAAGTTGACGTGTCATTGATTTTTTTTAATATGGAAAAAATTGAATATCGTGCAGTCATTAGATTCTTTGTTTTGAAGGCTTTAAAAGCAAAGGAAATTTATGAACAATTGTTAGAAGTGTATAAGGAGTCCTCACCTTCAAAACGCACCGTTGAATTTTGGGCTGGTGAATTTAAACGTGGTCGTACCAGCCTTAAAGGACGACCAAAAACTGCAACCACAGCAGAAATCATTGAGCAGGTACATAATATGGTTAGTGAAGATCCAAGTTTGACTAAGCGTGAAATTGCTAATGCCATAGGCATCTCAGACGAACGAGTACTCCATATTTTACATGAAGAATTACGTATAAAAAAACTGTTTGGAAAGTTAGTGCCGCACACATTAACAATTCAACAAAAACTGGATCGAAAACAAATTTCTCAGCGTAATTTGGAGCATTTTAAGCCGAATAAAACCGACTTCTTGCGTCGTTTTATAACTATGGATGAGACTTGGATCTACCACCATGATCCTAAATTGAAACAAGAACGTTTACAGTCGACTGAAGCTGGTTGTTCAGCTCCAAAGCAGGTGAAGTCACAACGATCAGCAAAGAAGGTTATGGCATAAGTTTTTTGGGATGCAAAAGGAGTTTTGTTGATTGAATATCTTCAGAAAGGTAAAACAATCAACTATGCAGCCTTTTGGATCAGCTGGATGAAAAAATTCGTGAGAAAAGACCTGGTTTAAAGAAGAAAAAAATCATTTTTCATCAAGACAATGCACCTGCTCCCAAAAGTGTTTTGACGATGGCTAAATTCAAAGACTTAAAGTACGAATTGCTTGAACATTCACCAGATTTGGCTCCCAGTGACTACTATCTCTTCAGAAATCTCAAACAATTCCATCGTGGAAAGCATTCTTCGTCGAATGAAGAGGCCATAGCAGCCGTAGACGGTTATTTTGCAGAGCTTCCGGAAAACCTCTATAAGGATGGGATAAAATTATTGGAAGATCATTGGAACAAGTGTATTGAGCTTCTAGGAGATTATATTGAATAAAAAAATATATTTCGTAACAAAAACAGTATTATTTCATTTCGAGCGCTGGAACTTTTCAACCAACCTGTATAACAAGTCTTTATTTATTTTTTATTTATTGAAGCTGTTGAATGTCTTTATAGATTGTAAAAAAAATGTTGTTGTTATTTTCATTAATATTTTCTTGATTTATTTTTAAATGTAAAAAAATTAGGGAAAAAAAAACTAGCCAAATGATAAAAGTCGGGCTTGCCGACTTTATAATACCTCACACCAAGGATAATTTTGGGTAAAATTTTGGGAAACCTGATTCCTTTTTTATAAACTGGGTGGAAAATATAAACCGCAATTTCCCAAAAAATTAATTGACGCCCAGGATGGTGGACATATGGAGACTAGGTCCAAATATGGTCCGATTTTCTTCAAATTCGTAAGCGTAAGGTATAAATTTATATAATATTCACATCTAGATAATATATACGATTTTGTGTGTCTCATTTAAGCCCAAAACAGAAAGGACCTTTCTATGGAAGGTAGGTCTGAATATGGATCGATTCTAACCAAATGCAAAAGGGTTCGTGCCTGGGCCAACAAAAACCATTCTGTAGCAAATTTTATCCCAATATCTTGTAGGTTGATATATTGACGGACGGATCAAGTCAGGAAGTTCTTCCGAAACTATTGGTATACAATAAGGTCTCATACCGTTGTATTCAGTATTTATAAACATCACCACAAACTCATACCCCAATCACGTAGTGGTGTAGCGTAGAAATATTAGCAAAATAAAGCAATATTAAAGCTTGCCAATATTGAGAAATCATTGCCCGAGTCGCGTTTATTGAAATGATATGACATGGTCGTTTATGTTGTCAATTATTATTAATTTTTTTTTGTAGTTGTTGCTGTTGTATTTTAGTGATAATATTTTGTGTATAAGCGGCATTTTTTTAAATACGTTTTATTCGATAATATATCTGGCACATTTTTATTTTTTCTTTTTTTTTTTTTAATTTGAATTCATTGCATTTTAAATGTCTGCATGTATATAGTATATAAAATGATGGATATGTTTTGTATTTATTTTTAATTTTTGAGACACCGTTATCGCAAACATATTTTACTTTGCTGATTTCTTTTTACTATAAGTTATAAAAATCAAGTTTCTGTTTCAAGTAATTTAAGATTTCGGGGAATTATTGTATTAAAACACTTTTTTTTTATAAAAACCGCAATTGCTGTATAAAATTCATTATTTATAATATTTTTAGGTTTTAAAAAGACGAGCATCGTTTATTTTTAAATGTTTTTGAGGTAGTAATTGAAATTTTAAAAAGTATATTAATTTTTAATTTAAATTTTTTGAAAAATTTTTTCTTAATATTTTATGAAACTTTTAAAAATTCTAAACTAAATTATAACATGAGGATCAAGTGGTCTAGGGAGCGTGAAACAGGCGAATGTGGACACGGGTGCGGGCGTTTTTGGACTCGGGTTAAAGCGAATCTTTCTATGTGCAAATATCTCTCCATTTTTCGTACCGAAATCTCTGCTAAATGTATTTGTTCGGTGGAGTGAGTGCTGGCGGAGGAGTACAGTTAGATCTCGCATCCACATTCTCTCTGACAGTCAAGCGGCCCTCAAGGCTCTAATGGCCTACGAAGTGTCTTCCGGATTGGTAATGGAGTGCATTCAGGATCGACTTGGTAGGAACAACACCCTGACTCTGGGGTGGATTCCTGGCCATAAGAGGTATGACGGCAACGAGAGGCCAACTGTGGAGCCCGTCGGCCCTAAACCTTTCTGTGGGGCTATTTTAGGGCTATTCGAGGCCAAGCGACTTATTTTTCTACTGGCCCTTAGCAGGAAGAAATTAGAGACCTTAACGAAAAACTTTACTGAGCACTACAAATTCAGGTACCAAGAAGGTTCAATCGGACAATGATATACATATGTAGATTTTGTGAATTGAAATCGTAGACGTGGCCGTCTCGTGTCGCCTTTCGATATTTGAAATGTTTCACCCGGCAGGATTATTATGGCTATTTCTTTTCTAAAAAAAATTTTGACTTTTGAACATTTTAAAAGTGTTGCCTTGACCTTTTCAAATTGTTGCCTTCTTCATGTTAAAAAATAACATAAAAAAGTACATCGATTTCCGTGTACTGATTACTAACATTTTCCACAACATTTTTTACACGCGGTTGAATGTTTCATCCCACAAACACTGAACATTTTTTATCATCATCAGATGATAACGACGACTCTAACGAGGCGGCGTCAGTATTTATTTTAACAAATTTTAATTGAAAGTTGAAAGTTTAAAACACAAAAAAAAAACAAGTAAGAGCGGCTAAATTCGGCTATGCTGAATCTTTTATGCCCTTCACCATGGTTGGGAAAAAACTGAAGTTTATATATCGACATATATGGAATGGACAGATTTATATACGGACGCCTTTATGAGGAAATTAACCAATTAGTTTGGTGATAAAACCTGGACTCGGGAAGATTTATGGTTCCAGAAAATAGGTAATTAAAAAAAAAATATGTTTTGGGCATAACTTTTTTGTATCTGAACCGATATTTCCGAGTTTTTCAGCAAATATGTTATACTGAAGATTTTCGATCTTTTGCTATATAAGACGTATCCATAGGTCATATTACAGCTCTAGAATAGTGTTTGTTGTTTGTGTATAAAAGGTGAAGAGGTGAAAGAAAATAATTTCAACAAATCGTTAAAAGAAATCACTAGAACTGCATGTGTTTTATTTCTACAAAAACGTTTGATTTAGCTGGCAAATTTGCATTTGGGATTTTATTTCGCTTTTTTATTCAAAATATTTTTAATTTCTTTAGCTTAATTTTTAAAATTTGAAGGAAAATAGTTTATAATTTTATTTTTATAAATTATTATAAGTTATGACCTAGAATAGTTGCACTCAAAGGGAAATTATGTATAAAATTTTCTTAATATATGAGAAATAAAATGGTTTAAGAATCTTAGAAATACAATAGAAATAAAACCGTTTGTATTTTGTTTGTATCAGAGGATTTTTATAAAAATTTTGATGTTTTTAGCCTATTTATGGATTATTTAATTATTAATATAAAATTTTATATAAATTAATTATTAAATGTTAAAAAAGCAAAAAATAAACAAAAAAAAAAAGTCTTAAGAAAATAAAAAAAAGTACAAAAAAAAGTGAATTGACCGGGATTCGAACCCGCGGCCTTAGAGAAAAAAAGTATTTGTGACTATCGTCTAGACAACTGAGCTATTGAAGCTCACAAAAATTATCGTCAATAGAGGTACATATATAAAAGTCTTCGTTCAATAGAGATTTGTTTAGTTTTTATTTAAATGACAAATTTTTGTATGTGTGTTGTTTGTTTATAAAAGGTGGAGATGAAAGAGAAGAATTTTAACACATGGATGTGTTTGTTATGCGTAAAATTCTACATACATATTAAACAAAGGGATTTTACGGAAAAAATTAGAGGTAGTCCTGGGTTTTTGCTAATAACTCAGCCATTTATTAACCGATCTGTCTGATTTTTAATAGCAAATAGAAATGGATCACATGTAACAGAAATAAATAACAATCAAGTCCTCATCATGTCTGGGTTCTTCGGAAAACCCATTTTAATACACAGACGGATATCGTTAAATCAACTTCGCTCTTCATAAGGACCCAGAATATATATACTTTATAGGGTCTAAGATCAATTTTGTAGAAATTACAAACGGAATGACAAACTTATATATATCCTTCCACCTGTGGTGAAGGGTATAACAATATAAACCTAGCGCCAAAAAAAAAGTTTATAGCTAATGTTAAATAAAAACAAAAATTATTTTTAAAATGTCAGCTGTTTTTCAGGGCATCATTTTCACCCTTTAATTTTTTTGAGGGCAAAAAATTCAACATTTTTGCACTTTACGACGCGAGTATTTTTAGATAAGAACACGATACCCTTTTAAGGTGTTACATTTTTTTAGAAAAGAACAAAAAAAAAAAACAATTTGAGATAAAGGCAGAAAAAATGTAGCATTTTTTGCCAGAAAATAAAACGCCATTAACTTAATCGGTTGCTTGAACCTTTAGGGGAGCTCTAGGCAATACAAAAGACCTATGCTAATCTAAAAATAAATTATATCGGTCAAACTTGTGGTAAAGCTAATTATCAATAATATAGAATTTCACTTAATTACAATTTTGATTAAATTTATTGTACATCCCGAAGAAAAAGGTTTATATATAATCATATATAACTTGATATAATTATATACCGAGGGTTGTGTTTTTGACTCAATTTTTTATTTAAAATTTTTTTAAATTTTTTTGAAATATATATATTTTATAACTAGATCCCATACAATGTATTGTGGGATCTTATCTGACATTTTTCGGATCAAATTAGATTAGCTAGATATTAGAGCAGATATTAATGAATATTAAATTGGATATAATTAAATAAAGCGCCAGATCAACTTTTTTTACTCGGCTAACTCAAAACTATTTTTTAGAATTACATCAAGTTATATCAAATTATATATAACTTGATCAAATTACATGAATCCATTTTTCCAGTTCAAATAAGATATGATATGGCATTATATACATATATGAATATATATATAATTATATATTGTATAACTATATATAATTATAAATAGTTATATGTAACTAAATAATTATATATAATTTCATCTAATTATAAATAATTATATCGGAACTTTTTTCCATCGGCATATAAGTATAAGGAAATGAGTATCACACTTTCATTTATTAGTATAACTTATTTATAAATAGTATAATTAACTAAAAACATGTTAATATCCACTTCTTATTAAAGAAACAAGTATTTGTATTTTATTTTCAAACCTTAATGGTATAAGTTTAAAAACTTACATTAGTTTTACTCTATTTCCTGTGATTAGTATATTTAATGTGATAATTGCAATGTCAATTAATTGCAACATCATGAAATCGAACACTAACCTTTAAGGTAGATGAAATAAATAACTAACAAGGAATGCCTCCCCAGTGGAAAACTGTCATTTCGATAAAGTATAGATAACATATGTGAGGGGGAAAAATACTAAATTAATGTAAGCTATTTTCAGTATTTTTTTAAACCTTCTGTGCCTGAATTTCAATGGCTGGTCTTTTTTTTCAGACCAAAACACAGTGTGAATTTTTTTATGTTGTTGTTCTTGTCACCACATATTTATAATAAAATTCCAAACAATGTAGCTCACGAATAGGCAAAGATTTTTTTAAATTTTTAATTTTGTATTTTTCTATCTTAAAAGTTTATATTAGATTAAAAAAAATTTCTATATTACTATATATAAAAAATATACATATTTTTTCCAATTTGATACATTTATTTAAAATGGTTTTAGTATTACTTCACTTAAAATAGTTTGTAGGTTAAAACAACAGAAAATGCCATTTACAAGAAATTATATTTCATTTAAAAACCGGTCTACTTAATTTTCATTTAAATCAAATGGCTTCTTGTTTTTAATTTTTAAATGTCGATTAAAAAACTTGACACATCCGTAAGAAACAAATGATATAATCAGTTTAAATAAATGTTAAAATTTCAACTACCAATTCCTTAAAAAATAAATGATTTTATCATTTATTTGAAATTGTTTCCCTTTTTGTATTATTTTTATTTTAATCTACAAAAAGTATGTATGCATGGCTATAGACACTTTTTGTGTGAATGTGTTTGCGTATGTGTTTGTGAAGTTCTTGTAATTTTAATTGAAATAATTTTGTATATAAGCAACTAATTTAAATAAAAAATAAATTGGAATTTTTTAAATATTTTTTTTTTAAACAGGCAGCAAACAAAATTTTAGTTTTTAATAACTTTAACGCACACAAATAAACTACAAATTTCCGTTTTGTTGTTAAATTTTAATGAACTTTCAAACAAATGAAAAAAATAAATGACACTGAAAAAAATCGGAAACGGAAAACTTTTTTGTTAAACTACACACAGTAAACTACATAATATTCTGAGTGTAGTATTTTAAATAAAACATGTAAGAACAATAATAGTCCACTTTTGTATGTTTTGGGTTTTTTATATTGAAACTATTTTAAAAACCGAACGGCCAGATATTTAAGAAACATTTGGAAATTTTGGTAATTTCTTATAAGAAAGTAATTCCACTTTTCAATTTGTTTGAAATTTGAATATGTGATAGAGGAAACAAATCTAAAAAAAACTGTCTCATTTTTTCAGGCATTAAGGACATAAAATAGGGAAAGGAAGTCGTTCATTAATGTAATCTTCTTGACAGCCCTGCCCAAAAAGTACCAAAAAGGAAACATTTTTTTCAAATCCATTAAACACGAATATCAAAAATAAACAAAAATACGACTCCGCCTAAATTAAATATGGAATCAAATTTTTGAATTCGGAAGTCCACATAAGGTAGCCAAAAAAATATTTAGGACATTTTGCAATATATCTTCCGATTAGATTTATTTTTTTGAAGGTATTTTTTGGAATCTTCGGGGATTCCAGAATGGAAGGCTCCCTGTTATCGGTCTCTCCAAACCGCTTTGGCTGGGAAAACTGATATTTAAATCAAATGTTCCCTGGAGAATAGGCTAATTCTGTGATGAGATAATTTTGGAATTTTGGCCAGGGGCGTGGTATAATAGGGCTTCAAAAGGGAAAAAGTGGGGCGCTTAATGGGCTGTTTAACCCGCTTTGGATAGAAATCTGAAATTTAAAGAACGAGTGAAAGCGAAACACTACAATTGGAAAACAAAATGAAATGGGATCCTAGTGGAATGAATTTGTGCGCCGCCATTGTTGATGAAATTGAGCTCTTTTTTCTGCATTTTTCATCGTTCTGGAGAGAATTTCCGCCGATAAATTCTCGATTTCTTTTTATTTTGTTTTTTTTTTAAAGAAACAACACTTCGGAAATTTTTCCTACTAATTAATGTGTTGAAAAGAGGATATAGAAAAGATGATGAAAAATAAAGAGCTTGAAACATGCCAACACTGTAATTGCGCGAGATGATAAATCTTAGAACAGTGGCTGCCATAGCGGGCATGATGGAGAGTTGGCGAAATTATTGAAGCTTTTTGGTTTATAGCCCTGTTATGTTATTTTACTTCGGTGGGGTTTAGTGCTATGGGAACACCGAAGGAGGATGTTGCGATATGTATGAGGTATAGAAAACCCATACATATTATTTTTCTAAATTGATGTTACCGTCGCTGCGTATCGAACCCGCAGCGTTCTGTGTAAAAGTTCAAAGCGCTACCCATTACACCTTCCCGCTAACCATAGCCAAAATGAGTCATTAGGCGACCCGGAAACGAATCCTTCACAATATCCATTGTCACACAAGCATGTGGTTAATGGAACCACATGTCTTCCAATCCCAATTCATTAACTCGGTTTTGTATCGCACACCACAATAATACAACAACATTAAACACTCTGCCTTCTCTAATAGCTGGGAAATTAAAGAAGAGAGTAGCACTTAAATTCAAGATACTGCTTCTGCATTACTTCTAAAATCGTGTCGGTTTTTTTATGTAAAATTAAATAAAAAAAATGAAATATATGTAAAATTGAATAAAAATTTGTTAGTTTAAAAAATTACTATAGTTTTTTTTTGTAACGCGGGAAATTTTTACCTGGGAACTTGTGTACACGCTATAAGTGTTTGGGAGCATTTTGTTTTCAATTTCTTCCCTTTTTATTTCGTGTCCTACATTTTTTAGGATTCTTCCCTGTTTAATAAAATATCGATTAGATTTTAAAAATGTCAAAAAAGTAAATAGTTGATTTGTTTTAAAAGAAGCTGTTGAACTACCTTTTTTTTATTAAAATGATAAAAATTAAAAAACCCCACATGTTTTAATAAACTTTTTTTATTTTATTTTTCAATTTGTAAGTGGCAATACCACTTAAAACTTGCATCTAATAAAATAAGTGATTAATTACATTTTAAAGTGCAGTTCGTGCGTTTGTTCGTTTTTTTTTTCCTTTTCGTCATTTCAAATAAAAACTGGTAGTATATTTAAATTGTTTGCTAAAAACAACCTAAACAAGTTGGTTAAAATGCACTTAAGCGGCAATAGCAACAGCACCGGCAGCTTGTTGGCAAAATAATAAAAATCAATTTAATGCATTGGTGTGAGAATTGTTAAACACTCATGTTTTCATTATGAGGGGCGCCCCAGTTAACCCTAGTTAGCATACTGAAGGTAATTTGAATAAATTTTTTTTTGTCAAGTATCATAACAAAAAATAAATTAAAAATTAAGCCGCAAAATAATAGCAATAAAAGGAAAAATTTTATGAGTTGCTAAAGAGAATTTCATTGGTTTTAAGAAGATAAATAAAATTTGGGTTTTTATCGATTCAGAAATTTTCGGCGTTTCGTTGAATACTGTACACAAAAAGTATATAATTTTCTATAGAGTATTTTTCCCGCTCTACCAGAAATTCAACATGGTACAGAGTTCAGCGGCAACATTTTTAAATGAGAGGGCAACATTTTCAAAGTTGCTAAAGTGTTGAAAAACATTAAATTTGGTGTATGCAGTGCTGCCACATAAACAGTGTAATTTTTTATCCCAGTTTTTGCGATTCTTAACTGTTTATCAGTTTTTTCATGAAAAAAATTTTTTTTTTCAAATTATTGCATTTTTTATAGGTTTTTAGTTATATGTTGCAACAATTAATAGCACATTTATTCTCTTTATTATATATTTTTACCATAGAAATGAGTAATAATGGATATGAATAGACATAGTTGGTCAATGTGTGTACACACTTTAATACTTTTCATGTCACAATGTTATGTTTGAATTCGTAACTATTTTTAAACATAATTGCAAATTTTTGTTGTATTTTTTTACTTTATTAGACATGTCTAATTTTAGTAAAAATAAATAGTATATTGAACATATATTATATTTTTATATGAAAAATCTGAAAAAATACATGAAAAAAATAAAAAAATATTTTTTTTATAAAATAATCTGAAAAATCTCTAGCATCCCAAAAAACGGAAAAAATAGTTAAAATTGGTTATATGGCAGCACCGCTAAACACTACTAAAAATTGCCGACCAAAACTCACCTTTGTTGCCGTCAAATTATTTTCGTGTTTTAAGAGAGTACTAAATAGTTCGTGAGAAAGAAACATACTCTTGCTGTACATCGCAAATATTCAGTAAAAGTTAATATTTTTATTCTATATATCTTAAAGTATATAATTTTCTATAGAGTATGTTTCTCCCTCACGAACTTTTAAGTACTCTCTTAGAACACGAACATAGTTTGGCGGCAACAAAGGTGAGTTTTTGTCGGCAACTTTTAGTAGTATTTAGCGGTGCTGCCATATAACCAATTTTAACTATTTTTTTTTGCCGTTTTTTGGGATGCTAGAGATTTTTCAGATTATTTCATAAATTTTTTTTTTTTTATTTTATTCATATATTTTTTCAGATTTTTCATATAAAAATATAATATTTGTTCAATAAACCATTTATATTTACTAAAATTTGACATGTCTAATAAAGTAAAAAAATACAACAAAAATTTGCAATTGTGTTAAAAAATAGTTACGAATTCAAACATAACATTGTGACATTAAAAGTATTAAAGTGTGTACACACACATTGACCAACTATGTCTATTCATATCCATTATTTCCCATTTCTATGGTAAAAATATATAATAAAGAGAATAAATATGCTATTAATTGTTGCAACATATAACTTAAAACCTATAAAAATGCAATAATTTGAAAAAAAATTGTTTTCATGAAAAAACTGGTAAACAGTTAAGAATCCCAAAAACTGGGATAAAAAATTACACTGTTTATGTGGCAGCACTGCATACACCAAATTAAATGTTTTTCAACACTTTAGCAACTTTGAAAATGTTGCCCTCTCATTTAAAAATGTTGCCGCTGAACTCTGTACCATGTTGAATTTCTGGTAGAGCGGGGAAAATACTCTACAGAAAATTATATACTTTTTGTATATATTAAGTGCGACTTTTATGCAATTAAATACGGAAAATATACGCTTAAAATATGGAGTAAAAAAATCAAAATATTCACTAATAATATGCACTAAAAAAAAAAATATGCACATATCGAATGAATTTCTCAAATTTCATTTAATTCTACTTTTTGGAAAAATTAAAAAAAAAGTTAATACTTTGTTAAGGGTTGTTTGAACTATCAGAATATACTAAGAGGAAAATTTAATAATTTTTCTAAGGATTTTTGTCTTTAAATAAATTTGTTTAACTCTTTGTTGATGTTTCAACTTAAATGTTTATAACTTAAAGTGTGTATTATGCAATTGCCATTAAAGAGGAACTTTTTGATTTTTAAACTCATATTTTTTTTAATATAAAATTACTTCCCGAAGGAGTTTGCCTCTCCCTCTTTTGGTACTCCTCATAAATCATTTCGTGAAATCACTTTCTTGGTTAATGTCAAATGTCAGTAGCTCCAGCGTTTTGGAGCTACTGACACAATTTTCCCCTTTTTAACCGAATTATTTCCACGAAAATTAGCACCTACATCAGGGAATAAACATTTTTAATTTACAGGGAAGACTCCCATTTAAAATCTTAAGGGTGGTTAAGTTTTAAGGGCCGATGTTGAATGTGAACTACACCTAAACGTCAAGTTTTTTTCTGCATTTCATTTCACATTTCTTAATTTCAGACTAACTCAATTTGAACCATGGAAAGATACACAATCTAGCAACGCGTTAAATTAATTCAGGCTTATTATGAAAATGGGCGTTAAAATCAAAATGCATATCGTGCACTTCGGGATTTTTTCGGTCAATTTAATTGTCCAAATGTGCGTACAATCGGAAAAATCGTGTAAAAATTTGAGCAAACCAGGTCTGTAGGAGATGTGAAAACACCAGTGCATGCTCGTACAGCTCGTACTGCAGAAAATATTGCTGCTGTTCGCGATAGTGTGGCTGAAGAGCCGTCCACCTCAACTCGTCGTCGTGCCCAACAATTGCACCTCTCACGCTCGTCGTTGATGAACATTATGCATTAAGACTTACAGTGGATGATAGACTTTCGAAGAAAATCATCTTCAGTGATGAGGCACATTTTCACCTCAGTGGATTTGTCAATAAGCAGAATTGCCGCATTTGGGCAAATGATAATCCAAGAGTGATTGTCGAAAACCCAATGCAGCCACAAAGAGTGACTGTTTGGTGCGGTTTATGGGCTGGCGGCATCATCGCGCCGTATTTTTTCCAAAATGAGGACGGTCAGGAAGTTATTGTAATGAACTTTTTATGGCCCGAATTGGAAGATATGGATGTGCACGATATGTGGTTTCAACAGGACGGTGCCACTTGCCACACAGCTAACGAAAAAAAGGCTCTTTTGCGCGATAAATTCATTGGCAGAGTTATCTCACGTGGTGGCGATGTCAATTGGCCGCCAAGATCATGTGATTTGACACCGTTGGACTTCTTTCTTTGGGGTTATTTGAAAGAAAAGGTGTACGTCGATAAGCCAGCAACAATTCAAGAGCTAAAGGGATGGGATGATTCGGCACATTAACGGTATAGAACCTCAATTATGCCTCAGCGTCATCGAAAATTTGGATCATCGAGGTTGCGGCGGCCATTTTGCCGTTATTTTGTGCCATACATAATTGAACCATACCATATTATCATAATTAATTACATTAAAACAACATACTTTTTTAGGGGGAAATTTAGCACTGAAAGCCTCATATATTTATATTTACATGATTTATGTCTTTTTTGTTAATTTCATTAAAATCGAATAAGTTTGTTGCAAACTTTTGTAACTGCAATATGCAGGATGCTTTTCAAATGCATACGAAAGGGTTAATATTATATTAGTTTAAAGTTGTTTGGTATGCTACTTACACGACCACTTACTTATGTATATCGGCAAACTATTTTAAATTAATTTTATATGTTTATTTTTTATATTTTGTTTGTTGCTTTTTCTTTTTAAACATTTCAAGATAACAAATGTAAATGGGCGGAGTAATGCTATTAAAAAAAATTAAACACTTACGACGGCTACTGTTGTGGTTTTTTCTGCGTTTTTATTATTTTGCCGATATGTACTATATTTAACAGGCGTCTAATAAACAAGTTAGTTATTAAGTCTTGTGTGTACTAAATAAACATAGTACAGTTTAATAGTTTGATTTATATCGAAAGCGATTATTTATAAATATTTACATATACGCATATGTTGGAATTTTTATTATATACATATAGGAGATTCCATAAAAGGTGAGGGAAGTTAAAACAGACTATAAGTGTGATGAAAAACATAGAAATTGATGTCATATTTCTCCTTCTTTTTTATTAAATCTGAAGAATTTTTAAAAAAGTATTAAGTAATATTTATAAAATTCTTCTTTATAATTATGAAGAAGTTTCATATTAAGTTTTATCAATATAATGAAATTTTTTTAAATTCTATTTGATTTTTTTCAATATTTGAACAAATAAAAATTACAACTTAATGAGAATTACAAAAATCAGTGTTTTTCAATCGAAATAAAGAATTTGCAAGTCTTTTATAATTTTTTTTATGAAACATATTTATATAAACTTCATAAATATGATGACGAGTTAATGACAAATAATGTATGAAACAGTTTTACAGTTTTTTTATTACATGTATCCTGGAATGATCCTTATAGTTTTTGATGAACATGGCGAAAAAATATATAGATAAACCAGACCGAAATTGCCTAAAAAAGGTTTAAGCAAATACCGCTAAAGTGGGGACTAGGTCCAAATATAGTCCAATTTTACATGGTTTTGTATATCTAAATTTCATATCAGATCAATTCAGAAAGAACCGTTGTATGCGAGGTGATAAAACTTAAGTTAATACCGGGAAGGGAGGTTTATATGGGAAGTAGGTCCAAATAAATTCACAGGCGTGATTTATGGTATGTCAGGCGTTGTGGTGTAATGGTTAGCGCATTAAACTGATACACAAAAAGTTGCGGTTTCGATCCCCAGCGACAGCAAATCAATTTAGAAAAATACTGTGCTGTAGTTTTTTTTATCCATATCGCAACATCCTCTTTCAGTATTCTCTTAACCCAAAATTAAATCAGATATTTAAGGTAGGTCTGAATATGAACCGCTTCTAACCAAATTCAGTAGGTAGTAGTAGTTCGTCCTTATATTGGGTGTATAACTAAAAAATGCGGGATTTTAGGCAAATTTTGGGCATTTTTTGTGAAACATTGGTACAATATAAATTTATTGAAAGTATGAACATTTCTCATCTTTCTGGCTTATATTTTAAGGTAAAAAACGAATCAAGAAAATTTCGGATACCCTGTTCTGAAGTGAAGCGTATTCCAGTGAGAGCGTTCTGCATCGATCGAAACAAATGGTAGACAGACGGGGAAAAGTTTGGACTATAAGGCGGATGAGGCAAAACTTCCCAACCTATATTTTCTAAATAGTTTGAATGAAATATTACAGCTTCATGTCTGGTCTCACATTCCTGGCGTTTTCCGGTCAATACTTGCTTCAAATAAATCAATTATGTTCGGTAAAGTTCGCCTATAATCGTCTGGCCCAATTTCAGCAACTCATAGTTGGCGCCATCAATATTCGGCGTTGATTTGGCTGGTTGACTGTGCTTCAAATACGATATCTTGCGCTTTGGGTTATTGTAATGGATCCATTTTTCATTGCCAGTAATAATTCGATGCAAAAATTACTTTTGATTGAGTGACTGTTAAAGATTTTGAAAGTTCTGCTTGAGTTTGACAACAATCTTCATCGAGTAATGCCTCCAAAATAAAACATTTTTAATATCCATTTTTTTTTTTTGTAAACAAGAAGACGGTAGGGTATATATGTTATTTTTCGTGTAAGGTAAATACCGCACGAACGAAAACACGAAGCACAACAATTCAGTAACATTTTAGTGACGGCCTATGAACGTGCCGTATTTTTCCATACAGTTGTGAAATAGAATCTACGAGTATTTTATTAGCAAAAGATTTTTTTCTTATTCTCTTGTTTTTTTTTGTTTTTTATTAACAGAGTTCCCGGATTTTAAAATTTGTTTGTAAACAAAAAACATATGATGAGTAAACTTAACATACGATATTCTATGGCTCTCATGTTCTCTTTGTGTACTAGCGACTGAGCAACGTACTATTAATCAACTTCGTATGTTCGTTTTTAAATTTTTATTAAAATAATTTTTTCTATTTATAGTTTTTATCAAACCAAAATGTAAAAACCAAAAAAAAAAAAAGAAATAGGTCGCTAATGAGGGAAAGACACTGGATAGGAAAGAATCTCTACTGTACTACTTTCACTAAAATAAATATATCAGCTTTTGCAGTCACCGTCGTTATTTTAGGCGCGTTTTCTCTTACAGCAACAATCGTTGTATGTACGTCGCTTTCGTATTCTGGCCCTTCACTTGCGCTATCAAATATTATATGTATTGATAGCTCAGTGGAGGGATTACAAATGGGATTCTCAGCGTAACCACGTTATATTTAATACGAAAAATAGTTGTAATAAATTCTTTTTAATAAATTATTTTATTGAAATCTATTTTAAGACACAATACATTTCCCATCCTCGAAACCATATCACCGTCCAACCTAATGGCTTATTGCCTGTAAAATTCACTAGAGAAGCACGGTGTAAAGTAGGTAATACAATAGGGATCCATTACTTTATACATTATTTAGTAATTTATGGTTGTGCTGGGAAGTTTTTTTTATTACTAACTTAATTATTACTAACTAAAGCTCGAAATTATCAAATTATTCCCAAAAAAACAAGAAAATCTCATACTTATTTCAGGTTTATTATCCTTAAATATATGAAAAATTCCTAATGGCAACCCAGTATACATAATGTGTATAAACTTGAATAAATAATTTATGTACTCCCCCATATTGTGCCGTTAATTCTTGTTAGTTTTATTTTCATGCTAATTGCTTTGCAATTTTATTTTTGTACTCACATACAAATATTTTTTCGTTATTTCTTTTGATTAATTTAATATTTATTTCTTAATAATTTGTTTTTTGTTTTTTTTTTTTTTTTTTTTTTTTTTTTTTTTTTGCAAATTGCTTTACTCCATAAATGTATGTTAGCAACAATAATTTATAATTTTATGGATTTATTTTTTTCCTGTTTGTAGTACAAGTCGAGTTTAGTTGTGTCTCGCTCTGTAAATGTTTTCATTATAAATTTGTATTCTTTTAAATGAATGACAAGTAATTTCGTGGAATTTCTAAATTGATTAAAGTATTTTTTTGCAAACTGAAAATTAAATAACAACTGACTACAAAGAAGAGTAACAACAGCAGTGAAACAATTTTTATGAGTTAATTTTTTTTTTAGCCGGCAAGTGAGTTTGTAAATTGTTGTATGAAAATATTCAGTTTTGTTTGTTTATTAGATTTTCTAACTTAATTGACACTGACTCATGCCTACATTTTAGAGATTTTATTTTTTTTACTCTGGCAGTTTATACACTTTAAAAATGGAAAAATTATCATTATCGTCATCATCATGGTTTTAGGCATGATCGTTTATTTTTGCTTAGTAAACTAATACTTGGCGCATACACTACTTTGTTGTGTACTACAGTGAAACTAAAAAATGGAGAACATTTACATTTTACAACATATGGAAAAACCTCTATCAATGATGAATTATATCTAAATATTAACCGATTACAAACAAATTTTCTAACTGCAATTTTAACATATTTTTACGGGATATTCCTTATTGGTGAATTAGCCCATAACCCTGGGGAAACATATTTTAAATTTCAGATTACTAGCAGCACCTCCGAGTTTATATCTACACCTTTATAGAAACCTAAAAATTTCAAAGTCTAGTTGGGGATAAATAATTAAGGTCGCACTAGTATATTTTAAATGACTTATCCCATACTTCAATATATGTGACCTTCTCCGAGAAAAGGGATCTAGTGTGTCAAAAAACGGAGTGGATGCTGGTACCTAAAAGGGTTTAGAATAAGATAAAATGAGTTAGATTTCTGATAAAAATTTATTTACCCCCATAAAAACGTATTAGTATACGCACATCAACCCTTTGCTGAGAGCGAATAGATAGCTGAGAACGAACAGAGCAGCAACAATAGCAAAGGTATTGTCACACTGAAAGCGAAAATAAATACGTCACCACATAGGCATGACGTCACCAAAGTCGGCATCCAATCATAACTAACCATACCAAATCGCATCTTCCAACTGAAGGTGTGTTCACAGTGATAATGCGTTATGAAACTTTAAATGGGTTTTTCTCAAAATTTCATTTTCACACACTAGGTCCCTTTTCTCGGAGAAGGTCACATATGTTTAAAATTTCTAGCCAAAGGGTTTCGGGGAAGACTTTAAAGGCAGACTTTTCTGATTTTGTCCCACCAGCTAAAAATTTCTTTAAATCCTGTTTTGGCATATGTCGGAGTAGGAACCTTAATACCAAATTTAAAATTTCTATCTACAGCGGTTTGGGCTGGGTTATTAAGGAGCCATTTTTTACCTTCCAAACAACCTTTTTAACAACATCCTTATTGGAAAATCTAATGAGTATATCTTTGACGATTTGGCCAGGGCATTAAGGGAGTGAAAATTCCCCTTTGAACCACCATTTTTATCACATTCTTGAGGAAACTAGCACACATTCCAAGGAACACACCTAAAATTTTGTATTTCTTTCTAAAGCGGCCTACCCAAAACGCTTTGGTTTCGAAAGGCACACTCCTGTTTGAGCCCCAATTTTTATTAATTTGCTGTCAAAAATTCCAAAAGCTACTTTGTTACAACATTAGATTTCTAGTCGATGGGGCTTAGACAGGATGTTAAGATCAGACTTTTCCCTCTACTGTAAAAATTTTCAAAAATTCTGTCTGGTGGCTACCATCATCGGTTGTGCGGATTGTGCTGGGTGGCTAAGGGGACACTTGTTTCCTTCATCGTATCACATTTTTATCGGAAATTCCTAAAGAATATCTTTAGAAAATTAGCTTATACTACAAGGAACACATTTTTTATTTCAGATTTCTAACCAAAAAGGATTGACAGGCCGTTGAGGAAAATCCTTTGCACTTTCTATAACGTCCCTGGTGAAAACGTTTAAAATAATCTTAGATGACTAAGACAATAATCCAGGGGAGCACATGATTTAAAATTTAGGCTTTCAGCCGAAACGGTTTTAGCAGCGCATTAAAGGGTAGGATTTTCCAAGTTTTACCATGTTCCCGTCGAAAAATCCAAAAGGTATTTCATCAGTAAAAAGCTCATACATAGCCCAAGGAGACCTCTTAACCCCACCCGCAACAATTTCTAAATATCCTGTCATACATGGACTAATGAACTGAGTGGTCTAAGAAATTGACGATTTCTGTACCATTTCATTAATATCAATTGTAATAAATTTATTTTATTATGTTTTAAATAATTGATAAAGATTTTAGAATTTGAAATGTTAAAATAGAGAAAATTGCCAAAAATATAAACAAATATTTTTAAATCGATAAATATCACTAAAATCAGACTCGCACCACACCATTGCGTTTCCTGTGGTTAGTGTTTCAATTCCACTCGTTCCCCTTTCCATTAAATTTCGTTTCTTGCCAAAGTAAATCGTTTATCATCAGTTTTTCATCATATTCAAAAAGTTTTGATAAACATGTTTCATTAAAATTTATGACAAATGTTTCATAAATCTTTAATCATTTTATAAAAAAACTCCATTAAAAAAATTTTTAAAAACCTTTTACAAAATATTCATTTTGGTTACAAAACTCTGTTGTTTATAATTTTCACTAAGTTTGCGTTTTTATTTAAATAAATATTAAAAATAAAGCTTTAACATATTGATGATACTTCTTCATAAATACGATGAAACTTTTTCATAAATAAGAAAAAACTTCGTCATAAATATGAAGAAACTTTGTCATAAATATGAAGAAACATCGTCGTAAATATGTAGAATTGATGAAACTTTTTTTTATAAATTTTACTTAATATTTTTTTTTTAAATATGAAACTTTTTTCCTGAGTTTGGCAAAAGTTCCAAAAAGCAGTTTGCTAGTGAATTGGTCCATACACCAGGGAACACATGTTTTAAATTTCAGGTTTCTCATCAAAGCGCTTCTCTTTCCGCTTTTGAATCCCCTTTTCACTACGTTCATGGCGAATATTTTCAAAAGCAGCTCATTAGTGATTTATCCCATACTCCATGGAACACATGTTCTATATTTCATATTTCTAGTCAAAGCAGTTTGGATAGGCTGCTTAGGGGGCCTTTTTCTCTTTTGAATTCCCATTTTTATAAATTTCCTGGAGAAAATTTCAAAAGTACAATACATTATAAGTTAATTAGCCCATAATTCGTGGAACACTTATCTAAAATTTTAGTTATTTTGCCAAATCGTTTTGGCTTGGCAATTAAGGGGGACACCTTTCATATTTGAACCCCCTAAATGGAAATTCCAAAATTAACCTCATCAGTAAGTTAATCCATACTCCAGAGAACACATATTTTGAACTTCAACCGAAAGGGGTTGGCTAGGCCGTCAATGGAAGAGGCGTCACTTTTGACGGACAGACATCGTTTATAAGATTAATTTGCAAACATCAGCACAAACTCATTATACCGTGATCACATAGTGGTGTAGGGTATACAAATTTCGTCTTAGCGGACGTCTGCGACGGCTTCAGTGCTTTTCTCTGGGCGATGTTGAGTCAGTGTATTAAGTTATTATTTTATATACATAAAAGTGATCCTCCTACCTCTTCCTTCTCCTCTATCATAGTTAAATATATTGTTAAACGATCCGATCAGCAGTTTAGAAGATCTATATTTACTACGGTTTTTCCCCCTTTGTGCATTATCTGAATATAATTTTTTTACGGGACACTCTAATGTAGATACATAAATGTTTCATGCTGTTTTGCTTGCAATTAGTTGTTCATTTGTCATTTGTTTTAATTGAATTTAACAGTTTTTATTTTTATTTTTATGTTGACTGTTTGTTAAAACCAAAACACACATTCATACATACATACTATACATGAAATAACAAAAACAACTTAATTAATGTGACAACAATAGACGGTAATCTGAACCAGTTTTAATTTTTTTTTATTATCCATTTGGTTTCTATCATTTTGTATCTGGTTGTCGTTGTGGTTTTGTAGGTATAATTTAAATTATTAAACCTGTAAAGCGTTAAGATATTGACCTATGTATGACAGTCGCTTTCTGTCATTAGTCAGTCATATATCATACAATTTGTCATTGTTTGCTAAACATATCAAAATGTCAATTCGTTATGGAATTGGGAATCCTCGTTTTTCATTTTCAGTGCTTCTTAGCTTTGAATCCTAATTAAAAATTATGCTTTTTAAAATCGCATACTATCCATTTTTACTTCCAAAATCAGCATTACTTTTTTGTTGGCTACTCATAAAATGTTGTCACTTTAAAGGGTTAATAGTTCATTTATTTAAATAAACATTATTTTTTTTTAATATTTATACACAACTAGCTGACCCGGCAAACGTTGTTCTGCCTAGGAATAGGATTACATTATTATCTAGGTAGCTCGCACAAAGTTTGAATATTCTCACAATAATAGTACCCCAGATATGCAATAATAAATTTGTACTTCGTATGGGAGGTGCCACGCCCATTGCTTGGATCCCCCATATTTTTTGGAAGATTATGAATATTATTATCAAAGAAGCTCACACAAAGTTTGAAGACTCCCACTTTAATAGTACCCCAGATATGCAATAATGAATGTTTTCTTCGTATGGGAGGTGCCACGCCCATTGCTTGGATGGCACTCATTTTTTTGGGAGATTATGAGTATTATTATAAAAAAAGCTCACACAAAGTTTGAAGACTCCCACTGTAACAGTACTCCAGATATACAAAAATACATTTTTACTTCGTATGGGAGGTGCCACGCCCATTGTACCCATATAGGTCAATTGTGAATCTAAACCATTCAGGGATCAAATAAAACAGACACAACAAATTTCATCGAAATCGGCCCAGCCGTTAAGGAGGAGTGCAGTCACTAACACACGTACAGGAGAATTATATATATAAAGATTTACTGTTGTATTTTTATCTACATTTATAAGACAATATCGTAATGTTTTTATAATTATCATTTCAATATTTATTAAAATTTATGTTTATTTTTATTTGCAAATGCGTAGCTGCTCCCCTCTGAATGCAATTCATTCATATTATTTTCTTTCAGAATAACTTGTTATACGACAATTTTATGGTTGCTTTTTAATGGATATCTATTTATTTTTGAAATTTATTCATAATTTGTTTTTTTTTTTAATTACTTTTAACTGTTTACTACATTGTGCCAGTAATATCGTAACATCATTTTATTATTGAATAATTAAACCTGTGTGCTTAAACATGAGTGCACTAAACTTATCATTACAAAAAAAGAGGTGAAAATTTAATGGGTTGATTGCACTAAAAAATTATTTTGTTGTCATTAGGAATTTCTTAACCCGTTCTAAACTAATTTTGTATAAATAAAGGGTGGTTCAAATACAAGTATATTTTTAAAAATGAACTAAACTTAATTTCTTTTGGTAAATTATGTCTTTATTAGAAATAACAAATATTCCCATTACATATCGAACATGATTTTATTCATGTTGCAGTAGCTCATCCTGTCAGTCCAATTTTCCAAGACTTTGTTGACAATTTATGATTCTATCTAATAAATGGTACCGCCGATAGGTGTCGACCGTTTCTGGATTTTCATCGGTCTTGAACGGCACCCCAAAGGAAAAAGTCTAAAGGGATCAAATCCCAGCTCTGAGGCGGCCAATTGACATCGCCAAGACGGCAGATAACACGACTACCGATCTTAGGGTACAAGAGATCGATTGTTTTATGAGCTGGGTGACATGGTGTGTCATGCCGCTGAAACCAAAGATTATCCAAGTTAATATCTTACACTTAGCCCATAAAATGCCGGAATTATAGCTCTGTACCGTTTGCCGTTGACTGAAATGACGTTTTCAGCTACATGTTCTTGAATTGAGTTGCACACTTTCGACCGCAGCAGGCATATTCTCATCGATAGGCACCGTACATTCAGAAAAAAAAGTTTGTAGAAAAATATGAAAACCGATTTGCTAAAATAAGCATTAAAATTTACTAATTTTAAAAAATTGGATATTAAAGGAAATATTATTTCTAATTAAAACTTACACACCTACAAACTTAAATTCCCTAAAAAAGGGATCGGAAGTGAATATACATACCGACACATGTCTAAAAATAGGACATCCACTTAAAATAGCACTAAAAAAATATTTCTAAAAATCAGGCCTAAAAACAATTAAAATTTGAACTTAAAAGTAAAAAAAATTGACTAAAATATTTTTCAAAATAAAAATTACTAAATTAAAATAAAATTATAAATTCATTTATGTTTTTACAATTTTTAAGCCTTTGATTTTTTTTTAATTTGTCTAAAATATTTAAAAAATAAAAATAAAAAAATTTTAATGCTCGATAAAAAAAAAGTTTGAAATTTTGTACTAATATAAATAATATTAAGTAAATTTTTTTGCGGCAGCTAATTTTTTCTACAAATTTCATTGTACTACACGTCAGCAGACATGTGTTGCGAAGATTAGCAAAAAATACCGCTGGGCTTAAATTAGCAAAATATTCCATAAAAACAGCAAAATTTTCAGTTGTCACTACAGAATTTTTTTGGTGTGTGTACGACGACGTGGACGATGAGTGTTGACCACTAACACACCAGTCTTACGAACTTTTTCCACAAACTTACGTACAGTACGCGCTGTGGTGCTTCATTTCGGCAAAAACTTCTGTTCAACAAACGCACAGGTTGGGCCATACAGCACTCACTTTGAAAATAAGTTAGAAATATTTCCCAACGTTGTTCAAGCGTAAAGCGAGAGGTATGTTAACTGATAGACAATATTTTGAACAGAAATAATGTATTAGTGTCAAAATAACATATGATTTAAAGAGTTACCTGTATTTGCACCACCCTGTATAAATAAAAGTATTGTAAAAAATCTACTGTTCTAACGCAAATAACCTTTAAAGTAGAGCTATTAATTATTTGCAAACTAGAGTAATTTAAAAATACCTATATATGTAATATTCTATGGTATATCTTATATTAATACTGGTATATCAAAATATTTTAAAAATACAGTTTACAAAAGTTTGCAAACAAAAGATTGCAAAAGAAAAGAAAACAAAAAAAAAAAAAAAAATACAAATTCCAAGAAATTTGTATATAAATATTAAGATTCAATTTTATTATTAAGATTGCAATTTTACAATTTAAATATGTATATTAGGGTGGGCATGAAATTTCAATTTTGGATATTCTCTGATATCCGGACATAAGTAAACACTTGGTCCGACTTGCAGTGCTTAGATACCTACCATGTAAGCGATTGATATCTAAGCAATGGTTGGTATCTATTGCTTGAAATTACGGGCGTAAATATGTTAAAAAATTGAGACAAATCGAATAGCGAATGGTTCAAATAAAAATTTGGGTTTTTCAATTTGTCTTGTTACGCATTGTTTATAATAAAATTTGTTATGCTGAAGACGATTATGAAACATTACCCCTTTTCCAGATATGATTTTTTTTTCCTAAATTTTAACGATATCTCGAAAAATATTTTAGCGATTTAGGAAGTATATTTATATTCGTGTTCAGTATACAAAATTTTGATTAGAAACGATGTGTCGAAAGACATAATTAAAATATATATTTTTTTTAATTTGTTTTAAAATTTAGAAATTTTCACCTAAAAGCTGCACGGCTTAGAGTTATCCGATGTGGATGAAACTTTTACCATGCTGATTTTTAGCCCAGGGAATTTTTTGGAAGGATGTTAAGGCAGAACCTTTTTAACTTTTTACCCACCCGTAAATAATTCTGAAAATCCCCATACCCAAACACTCCGATTTTATAAAATTTTAATATGTAAAAAAAGTAAAATCTAAGAGCAACCTGCCAGTTTATCGGACATCTCAGAAGTTCTAGGTGGTGAAGTGGGGAGAAGAAATTCGCCGCTGAAATTTAATAAGGAATAATATATAAAGTAGCCAAAATTTTGTGTAATTTTTCAACAACAAACTCTAAAAATCCATATTCATAAAAAGACCTCAAAAATCACTTTCGAACGATACTACCTACACCTGCACATGGTGGCTTAAGTTTATAAACGAAAAAAGAGTTGATTTTTTAACACCTTTCCGAGGTGACTTAAAAGCCGAGTCATTAATCGATCTTGGATTTTCTATTTTCATCACATATCCAAATTTCATCTAAATTAAAGTGTTTAGGTTAAAATAGGTTTTTGGTTATTGAATATCTACTAAACATGGTACTAAAGATTAAAGAGAACTAATTAATTTCTGAATTTTATTAGCAATAGTAATGTAATTATTTTTATTACCTTTTTTTAAATTAATGATGATTGAAGGATTTTAATTAATTTGTTTAATTCATTTGTTACCAAAAATAATGTATTAACAAAAATAAAAATGAAAAAAACTGTAAAAATGAAAAATTTCAATCGTTTTAATTCTATTCGTTTTTCGATGCATTCCCCTTAATTTCTCTTGTGTAGTGTTTCAATTCCACTCATTCTCCGTTAAATTCTATTTAATTCTCTTTAATTAATGTTTCAGTTCCATTCGTTCTCTACTCCATTTCAATTTATTCCCTTTGTATATTGTTTAAGAATAATTTTAGTCATTAGCCGTTCGATTCTATTTCGTTCCCCTTGCGTAGTGATTCAATTCTTTCGTTCCCCGTTTCATTCTATTTCGTTCCCTTTGCCTAGTGTTGCAGTTCCACTCGTTCCACGTTGCATATTTTTTTTGTTCTCTTTGCTTAATGTTTCAATTCCACTCATTCTCCATTCCATTTCATTCCGCTTCACCGTTCAATTCTATTGCGTCGCCTTGTATATTATCTCAATTCCACTCGTTTCCCCTTCCATTCCATTTCGGTGCCTTATCTCGTGTTTCAATGTCACTGTTTCTCCGTTCTATGAATTAGCTCATTCTCCAGGGAACAAATATTTTAGATATCGGGTTTCTAGCCAAAGCCATTTGCGAGAGTGACCTCTTCCTTTTAAATCCCTCTTTTACCCAGTTCCTGGACAAAATTGCAAAAAGAACCTTATCATTGAATTACCCCATGCTCCATTTAACGCATATTTTTAATTTCACGATTTAAGCTTAAGCGGTGTGGTCAGGCCGTTAAGGGGAAGCTTTTCCCTTCTCATACATAGGAGTTTCGAAAAATCTCGTCTTATAGGCTTTTTACACTGAACAACATCTTTGTGAAACGCATGGAAGATGTTGAAAATGTAAACAAGTGTTTACATTGGCAACATCTTTCATCTGCCATTTATTAAGCTGTCAAAAAAATAAAAGAAAAATACCCATAATTTTTGTTAATAATAAAAAATGGATTTAGAGAAAGCATCGATCATTGGAGTAGTTGTTGCTTTGCAAGAACAAACCCGAATATTAATGCAGTACATTGAAATATTAAAGGTCATTCTGGAAGAAGATGATGATGAAGATTCTTACATCTGCCGCTTGTTTTCCTTTGTTGAATAATTTTTTTTTATTTTCTGCAATGTCAGTTTGCTAGTGATAGCACAAAGAAAATCGATTTTTTTGTCATTTTTTTAGTGATGACTCTTAAAATAACGAAAGATGTAAGATGGTACAAAATGAGAAAGGATCATCTTTTGTAGATGTAGAAAGATGTAAAATTTTTGGCCTGTATAATTCTTATGGGAAGATGTTAACATCTTTGCAAATTGATGAAAGATGTAGCTCAGTGGAAAAAGCCTATTAGCGAATGTCTACAACGAAAGGGGAAACCTAGATAAAGATTGCCGCACTAATAATTTTTTTCTGATATTTTTTTTTTTGCAAATATAAAAATAATTAAAATAGTATAATATTTTTTGTTTAACTATTTAAATAATTGTCATTCACAAGTCATTTAATGTAATTAATAATTGAAATGGATTTTATAACAATTGTTTATTAGTTTCAATCAATAACCAGTTACACGAAATGTATATTGAAATGATATAAAATTTAACTTTTTTTCTTTGTAACCACTTTGTAGCAAAAACTTTATTCTTTTATTTGCGATATAATATTTTAATTTTAGATTATCCGTTCAAAAGTTATTGTGGGTTTTGTAAATATTATTTCGTGTTTTCAACAACTAGCTGAACAGTTAACCGGTTAAATTATTATTATTTTTTAAAGTTTATTACTCTGACAATTTGTTATCAGTAGCATTTGTCAACAAATAGTGAAATTGCAAAAACAAAAAAAAAAAAATTGTACAATTTATACGAATTGACATTAGTTGCCACTCAATACAAATAAAATTTAATTGAATAGACAACCATCAATCCCATCAAGGTATTAATGTATAAATTTCAAATATTTATGTGTTGATGAGAAGATAAAATATTTATAATGATATCTAAATTGAAAATATTAGTTTTATAGTTAAATTAATGTAATAACTATGTTACAAAACTAGTTAAATTGGGGGAAAAAAAACTTTTTTAAATTAATGCTAAGGTGGGATTATTAAAATTTAAAATGTGCAGCTCCTCTTATAACTGAATTTTATATGTTGTTTTTAATTGTGACATTTAATGCAAATATTTTTTCCTAATGATTCAGTCTTTTAAGTTTTATTTTTATACAATTCACCTACAATAGTTGATACAGTTTTTTTTACTGTACCTTCATATTTCTAAAACATTTGAAACATAGTAAGTACAAACAATCTATATACATAACATATGTACTATATGTAAAATAATTTGTCAAGGTCTTTTTTGTGACATTAAAATTATGACATTTAATTATTAACCCCTTGGGAGCTTTCGACAAGTTTATAAAATATGAAAATTTAATTTACTTTAAAGCTTCCCATGTGATAGAATATTTGCGAAAACTTATAAAATTCAAAATATAAATTTCATAACATTAATGTATTCATCAAAAGATGAAGTTTGATTTACATATGTGTACTTAATGGGCAATGGCTTACCAAGGGGCTTTCGTTTTTGTATTAAAGTCAATTTTTAAATCCATTGCCAAACTTATCAAAATTTAGGTAAAATGGTTTCATAATAAGATCTGAATCCGATTCCGCTAGAATCAATTACATGAAACTAGTTCCCGAACCCACTCAACGGGACTAAATTGTAGAGGATAACTGATTAATGTCCGTAGTTCGAAGCAATAGATACCTACCAGTGCTTAGATATCTATTGCTTTTTGTTGGTATCTAAGCTTGAAATTACGGGCATAAAAAGTACCCGGAAAAAAAATAGAAAAAGAAAAGAAAAAGGAGCAGCGATTTTGATTCCGATGTGAAAATTTGGATCGGAACCAATGATTTTTACAGGGGTGTCATAGGGTGGAAGTTTTCTTTTATGATCATTTTTCATTGCATCTATGGAGAGAGATCTTTTGATGTTCCCAAACAAATATTGAATTTTTTATTTAAATTTTATTAAATTTTTAACAGACAACAAACTGAGAAATTTGGTTAAGCATACTGAACATTTGGCTATCTTATGACCATCGGGGTTCAACTGAGTATATTTATAGACAAATAAACTCGCAAAGTACAAAAAGTGCATTTCGGCAGTTGACAAAGCTTTCATTAATTCACATTCAGTAATCGAGCCTTATTTTTTAAATTACTTTATTCGAAAATTGATATAAATCACTTATACCTAATAACTTGTTTGAAAATAACCAAAGATTAGTACTTAACCATTGTTATGAATATCAAATTTATATGAAAATATCTATTGTTGACGTTTAAATTTTATTATTTCTTAAATAAGTTACCCGTCATAGATTTGATAAGAGTTAAATTTCATTAAAAATAACATTTTTGAAGTTATGAAAAAGAACTGCTTTAGAATGGGAAAATCAGAACTAAGTGATACTTTGGAATCAATGAAAAATTGATTCCTTAAGAATCACTTCCATTTATTTTTGCTGGGTAGTTGTACACTCAGAATATTATGTAGTTAACTGTTTGTAGTTTAATAAAAAAGTTTTCCCTTCGATTTAAAAATAAAGGAAGATACATTTATTTTTCAAAAAAATATCTATATTAACTTTTTTATACATTTATTCGAAATAATTTACTATCATTTACCGATTTTATTCAGTTTCATTTATTTTTTTCATTTGTTTGAAATTTAATAAAAATTTACCCACAAAACGGAAACTTGTGGTTTATTTGTGTCCGTAACAGTTATTACAAATTCAAATTTTGTTTGCTGTCTGTTTCAAAAAAAAAATATTCAAAAAATTTCAATTTGTTTTTTTATTTAAATTGGTTGTATATATACAAACATTTTCAATACAAATTACAAGAACATCATAAACACACAAACATACACAAATACATTCACACAAAAAGTGTTTATAGCTTCATATGCATACATACATTTTGTATTGTACGAGTATATTTAAAAAAAAAAAATACAAAAACGGAAATAATTTCAAATAAATGAAAAAAAACATTTATTTTTTAAGGATTGGTAGTTAAAATTTTGACATTTAATTTAACTGATAATATCATTTGTTTCTTACGGATGTCTCAGTTGATTAATCAACATTTAAAAATAAATAACAAATGGCATTAAGTTTAAATGAAAATTAAGTAGACCGGTTTTTAAATGAAATATCATTTCTTTTAAATGATATTTTCAGTTATTTTAACTTACAAACTTTTTTAAGTGTAGAACTGCTTGTTTCAAATTCGATGTCAAATGAGATGTCCTTCATCGTAGTACGATTTGTATCATATTAGGAAGAGCAGACTAAATTCCGGAAAAGCAACTGATCCTTTTTATATATGTAGGCCGAAAATTTAACGGTGCAATAAATATGGTGAAAAGTCTGAATATAATTGCAAAAAAAGTTATTTTTCTCTAAATTTCAAGGCATCATTTATGGTTTTGGAAAACCTTCCCAACCCAAATATCAAATAGTCCATTTTAGTTAATTCAGATAGGATCTTTCAATGAGAGGAACGTCTGAACATAAATCTTTTTTAACAAATTTAGATAGAATACGTTTTTACACCAGGAGGAGATCATGTGCGAAATTTAATCTAAATCTATTTACTTATATAAAGGAATAACGTTAATAATTCACTGATTGACTCATCATCCCTCACCCCATACTAGCAGCTAGAGAATTTAAATTTATTTTGTAGCTTTTCCCTCTGGCGTAGATATGACCAAGATGGAATTTTTGGAAATTCCTACAGGGAGGGTCAAAACCTTCCCCTTGACGGCTGTTTCAAACCCCTTTGTTTAGAAACCTGAAATTTAAAACTTGCTTTTCCTTTAGTAAGGGATAACTTAGTTATAAGGTAATTTTTGAAAATTTATGTAAGATCGTGATTAAAACGGTTAAAACTCCTTTTCTTTAAGTCTTGCCCAAATCGCTTTGGCTAAAAGTCTGAAATTTAAAATGTGTGCTCCATGTTATGGTTCTTTTTAGATTTTCGTGTGAAAAGTAGAAAAATGCGAGTTCCATAGAGAAAAACTCTCCCCCACAGCCTGCCCACAATGCTTTGGCTTGAAAGCTGAATTTTAAAAAATGTGTTTCCTGAAGGCCGAGTGAAATTGAAACTCTAAAATTTGGAAACAAAATGGAGCGGAACGCAGAATCAGTGGAATGAAAATACTAGATAAGGGGATTGAAATACAATGCAACAGGGAACAAGTGGAATTGAAACACTTTACAAGGGGAACTATAATAAGAAAGGAGTGTATTTGTTAAATGGTCCGGGGAATGAGTGAAATTTAAATACTAGGCAATGGGAACAAAAAAGAATTGAACGGGTGGTGGGAGGAATAAAAATATTAGACAAGAGAACCAAATAAATGGGGAACATCTGGAATTGGCACGACTAACAAGGGGAAGGTAATTAAATGGAACGGCGAACGAAATGAAATAGTAAACAAGTGGAATTAAAACAAGGGGTTCGAAATGAAATAGAACGGGAAACGAGTGGAAGTGAAACATTACACAAGAGAAACGACTGGAATTGACACACTTTCCTAGGGAAAGGCAATGAAAAGGGGAACGAATGGAATTGACACACTTTCCTAGGGGTAGGCAATGTAACGGCGAACGAGTGAAATTGAAGCAGTTAACAGGGGGACTGAAATGAAACAGGAAAGGCGTGGGATTTAAACGAATAAGAATAAAACGGGAAATGAGTGGAATTGAAATTTCATACAAGGAGAATAAAATGAATTGCAACGGGAACGAGTGGAATTGAAACGTTATAGAAGGGGAACGAAATGGAATGGAACAAGGAATGAGTGGAATTGAAACACTAGGTAAAGAAAGGAAAATTGACTAGACAAAGAACGAAGTGCAATGTAACGCGGATTATGTGGAATTAAAACACTAATCACTGAAAATAAAATGGAATTAAACAAGCTTGGATTTTAGTGATATAAGAAGTTTAAAATTTAAGTTCCCTCGAGCATGTGCTAATTCACTGATAAACGTAGTTATAATGGGGGTCAAAAAATAGAAAATAAATTCCTTATCGGCCTGCTCATACCGCTTTGGTTGAAAACCTGAAATTTTTTAATATGTGATGAGTAATTTTTTCAATTTTTCCTCGGGAACGTGATAAAATATTAGGGTCAAATAGGAAAAGTCTCCCCTGTAACGGCCTGCATAAACCGCTTTGGCTAGAATTCCAAAATTTTAAATATGTGTTCCTTGGTGTTTGCGCTAATTTACGTAGTACAAATTGTGTTAATTCCCGATTTCAAATTGTTCGAGCTAGAAACTTGATATTTGTATACAGAGGAATACATTTTTATAAATCAACCACGTAAACGAATTTACGTGACACATTCTTATAATACAAATTTCGTTACTTGTTCAATTCCATTTCATTCCCTATATTAAGTGTTCCAATTCTACTCGTTCCCCCATCCATCTATTTCATATCTTTCCCCGTGTTTAGTAATTTAATTCCCAAGAGGTTAAATTGTAACAATGAAAACTATTAAAATATATTTTTTTTAATAAACTTACCTTTTTTTAATGTCTGAATAATTTTATTTTATGTTTTAAATATATTTTAATTTAGTTTATAATTACACTTAAAACAACTGCAGTAGTATTTGTTTGCTCTGTTGTAAAATGAAAACTTTTTTGTTGTTTTTCTTTTAATTTTTTATTTTTTCATTTAATTTCATTCTTGTTTTCCACACAAAAGGTCACGTGTTGGCTGTATTACATTTAAAAGAAAATTAAAAAAAAAAAATATTTTATATGCATTAGAAAAGAAAAAAAACCACAGCAACAGTAAAATAAAACTTTGTATCCTTGTAATTTTTATACATACAAGAGAAAATGGCAATGTTTGTGTTATTTTATATTCCTTACTACGATGATGATGATGATGATGACGACGATGTCGTTTAAAACGATGAAGATTGCGATGTTGTTGATGATTAGAATAACGATGTTGCTGATGATTATGAGCTTGTTGTTAATAATGTTTTTTTAATTTTCTTTTTTTTTCCTTTCCCTCTCTCTTCGACGTTTAAGTATATGGTGGGGTTTTTTTATATATTTTTATATCATTGTATATATTCTGTTGCTTCTTTTTTTTTCTACATCGTATACTTTGTTGTATTTGCTTATTTTTGTATGTATAATCCTTAATTAGTCTAATAAGGTGCAAATTAATCCACTTTAGTTAATTAAATTGTTTAGTATGTCACAACAGTAGGAGCTTTTTTTTTTTTGTTTATTTTATAAATATATGAAAATGCAATTTTTTTAAAAGCATTTGTTGTTAATTAATTAATATCTTTTTTCGATGAGCTTTTATTTATTTTTCCCCAAATATTATAAATATTTTATTACCACTTGACTTATATGAAGTATGTTATTATTAATTAATTTTCCTCTTTATTATTTAACTTTTTTTTTTTGAAAATTCACTTAATTTTATATAATTTTTTTTTAAATATTTTTCTCATTTAGTAATTTCATACTTTTTTAATTTGTTTTTTTATATTATTTTTTTTTTTAATTATTTTCACTGCGAAAGTATTTTATGTACACAATTCATTGATTGATCAAGTATCTGTAAAAAAGTAGAAAAATATATAATTAGTAACTTTATATTTTAATAAATTTTAGGGAGATTAACTTATCTAACAAATAACGAGAGAAAAACGTTAACCCCAGATATTTTCATATAAATTTGACATTCATAACTATGGTTAGGCAATAACCTTTGGTTATTCTGAGATAAGTTAGCAGGTCTTAAAGTAATAAGAAAAATCTAAAAAAAAACTGTAGCATAATGTTAAGCATTTTTTATGAAAATCCTCTAAAGGGTCTAATTTAGTTTACCCTAATAATATTATGACATTTTTGCAAGTTTAGTCTTAAATCCCTGTATTAATTTTCGAGTTAAGATGATGTCTTTAAGGCGTATTCTCTAAGTACTTAGAACAAAATCATTATTTATCTTCAAATGAGAGATTTTAACGGCACTTCGAAACAAACCCCCAATGAAATGTTCTGCCAAGTGCAAAACAAAATTATATAACCCCCAAAAAAATTACGTTATTTTTTTTGCTACGTATACTGATATTATCCTGTGAGTCCTTGAAAACCAATTTTGATTTATCTTCAAATGAAAGATTTTAATAGCGCTTCCAAATAACCCCCAAATGTATTAATCTCCAAAGTGAAAGTACGCTCAAAAAAATGATGTAAAATTCTTTGGGGGTTATTTCGTTTTCTCTGGGGTTTATTTCATTTTAAAATTTTTATATTATTTTGTTATAAAACAACCTTCAATGAAATAAACTCTAAAATTATAATTAATTTTTTTCTTTGGTTGTTATTTCATTTTGTTAAAAGATAAAATTCTTAACTATATGTTGCAACTAAAAAAGGTTTTAATTTGATTTTATTTTTAAAAATTTATAATACAGTGACAACCAAACAAATTTTGACCTGCCTCGCCTGAAAAATAAAGTCTAGTAAATCAGCCATTGTGTGTAACTGAGTGCTTCCATCACGATAACTCTGGCAGACTGAGGCATTATTTTTTTAGAATTTTAATATTTTTATATCCTTCATCATATATGGTATATAATATATATTTTTTCACCAGTCGCTTAGAAGTAAAAAATATAGTGAAACAATTTTTTTCACCACTAAAATTTTTTTCCACCACAAAAAATTTTTTTTCCACCACAAAAAATTTTTTTCACCTCAAAGTTTTTTCCACCATGAAATTTGTTTTCATATCAAAAAAAGTTTTTTACCTCAAAAAATTTTTATCACCTCAAATTTTTTTTCCACCACAAAATTTGTACATCCAAAAAAGTTTTTTACATCAAAAAATTTTTTTCACCTCCATAATTTTACTCTAAAAGTTAAATTACATTATTTGATTCAAACCCAGTAAACAAAATTTATCTAGCATATGGGTGAAAGGTATTCAAAAATTTGGCGCAGCCGAATTTAAGCCTTTTTTACTTGTTTTTGATTTAATTTTTTATTTTTTTGTACATACCCAGCAAAACTTTGATAATGGGTGCGATATTCTCATGCGTTACCTTGTAATGATAGCTCGTTACCTTTTTCATTATTTGCAAGCATAAAGTAATAAGTTACTCATTATTGATTACGTAATATATGATTTTTAAATGTAAAGTAATAATTGAAATATGTTTGAAAATCTATTTTTAGATACATTACTTTGCGTTTTTTTGTAAGCAAAAGAGTAATGTATGTTTGTTTTGATAACACTAGCGAAAAAACGAAGCGCAACAATTCATTTAAGTTTAAAGCAATCAAATACTTTATACGTCAATAGCTCAGTGGGTAGAATTCTTGGCTGGTAACCAAATTTCCCTACTTCGATTCCCATCTTGACCACATTATTTTTTGTTACAAAAATTTTAAATAAAATATTTGTTATATTTTTTTTTTTTTTAAATTCACCTTTTTTAAAAATCTATTTTTAGACACATTACATTTTCCATTCTCGTAACCATATAAGTAACCCCTTACACTATCACCTCTAAGTAATGGGTATATACATAACTTTGAGGCTCATTGCCTGCAAAATTCATCAATAAAGTAAGGTGTAAAGTAATCCATCGGCGCACATGGCTATACATTACTTTACCCATTATTTAGTAATGTGTGGTTTTGCTGGGTACTTCAACAAACTAGTTTCCGCGTATATTGTATTGTTGGATATAATCTGATACAATTCGATCTGACAAACCAAAAATTTTTCCTCAAATATGTTGCCGGTTCAAATTTGATCTGTCATTTTCGGATCAAGTCAGATCCTTCTAAATCCCCAAAAAATATTGCTGGATCTGATTTGATCTGTCATTTATCGGATCATATAATATAATAAGGAATATTTAAATTGGATATGATTAATGATATTGTGCCAGATTAATTTTTTTTACTATGGAAGTTATAAAAAAACTTGATCATGCACTTATATCAGATGAGATTTCACGTGATCCCATGATATCAGATTATGTATACCCATTTTTTGAATTATGATGTAATATGACATTATATACAGGGTGATTCAGTCACGACCGGCCGAATTGAACCAGCGTATTCCTTGGCACATTTCATGAAAATATGTCCATTACGACCATCCCCGAAAATGCAAGTGTGCGAATTAGCAGCTGTTTGAACATTTTCGGATTGGTGGTCGGAGTGTAGTAGGGTAAAATTGCTAACTTCTGAACCAGTGGTCGGATTTTGGGCTTGTTGGAAAGATCATTGAGAGGCCTTTCAGAATCAATAAAGAAAATATTAAAATAAGTGAAATCTGCCATCTGGCTGAGCAAATTGAGGTTTGTCTTTTTTCCATTTTTTTTTTCAAAAGCTCTGTATCTCGGCGATTTTACTTTTTTTTAATATTTTCTTTATTGACTCTGAAAGGTCTCTCAATGACCTTTCCAACAAGCCCAAAATCCGACCACTAGCTTTTCGGGGATGGTCGTAATGGACATATTTTCATTAAATGAGCCAAGGAATGCGCTGGTAAGATTGGGCGGGTCGTGACTGAATTACCCTGTATATAACTATACAAAATTATTTGAAACTTTTTTCTTCGGGATGTCTATACTTTTGTCGATTCGAATTCGTAATGCCCTTTTTTAAACAGTGACTTAATTACTTAAATGTAAACTGATAAACTTTTGTTAAAAACATAAACCTCTTAAATATAATCTACCATTTAATTTATTTGAAATTCATTTAGTTTTAAATCTTACGATTTCATCTGTTTTTTTAATTTTTTATTTTTGTTATTTATATTTTTTTTTTATAAATTACCAACCTTAATTTCTTGTACAATAAACAAATTAACAAATTTCTCACGCTTTATCGCTTTAAAAAGCAATTAAGTATTTAAAGTTCATAAATGTCAGTAAATTGTTTTTCATATTGTTAATGGGATTTCAAGCTGAAACACACACCAACAACAAAAACAATAAAAAAATAATAATAATAATGAGGGCAAAAGCAAAAACTGAACAAAAATAAATTTACAAACAAAAAATATATATATTTATGCGAAAATTAAGTAAGAAAAATACTGAAAAAACGGAACCCAACAAAAAAATATGTACATAAAACATATGAGAATATTAAGCCGACGGCATTTTTAATTGTTTAATAACACACAACAACAGCAACGGCAAAATATGAGTCCAAAAGCTTGAAAAACAAAAACCAAAAATAAAATAAATGATGTGTTATCACAACATAATTAACACAATATCACAAGTTTCATATAATGTGAAGTACAACATTTTAATACAACACTATATACTGATTTAACCCTTCGGTCTTTGTAAATTAGGGTCAATATAACATAAACTCAATGTAGTAGGAATAACTTAGCCCGACAAAATGGGACTATTTGCCAGTTGCCGGCCATTTGTAGATTTTTCTTTAATTCCGCCAATTAATAACAAGGCCATAATCAATTTTATAATTGCTTCTATTAAAAAATGATAACTAATAAAACTTTCTCAAGTAATTGTCTTCATTGATTATTTCTTTAATTGAATCAATTACGGAATTATTTGTATATAACTTTGCCATTCAACAAAGTTTTTCATTTTTTGTGGGAAGGTTTATTTTCCCTTTTAAACTCCCTCTATACCACGTTATACTAAAAAGTGTCCCCACTGTTAATTCTTTCATACCCAAGGAAACACATACTTAAATCTCTGAATCCTAGCCGAAGATTTTTGGACAGAAAGCTAAGGAGATGATTTTCCCCTTTTCGCCCCTTCATGTAAATAATTCCAAAAATTCCTAACCCACATGCCAAATTTCAAGTCCCCAGCTCCACCGGATTGTCCTGAGTGATCAAGGCGGTCTTCCTCCTTTTTAATCTAATTTTCAACACATTCCCTATGAAAAATTTATTTTATCGGCTTGTAGCGTAAACAGACCAGATCCTCTGGTGGGAAGCGAACCCACGTTCCCCACAATGATAAACTAGCACGCTACCAGCTAACCTACAAATTTAATTTTTGTTTCAAAAACAAAAATATACATTAAAAAAATTCCAATTTTTTTTTATTTAAACTGTTTATATCCAAAATTATTTCAATTGAAATTATAAGAACTTCACATAAAATGTTTCTACAAACTGCGTAAAAAACAAAAAATTCAAAAAATAGAAAGAATTTCAAATAAATCAAAAACCAGTTGGTAGGTAAAATTTTAACATTTATTTTTTAATCATTTGTTTTTACTGATGTGTCAGTTGTTAAAACTATATTTAAAAACAAATAACAGAAGCTATTTGTTTTTAATGAAAATTAAGTTTTTTAATGAAATATTATTTTTTTTAAATGATATGTTATTTTCTGTTTCTGTGTGCATTTTACAAAAGTTTTCGTTGTTTTGACAATAATTCCGTTATTTTATATATGGATTATTAGGAATTTATTTTTCTACGATTCTATTGGAAATTTCTAAAAATATTCTGCAAATATCTTAAATTTTTGATTTTCAGCCGAAGAGTTTTGGGAAAGACATTACTGGGGAGACTTATTTGTTTGTGTTTGTTTCTTCAAGTAAAAATTTCTAAAAATACTGAAGCCAAAATGCTTCATGCCAAAATTTTAAGTTCCTGGAGCAAGCGGGTGATTAAGAAGACATTAATTTTCCTTCTTAACCTCATTTTTACTATGTTTTTATTGGTAACATAGGAACAAACATTTTGCATTCCATATTTCTGGCCAATACTAATAAGGCAGCGACTTTCTCCTATGGACCTCCTATTTTTATTACCACTTTCCTGACGAAAATTCCAAAAATTGTCTTCTCTTTGAATGTGTCCATTCATGAGGTAATACATATCATTAGTTCTTAGGTGTTTGTCCAAAGCGGTTTGGTCAGGCCGTTAAGAAGGTACTTTCCCCCCTTTGAACCCCAAATGGCCCGTACTGCAGGAAAAATATTTTTAGCCTTAGAAGGTTTTTTTCGCCATAGAGGTTTCCGCTTGTTAGCCCACCCGTAAAAATTTTTAAAAATGCCGTCTTGGTGAATTTATACCATACATGGGACTAACAAATTGTGTGGAGTAATAAATTGATGACTTCCATTGCCTTTTTTTAGACCAAAGGGATTAAAATATAGCGAAATTTTTTATGAAAAATCAATATATATATATATATTACTATACATGGGCTTATGTAATCATATATGTCTATGTATAATTCAATATTGTCTACGTATGATGTCATATGTCAATATATCTTCTGATCCGAAATTTTGGGGTTTATTCTTAAAATTTCGAATACGAAGATATATGGAAATATATGAGATCATGTGTGGTCATATATTGATTTATATACTTATGCCTATGTATG
The DNA here is from genome assembly GCA_949748255.1 of Eustalomyia histrio. Classification (NCBI taxonomy): domain Eukaryota; kingdom Metazoa; phylum Arthropoda; class Insecta; order Diptera; family Anthomyiidae; genus Eustalomyia; species Eustalomyia histrio. The sequence continues at coordinate 51,762,245 of OX456523.1, read as the reverse complement.
ACTATGACCCAAGTCCATGTATGATCGTGTATGTTCATATATATTTCGATTTTCATATTAGTTTAAAGATTTAGCGATGTCCGTCTGTGTGTATGTCTGTTGAAATGGCGTTTACGACCCGAAGACGCAAGCGGGGTGCTCATTTTTACCTAGATTAATGGACATCCTCCCGAGCAGTTTGGTATTGAAAATGAGCAGAATCGGTAAAACGGTTAAAAAGAAGTGAATAATATTTTGTATTCACCTCAAAAATTTTTTTTTTCACCATAAACTTTTTTTACACTAAAAAACTTGTTTTCATATCCAAAACTTTTTTCGCCTCAAAATATTTTTTCACCTTCAAAAGTTTTTTACATTATTTTTATTGAAAACAGTAGAGAACACTTTTTTTTAGCATATTGGTGAAGGGCATTCAAAGATTCGGCACAGCCGAATTTAAGCCTGTTTTCTTATTTTTTTTTTAAATCAATATTTCTATATTTTCGACAAAAAATATTAAATTAAAAAAATAAAAAATATTAATTTTGTTGGTGGTAATGTCAGCGGTGGAGACTTCTCATCAGTGGAGACTTCTCATCAGTGTGCAGATTTCGTATATTTACAGCCTAGGAAAACTAGACTTGTTCCTACCAAATTTAGGGTGTTTAGATCCATCAAAAAAAGCAAAGGAATTTGTCGCAGTAAATTGTTTATTGTTTATGGATTTGAGCTGCTTTGATTTTTTTTTTTTTTTTGGATTTCTGGTAAACGGAATCAACCACGATTTCATTGAAAGTAAAATACTCTAACAATATATGCAATAACATTTTGGCCACCCTCGAACGTATCGAAGCTAGATGACAATTGTGTCGTGTAGATATTTTTAAATGATATACAAAGTTTAAAATATTTTCAGCCATCGTTCTTGTGTTCATTAAAAACATTGTTTAACACTCTCCCACATGATTAAATTCATAATAAAATGTGATTATTATAAAAATAAACTGAGGTGCAGTTTTATGCTATAAAAATTCATACATTATTTGTAACCAATGAAATGATCACAATTCATTTATTTGTCATTATTTAAAGCAATAAACACATAATAAAAAAAAAAATAAAAATGAAAAATAACAAACAAACATAATTGTTTAAAATGATACACTCAAAAACTTTGTATTTTAGTACTCAGCCGCACCATTCAAATGGAATAAGTCCCCCTGGGTCATTGTTTTATTTCTATAAATTTCTGTGTCATACCCAGACATACTCGTCGCACTTATAACATATTGATGGTCATAAGCTGACATTATTTATTTAAAATTTTTACAATTTGAAATAATGTTAACATCTGCATCTGATGCGGCTTATTGTAAATTGTAAAAAAAAATTAATTTTAACGTCGCAACTTATGATCATCGACATCGATATAAATAATAAGTACATACTTATGCGTCTAAATGATGGTATAGTATTCATTTAGTTTCATTTTTATAGTGCATGAATGTCTTTTTTAATGCATTTTATGCCGCTAATTGCAAACAAGTCACTACTGTTTATTTAATACTCATTGATATACTCAACGAAAAATGTAGGTAAAATACCTAAAAATAAATATGTTATTGTAGTAACCTTAAGTTTGAAGTAATATTAAATTTCAAAATTTTATCAAAATTTTTCACAATTTTTGAAACTAAATACATATTTGTGAAAAATAATTTAATGCAATTCATTCTGTAGACTTTCATAAATTCTCATTGTGTACTTTGTTTTTTTTTTGTATGGCATGTATTTTCTGTTTCTAAGCAAGTAGAGTGTACAAGTGTAGAGTGCGTATGATTAATATTTTTTTGTTAGGATCATAATAGTATACGCAAAAAGTTTATATAATTTTTTCTTTAAGATTTCTCTGTTTTAGTTATTAACGAAGCTGAATATTATTTTTCACTTTTACAAATTTTTGTTCCTAGTTAAACCACTTTATTTTAATGAGTGTACCATATAATTGCATGTTAGTATCAGTTTTATTTTTTCCCCTACAATATATACACTTTTTTGTAATTCTACTATTTAATACAAATAACATTATTGTATTGTATATTTTTCGCGCCTTCTCTTTGTCGTTTATTAGTTTTTCACATTATTGTTGCTTAGTTGTGAAAAATTATGAGAACCCAGCAAAATCTCAGTTATGAGTTCTCATTACGATGACGCAGTAGAATTTGGGTCTGTTGCAAAGAATTCAGTATCAAAATTCATTATTTTTATTCGACAAGGTTAGTTTTGTAAGTACCCAGGGTAGAAACGCTAATGACATCATTATTTTTTGAACTACCAGTAATGATACCAATTTTTTTTTTTCAAATGGCACTATGCACCGCGACCACAGTAGGTCTTTTGTGCTGCCCAAAATCACCCTAAAGGTTCAAGCTATTGATGAAGCCAAGAACCTTGCCGGGTGAAGTGTTCCAAATGTCGGAAGGCGACAAGAAACGGTCACCCAAAAACTTGATCCTCCTGACACAAAGCCCAGGACAATCGCAGAGGACATGCTCTGACGTCTCCGATTCCAACCCGCAAGACCTGCACAGTTCAGTGTCCGATTGACCCTTCTTGTGCTTATGGTACCTAAGGTTGCAATGTCCAGTAAAGTATCCAGTCAGGGTACTTAGGTCCCTTCGACCAAGGGCCAGTAGTCGCCCAGACCCACCACTGGGCATAGATATAAATCTCTTAGCCTGTCGTTGGCCACGAGATGTTTGCCAATGATACCAAATTACTTTCTGTATTACTTTAAAACATATAATAATGAGTTACTAATAATTGGTTACTTTTTACATTATTTTAAATTAAGAAATGACTTATTTTTTCGAAAATCTCTTTTTAGGCTCATTATTTTTGCCCATACTGGTAAGTAAAAAGTTAACCACATATTTTTTTGTTTTTCGTATGTTGGTGCGTAAGCATGTCTCACTATTTTGCGCAATATCTCCATATAAATGTAATAAGAAATGTTATAAGAAAAGTAACTAGTTACCATTGTCAGATATGTGATTATATAACAACATATCTGGAAGTGATTTTCACACAAAATTTGTACACCCGCTGCATTACAAAAATATAATAAATATTTAGTTTCCAAAATAAATAGTTAATCGTATGCTGTTAAACAGTTGATAAATAAGTGGTTACAAGTTTGTAAATAACAACTCTTACTGTTATACTTATTAGTAGTTATAAGAAATAAGTTGTTTCAAATATCACATTATTTTTGTAATCAAATAAGTAGTCGCGCTTAAGCTTAACTGCTTATGAATACGACCTCGTTTTACAAATATTACTACTAGTTGAACTGACAATGATATGATTTATCAGTTGTCACAATATTTGTACAATTAACCACTTACGTGGTAATACAAATTTTTGCTGGGAAGCATACACTCTTGATAATAATAGTAATACTAAATAAGTTTAGTTAGAATGCAATGTAAGTAATAGAGATAATGTTAATTGCTATAAAAGGTCTAATAAAATAATAAAAAAAAAATAATTTAATAAGACGATGACGACGTCTGATAGACGGATTTTTAATTACTTATTATTTTTATTAATTAAGTGATCATTTTGACTACTGATTTTTTTTTAACAAGTAATTTATTAAATCAATATTTGTTTTTAATTTAATTTTCAGTCAATTGTTAGATAATAAATATTTTATTTTTATTTTAGGGTGAATCATTTACATTTAAGAGAATGAATATTATAAAAACTTTTCACCACTTAGTTTTAAGAACTTTAAGAGACTAAGGTGCCTATTCCTAGCTGTGACGAGTTGTGACTGTCATAAGGTTATTGTTAAGACTGTAAGTCTTAACCTTCCATAGAAAAAAACAATTAAAATTCAAACAATTTATATTTTATTTGTCAATATTGTGATGATATCGATACCAGGTCTTAAGTATTTTGAAGTTTTCAAACACAAATTTAAACAAATATAATTTTGTAAAAACAAACACATGGGGAATACAGTCACACACTCAGAAAAAAAAGTTAGTAGAAAAATTTGTAAACGGTTTTCAATCCCACTTTACTATTTTTGTACTGATTTTTAGTAAAAAAAATTATTATTTAGCAAATCTTATTGCTATTTACATTTTACAAATTACAGAATTTTTACAGAATATCTACAAATTTTCGTTGCTAATTTCAGAAATGATTTTACAAATTTTTGAAAACCGATTTGCTAAAATTAGCAAAAAAAATTACTAATTTTAAAAAAGTCGATATTGAAGGAAATGTTATGTCTAATAATTTAAACTTATACATACAAACTTAAATTGTCCTAAAATGTTACATGGATTAAAAAAGGGATCGGCAGTGAAGATACCGATTCATGTCTAATAAGAGGACATCCACTTAAAATAGCACTAAAAAGGGTGTTTTAGTTCTAAAAATCAGCCCTAAAAACAATTAAATTTAATAATTATTTTAGTTTTCTTCGTCTTCTCTATTCATTCAATATTCCTTATCGAGCTAAAGATCCTTTATTTATAAAAAATTTAATTATAAATATTTAATTATCCCAATATTTCGTCACCACATTGGGTGACTTCTTCAGGGGAAATTGTATTTTTCTTTTATAATTAATAAATTAAATATAAAATATTTTTGTTCATGTAATATTTTAATTTTTGAAATATTGTTATTTTTGTTTTCTGTGATATTTTTATTTTTTAATATTGACAAAAAAAAATTTTTGATTTACCGCCTTTTTTAAAAAATTGTTATATATAAGTTTTCAGTTTATAATTTTAATTTATTAATTATAAAAGAAAAAGACAATTTCCCCTGAAGAATTCACCCAATGTGGTGACGAAATATTGGGATAAATAAATATTTATAATTAAATTTTTTATAAATAAAGGATCTTTAGCTCGATAAGGAATATTGAACAATCAAATTTAACCTTAAAAGTAAAAAAAATTACTATAAAATTTTTAAAACAGAAATTACCAAATTAAAACAAAATGATAAATTCGTTTATGTTTTAACAATTTTTAAGATTTTTAAGCCTTTGATTTTTTTTTTCATTTTGTATAAAACGTCTTTTAAAAAATAAAATCAAAATTTTTGATGCTCGATAAAACAAATAAATCTAAAATTTTGTACTAATATTAACAGTATTTAGTATTTTTTTTTTGCTGATTTTAGCAAACAGATTTTAAATTCCACTTTACAAAAAGTCTACTAAAATTTAGTAGCGGCTACTATTTTTTCTACTTATTTCATTGTACTACACGTCAGCAGACATGTGTTGCTAAGATTAGCAAAAAATACCGCTGGGCTCGAATTAGCAGAATTTCCCGTAATAACAGCAAAATTTTCAGTTGCCATTACAGACTTTTTTTGGTGAGTGCACGTTAATCTTATTGCGTTAAAAGATATGTACAACAGCCAGAAGACAGATTCGTGCTGACAATCGAATTATTCATTGGTAGCAACAGAATTTTTCGGTTGTAACTACCGAATTTTTTGTTGTCACAACTTTAATTCTGTTGCCACAATAAAATTACTATTTTCAGTACTGAAACAATTCGATTATAAATCACAGCCGGAACATTTAATTGTCTACATATTCGGTTGTTTTTTTCTGTGCCTGTTAATATATTAAAATATTTGAAAGCAGAAAAAAAGTAGAAAAAAGTGTTCATGATTAAACTATTAAAATTACAAAAACTATCAAAATTACAAAAATAAGTTCATAAAAACTTTAACAAATTTTTTAAATGAAAGAAATTGATCGTTTGTACTTTTTAGTCAGCGAAATGAAAGCACCCACAGCTCGTTCTCTATGCAAGTTTGTACAGACTGGCTTGCTAGTTTAGACTGCTAGTGAGACTGGCTTGCTAGTAAACAACACTCATGATCCAGTCTCACGAACTTTTTGAAGAAACTTGCATGCAGCACTCGCGGTGGTTGCTTCATTTCGGCTCATTAGGTTGTAGCTAACCAAAAAATGTAAAAAGCTTTAAGTTGATTTCCTAACAAGTACACGATACCAACAAGTACACGTTTCTAACAAGTACATGATACTTAAAATTTTAAGCCCAAAAATGTTCTCAACTCAAAATAGTTTAAATTAACTGAAAATGTAATTTAAAATAAATTAAAAATCTTTTAAAAACCGGTCTACTAACTTTTGAATCAAATCTGTAGAACTTTTTTTTTAAATGTTTATAAAGTAACTTATTGTATCCGTAAATAATAAATGATTTTTAATTTATTTTAACTGTTAAAAAAATAATTAATCCGTAAAATCAAATAATATTTCCTTTATTTGTTTTTTTTAACTGTCAACTTAATAACTAAAAAATCCGTAAAAAGTAATGATTTTTCCTTTACTTCTTTTTTAACTCCTTTATTTTGTGTGTTTTTTTAATGTCATAAAAATTAACTACAAAGTCTATAAGTTTATTTTGTTTATTTAAACTATGAGTCCAATAGCTATAACAAAACATTTTAAATTTTTAAATTAAATTATTAACTGTAACAAAAAATCAGTATTACAGTGAGATCTTTCTACATCGATCGAAATAAATGATAATCGGACGGGCAAGATCTGGACTAAAAGAAGGGCGAGAAAAAACTCCCAACCACTATTTTTTAAATAGTTTTTAACCGGTCTTGCAACATGTGGCCAAACGTTGTCATAATGGAATATTACGGTTTCATGTCTGGTCGCATATTCGGCGCATTTTTAGCCCAATGCACGCTTCAAACGAATCAATTGTGTTCGGTGAAGGTCACCTGTGATCGTTTGGCCCGATTTCAGCAGCTAATACAGAACATTATCTTGGCCCCACGGATATTCGGCTTTCGCGTTGATTTGGATGGTTGGCCGGGCTTCACATATGATTTATTTTGCTTTGGGTTTTCGTAATGGATCAATTTCTCATTGCCGGAAATGATTCTACACAAAAATCACTTCTTTTTATAGAGTTCCAGCAGTATTCATCATCTTCTAACGACTCTAGGCTTCAAGTTGTGTGTTATCCCATTTTCTTGCAGGTTCTTTAGATTGACAACAATCTTCATCGACAAATGCCTCCAATTCATCATCTTCGAACTTTTGGCTGACCTTGGTAGTCTTTGTCTTCCGTGTCAAAATCAATACTTCTAAACCGCACAAACCATCTCTCGCATGTTGAAATCGATGGATCATATTTAGCATAAACTTCGGTAAGCCATCGATATGCTTCAGCTGCACTTTTTTGAAGAAGTAAAGCAAAACTTCCTGCAAATGATGCTTTGTTGGCACAACTTATACATTTTTTAAGCAAAAAAAAAAAAACTGTTTTTTACACTATTTGGTTCAATAACTAAGTGAGACTAAATGACAGAAGTTTATCCTCCAAAATACCATATACGTTATTAAAGTCACAAACCATGTGTAAAAGATACGCCATCTGTTGTGAATCCCGCATTTTTAAGTAATACACCCAATAAAAAATTTTAGTTATACTTTGGCTCAAGTTATATTTATTTTTTGTTGTTTTAATTATTTTTTTTTTTATTAATTAATTCTTTTAATTAATTTTAAAAAAACGGCCATGTGTGCTCAAAAAAGTCTCATTTCCCTTACAGTGCGCTGGTCCGATTTTGATAATTTTTTTACACCAAACTGCTCGAGGGAATAAATAACACACAATCTGCGTTAAAATTAGCAACATATTTTTTTTTACCCGCGGCGCGCTAAAACCTTAATGACACTAGATTTTTTCTTAACTTTTTAAGGGTTTTTATTTTATTTTTTGGTTATTTACGACGAACATTTAAAAAGAAATGGAAAAAATATATAAAAATCCTAAAAAAATCTATTTTCATACGGCCTTAAAATATAAATTCGAGCTTACTTTGCGAAACCCCTTGACGGTTTTGTTTTTTTAGCAATAGTTAACTTTTACTTTGCATTCCAACCATTAAAGCTCACGACGATAATCCAAAATTTGTTGTACAGTGTAATCCGTGGGATTATGACGAAAATTAAAATATTATAACCAGCTTTATGTTTTTGAAATTTTAATTTTTTAAATGAAATTTCCAAGTTTTAAAAATGACGTTAACCAGTTGGTTCCCTTATAATTGTTTCCCCCTTATAAATCTTATATTATCTTACTTGGAAATTTTTGCGTAATATCCATATATTTTTTTTTTATCGATTTTATAGTTGAAATATAAACAAACTTAATTATATGTTTTTATTAGCGGATCTTTATAATATTTAATTTTCTTATCATTTCATGTTTATTATAAATCTTTTGTTAAACACAATCAAAAACAGATACACTTTAAATGGAATAATAAATATCAAATTATGCTAATTAACTAAAATATTTTATACCCGAAAAATAATAAAAATTTAATGTTTTATTTCTTAATATTAATATTAATATATTTCTAAACTTTTATTAAACACTACAAAATGTATTAATATATATTTTTTATTGATAACTTTTTTGTGAAAATTTTTTTATTTTTTTCTTTAAAAAAACCACGAACAAAAATTATGCTAATCAAAGCGGCACCTTATCCAACACATATAAATTTAAATAAATAAAATATTTTTTTATTTATTTTTTGTTTAATATATTTTTATTTCTAGTTAATTATGTATGTCAGTATTCTGATTCATATGTTTACATTTTGTATGGGATTTTTTTTTTCGGGGGAAAAAGAGGATTAGCAAAAAATAAAAAAAAAGAGAAATGGCTTTTTATAATACTATAAAAAAAAACACTTAATTAATAGATATTTTGGTTTATTTTTAATTTTTATGGATTAAATATTTAAATATTTTTGTTATTCACCTTTTTTTTATGAATTTTTGTTTTATATTCCTTTTTGGAAAATTTTTTATTAAAAATTTTTGTTTCTTAAATCTTTTAATTTGTTATAATTTTTTTTTTCATCACAATCTCTTTTAATTAATTGGCTAATTAATTGCCGTCGGTAAAAATTCGTTACACAAGATATAAATTTAAAACGTTTAATAGCACGTTACACTTTCAGCTGAGTTTACACAAATAAAAACAATAACAAAACATCAATTGAATTGTTTTAATCTCTATTTTTTTTTTTTTGTTGCATTTTACATCATCATACCATCTTCATTATGATGATAATAAAGAGATGGTCATATACTTTTTCCGTTTTGTTGCATTAATGCTGCCACAAATTTCATAAAACACACACTCGCAATATGAAAACCAATAAAAACAAAAATTTGCAAAACAATCAACAAAAAAAAACGTGATAAACAAACGTACGTATAAACGACCGAACCGTATAAATTCTGTAGTACAAACAAAAAACGTGTATCCACTAGATTGTTTTTAAATGTACTAAATTGCACGACAATAAACGACCAAACGTTTAACTGCTAAACTAAATGACTGAACTCCATCCACTAGCGTACACACGCCACACCACTCCACACACAGAAAAGGAATTTGTATCGAGTTGAGACAATAATGATGTTGTTAAAGAGCACACTTAGAATAACGTACGTCTACACAAAAGTTCACACGGATACACACACACACACACAGACACCGATACCGATGGCTGTTGATGTTGAAATAAATATAAAATTTTATTAATTTTTATGATTTGTGAACTTAAAAGAGCTGCTTGAACTGCGCCGTACAACTATTTAACGACGACTGAATGTGGCAATTATGTATCTAGATACATTTTACCCAACTTAACTCACAACACACAAACAGCCATACGACAACAGCAACAACAACAACAACAACTACAACGACCAAAGAACATTTTATATTACTCTGTTTGTTATTTGTCTCCCCAAACTGTTGTATACAAATCATTTAAGCAGCCAACGTTTACGTTTAACGTTAACGTCTACGCTAACATCCAATATTTTCTTGTTCATTATTATCACAATCGTCATCAACATCATTATGATGATGATTATAAACATTATCGTTTAAAAATCATTTGTTGTTTATTGCTGTTGCTTGTTTCACACTACTTGTTTTTTTATTTATACACCGAGAAAAATTATTATTATTTTCATTACAAAAAATTTATATAAAAATTTAATTCGGTTTTGTATTGTGAACTTGAATTAATAATTAGTTTTTTTCGATATTTACGGATTTATTGTTCAAAAATGTTAACAAATATTTTATTCAAAGTATTGGGTGATCCATTTCGAGGTTCCCTACTTTTTTAAAGAAAAAACAGAAAATTTAAATTTAATGGGGAATGTTTATTTTCGTTTGAAAGAACATTCTTTGGCATTTTTTTTTTGAAGATTATATCTATTAAATGTTGGCGAATGCTACGTCGCAGATGGTCCATCCGTTGAGTCCAATTTTTGATGACTCGTTCCAGCATTTCGACCGCTAACTGGCAAATCACACGCGTGATGCTTTCCTCCAAAGCCTGAATCGAAGCGGGTTTGTCCGCATAAATTTTAGACTTTACATATCCCCACAGGAACAAGTCTAACGGTGTGATATCACACGATCTTGGTGGCCAATCGACATGTGAAGTGAACTTTGGCGACCGGAACAAGCAGTAGCCGGAAGGGCCGATGTCTGTGGTAGAACTTCCCATTTCAGCGTGTCCAAATAACATAGATATTGACCAGTCTTGGAACATGCTGCAAAATCACTTTGTAATGCCTGTTTTCATATTCCGGCCGTTTTGGCTTCATTGCGCGGCTCAAACGCATAAGTTAGGTTTAATAGCGTTCTCCTTTAAGCAGCTCGTAGTAGATCACGCCGTGCTGGTTCCGCCAAATACAAAGCATAAGTTTAATGCCATGCGAAGGATGTTAATGGATGTCGCGGCAAAACTCATGACTTTTTGCGCTTGGGGTTGTCGTAATGGATCCACTTTTCATCGCTAGTCACAATGCGATACAAAAAATCTTTCCTCTCAACGTCATTAGGAGGTTAGTCTTAAGACCATTAAAGGTTTTCTGCGTAGCCGTCTTGTGGCTGGGCTTGGGAATCTTAATTCTGTGATTTGTCCAAAGCCAGCTTCGCTGTGTAAAGCTCTTCTGCGGTCTAGTAAGCCGGCTTCGCTAGACTAGAAAATGGGGAAAATAACTAAAAAAAATTAGGTCGAAATCTCCACACCATTGCCCGGTTTGGATACTTAGGTAAATCAAAGGTTTTCTTAAGAAATTTTGTCTTGACTTAAGTCAGCCGATCTCAAGACCGTGGAAAATGGCGAGTGTTTGAGGCAAAGGAGTGTTCTTATCCTTAATAAGATTCGAACATAAATGGGAACGCACAACAAGTCGAGTCTCGGGCTTAAATGTATTCGCTTTTTTGGAGCCGGTTATGAAGGGTATCTTCACTTTCCGTTTACCTTTTTCAACATAACCTAATTTAATCTCCAAAACAAATCGTTCTTAATCTCCAAGGAGACAACGTGCGATTATATTCGAAATTGTCGCTTAGCTTAGGATAAGTGTTTCCAATTCGGTTAATCGATTAACCGATGCCTCAATGTCGGTTGATGTCGAAACAAATAATTTAAAACTTAAGTAATTATTCGATCCGAATAATCGGTTAAAATATGACGAATGTAGCTGTTTAACATTTTTAATATTCTGTTATTTTTTTTATGGCAAGAAAATTTTAAATCTTAAAAACCTCCAAGATTCTAAGGCATGATTCTTTACAATATCTCAGGAAGCTTTGAATTATCCTGAACAAACTCTTTATAAAACAATCCGTTAGACTTAACTTAGTATTTGAGAAAAACAACCCTTTGAGCTCTTATTTATAAAATAAATTATTTTGCATTAAACGATTCATCGATTAATTGTCAATTATTCCGATTAATCGACCCGAATAACTGATAAATTAATCTTTGTCATTTTTCGAATAATGCCTCAACCAGTTAACCGGCAGGGTGGAATAATTGGAAACACTACCTAGAATACATGAAAATTTTGTGTTTCGTCGACTCGATATACAATTCTCAGAACCTACAAGTGTGTATTGGACAGACCTCTAGTCCCCAAGATCCTAATGTTATTTTTTCATAGGAAAATCAGGTTTATGGAATTTACCACAGATGGAGTGATGACCCTCTTGGCCTCACATTGAACCAAAGTTCAATTCCAGCAGTCAGCGAACATGGATTGCTACCAAGTCATGAAACAACATCCACTCTGATAAAATACGGAAAGCGGTTACATGATGAAGGTCTTTTTTCTTAAATTATTATTAGTTATTTAGGTACTGATAAAAATAGAAAGGAAAAAAATCTGTTAAATTTACAAAACTCTGCAGATTAATATTATATTAATTTTGATCTTCAACAAAATCGCGAATCTAAATACAAATTTAAGTTGCTTTTTAATACAGTTTTAAAATAATTAATCTTTATTTTATTTAGTATTTAAAATAAGTATATTTATGCTACATTTTTATTTAATCATAGTAAGGAATTTTTGTTTCCATAGACTGAATAAAATGAAATGAAATATTAGCACACTCACAATATTATTTCGTTAAAAACAACTTTAAATACATATAAAATTAATCGAAAATACAATCAAAAAGAGGACTACTGATTTTTTATTATATTCACCCCATTTTGTTGTTTATTTTCAATCATTGTTAAATAATCGACAAAAGTAGTAAAAACAATAGAGTCGTTTAAAATAACCATCAATTTTTTACTGCCAAAAGTTAGAAAAAACTACTTTTGTGATTTGTTTTTCAAATTGATGTAATTACAAAACACAAAACACACACAGATGTATATATTTTTATTGGCTTTGCGTGTATGTATATTTGAGTAATTTATTGTAATTTTTATTGAAATAATTTTGTATATATACAAACTATTTTGGTAAAAACAAGTAAGAGCGGCTAAATTCGGCTATGCCGAATCTTATATACCCTTCACCATGGTTGGGAAAAAACTGAAGTTTATATATGGACATATATGAAATGGACAGATTTATATACGGACGCCTTTAAGAGGAAATTAACCATTTAGTTTGGAGATAAAACTTGGACTCGGGAAGATTTATGGTTCCAGAAAATATGTATTTTAAAAAAATGTATGTTTTGGGCATAACTTTTTTGTATCTGAACCGATATTTCCGAGTTTTTCAGCAAATATGTTATACTAAAGATTTTCGATCTTTTGCTATATAAGACGTATCCATAGGTCATAATACAGCTCTAGAATAGTGTTTGTTGTTTGTGTATAAAAGGTTAAGAGGTGAAAGAAAAGAATTTCAACAAATCGTTAAAAGAAATCACTACAACTGCATGTGTTTTATTTCTACAAAATAGTTTGATTTAGCTGGCAAATTTGCATTTAGGATTTTATTTCGCTTTTTTATTAGAAATATTTGTAATTTCTTTAGCTTAATTTTAAAAATTTGAAGGAAAATAGTTTATTATTTTTTTTATAAATTATTATAAGTTATGACCTAAAATAATTGCACTCAAAGGTAAATTATGTATAAAATTTTCTTAATATGTGAGAAATAAAATGGTTTAAAAATCTTTTTATAAATTCTTTTAAATCGGAGCAAAAAATAGAAATAAAACCGTTTGTATTTTGTTTGTATCAGAGGGTTTTTATACAAATTTTGATGTTTTTAGCCTATTTATGGATTAATTAATTATTAATATAAAATTTTATTTAAATTAATTATTAAATGTAAAAAAAAAACAAAAAATAAACAAAAAAATCTTAACGAACCCGCGACCCTTCCACCTGTGGTGAAAGGTATAAAAACGTTTGTATTTTGTTTGTATCAGAGGGTTTTTATAAAAATGTTGATGTTTTTAGCCTATTTATGGATTATTTAATTATTAATATAAAATTTTATATAAATTAATTATTAAATGTTAAAAAAAACTAAAATAAGAAAAAAAAAGTCTTAAGAAAATAATAAAAAAAAATGTACAAAAAAAAAGTGAATTGACCTCACCGAGATTTGAACCTCGAACCCCACGGCCTTAGAGAAAAAAAGTATTTGTGACACAGCGTCTAGACAACTGAGCTATTGAAGCTCACACAAAATCATCGTCAATAGAGGTACATATATAAAAGTCTTCGTTCATTAGAGCTTTGTTCAGTTTTTATTTAAATGACAAATCTTTATATGTGTGTTGTTTGTGTATAAAAGGTGGAGATGAAAGAAAAGAATTTTAATTATTAATATAAAATTTTATATAAATTAATTATTAAATGTTAAAAAAAAAACAAAAATAAGCAAAAAAAAAGTCTTAAGAAAATAATAAAAAAAAATGTACAAAAAAAAAAGTGAATTGACCTCACCGAGATTTGAACCTCGAACCCCACGGCCTTAGAGAAAAAAAAGTATTTGTGACACAGCGTCTAGACAACTGAGCTATTGAAGCTCACACAAAATCATCGTCAATAGAGGTACATATATAAAAGTCTTCGTTAATTAGAGATTTGTTTGGTTTTTATTTAAATGACAAATCTTTGTATGTGTGTTGTTTGTGTATAAAAGGTGGAGATGAAAGAAAAGAGTTTTAACACATGGATGTGTTGTTATGCTCAAAATTCTACATACATATTAAACAAAGGGATTTTACTGGAAAAATTAGAGGTAGTCCTGGTTTTTTGCTAATATCTCAGCCATTTATTAACCGATCTGTCTGATTTTTAATAGCAAACAGAAATGGATCACATGTAACAGAAATAAAAAAGAATCAAGTCCTCATCATGTCTGGGTTCTTCGGAAAACCCATTTCAACACACAGACGGACAGACGGACATCGTTAAATCAACTTCGCTCTTCATAAGGACCCAGAATATATATACTTTATAGGGTCTAAGATCAATATTGTAGAAATTACAAACGGAATGACAAACTTATATATACCCTTCCACCTATGGTGAAGGGTATAAAAACAAAAAGGAATTATATGAATTTCTCTTTTAGAAACAGAAAACATAAAATTTTACGTTAATCTGAAAATATCAACTCCTACTGAATGCCTGTAAATTTTTATAGTTTGTTTTTTGAATGACTGATTCAAATTGTTAAAAAATATATTTCTATGAATTTCAATTGATTCTTCATTTAAAAACAAACTTTACGTATTACTTTTTAAATAAACTACAGTCGGTAATGGAAAATATATTGTGAGTGCAGACTTAAAACATCATAAAAAAAAGTTCAAGGTTTTAGTTTTCATTTTTTTTATGAGTGAAAGCTACTAAAGTTCTTTCTGCTAGTTATACTTTATTTCTGGAAGTAAATTTTTGTGCATACCTTTAGGAATGATAACACGTGACTTAACCTGTTCTCAGTGTGGAGTTTTATTTTGCGATTGAAAAACTGCTCACATATGTAGTTATAAAACACCAGAACAGATGAATGTGAATTAAAATTTAAGCAATCACTAATAATATGTTGCTGGTATTTTCCACATACGTAAAATAGTTTTAATTATTTAATTAAAAAACTAAAAATTCAAAAATATTTTTTTTACAGTGTACAATTTCACAAAAATTCCCTCCCCAGTAGTTGTGTGCCTATTAGTATGAGTATTCACATAGTTGCTTTACAATGTGTGTATAAAGTTTATGTATGTGTACTGATAATGCAGTTGTATTATATTGCGCGCGCCCCCATAAATAACACAAGCTAAAAAAAAATACTGTGTAATAAATGATATATTATTATAATTACAATTATGTTGCTTTGGCTCTCTTTAATGTAACATTATTTTGTTATGCTCCTCTTCTTCCCGCTAAATATTCCACTTATCAAACTCTCTTGTATACATCATTTAAATCCTCATCCCCATCGTATGTTAGTCGTCATTATAATCACATGTACAATTATAGATTTGTATATAGATAACGTTTGTCTTTTTTTTATTTGTTTTACAAGTCAAATAAATGTGCAATTGAAACCTCGTTTTATTTTCACAGATAAACAAACAGACAGTAGTAGTAGTACTAGTATACTACTAAATACTCTCAGTTTTTTCTGTAGTAAGTATTCGTCCGTTCGTTTATCGCTAACTGTTCGTTATTGCTTGAAGTCATCATCTATTAAATTGTAATTGAAAATTTGTTTTTTTTCTTGCTTTATTGTTTGCACGGTTGAATGAGCATGTAAAGCTATCATCCTTGTTAATCGATTGTTTGTAAACATTTAAGCAATAAAAATAATGTTGCTTAAAAATGTTGTGATACATTTAGTGTGATAAATGTTGAGGGGAAATCTAAAACGGTGAAAGTTCATAATTTATTAAGTTGGGGGGATGTAGATTTAATGAAATTCAAGAACTTTCGTTAACACTATTTAAAGCGAAGTGCAAATTTTATTAATTAACGATGTCGGATCAAAATACGGCAAATTGAGACACTACTATCGGATATGCCAGAAACTTATAAACGAGTACACGGATTTTATTACAATTTAGTATAATCACACATCAGATTTTTAAAATCTTATTGAAGATCCAAAGTATGGAATTGGCATAAAATTAAAATATCGTGGAGTTTTGAGGCCGATTATTTTTAAAATTCAAAATGGCGGATCCAACATGATTGATTTGAAAGAAAAATGTGATGGCATTCGTTTTAAATTATTTATCTGCTAGTCTTTGGGGAACGTTGTATATAGTAGGGTGATCGTCTGGTTATTAAACAACTAATTGAAGCCGGTTTCTCGGTTTCAGGTTTTTTGAAATGTTAATTTTTCGAATAAGCCGTTTTTTAAAACAATTTTTTGTTAATTTTTCGAATAAGCCGTTTTTGAGAACTTTTTTTTGTAACATCAATATATTAGAAATTATACCACAATTTTGTATGTGCTCGCAGAACTTTCTGAAAAATGAAAATTTTGTATGAAAAAAATTACCTTAAAATTTTCCGTAGGCTTAAAAATTAATCTATTTTGAGAGTTTTTGCTTGAATATTAAGAAATCAAATTTTTGAAATAAAAAGCCTTGAAAAGAGAGACAGACTTCTTCTGAAGAGAGACATTTTTTTTAAATCATTTTGAAATAATTTTTTGACCTAAAAAAAATATCTCTAAAATCTTGTCGCCTTTTTTGTTGCGGTTATTTTTTTTCCGAAATATGACTAAATAAAAAAAAAAAAGATCAAAAATCTCAAAAATAAGTTTTATTTGAGTCGTCTTGGATTCATAAAATTCAATTGTTGCCATATTTGAAGAAATTCATCTTTTACAATCTTATATCTCTCTTCCATTGCATTTAGTTAAATAAAGAATTCCCTATCCAAAAGCTTCGGAACTCTTATAAATAACATTTTTCATTGATTAATATCATTCTTAATTTTTGAAAACTCATAAAAAACTCCAAAATTATTAAAATTTCGATTTTACTATCATAGGGAAAAGGGTGAAAATATTTCATATATTTTAATTATTTTCGAGAGGGGCATCTGAGCGAAAAAATCTTGAGAACCCGAACTAGAGTCCCAGATGTGGTTTACTGATGCCTGAAGAGAGGTTAATGGGAATATGGGGACAGGCGTCCGTGGACTCGTCCATATGTGTTAATGTTCCCTCGGACAGCCAGCCAAGTGGCAGTCATTAGGGGGTACAATAGACTAATCCTTACTTGGGTTACTGTGTTCGAGGGATCACTTCGGCAATTAACAGGCTGACAGGTTGGCCAACTGCGGGGCCCGTCATCATTTCGTTGTCCCTGTACCATTTTGTGGAATTAAGGTCTGTTGAGTGCTGGAAGGCTATCAAAATTTAGTAAATTGCTGCTGCTTAATTCAGCAACAAATTTTACTAAATATTAGTGAAATGGAAATAGCAGAAAAGTTAATAACCGCTAGTAAACATTAGTAAAATTATGTACAAAGTTTATTAAAATAAATTTGATTTAATGCACAAAAATATTTAATTATTATTGGTGAACTGAACTCAATGAATAAAAAAATTTTAATTAATAAATAAATATAAAAAATACACAAATTCACTCAATTAATTTTAGATACACTTGTTACACTTTGAAGCTGCTAATTTCTTTTGGAATTGCCTTACGAAAAATCAAAAATTTATTTTCTTTTGTCGAGCGACAACATTTTTTATTTATTTTTTTTTTTTTTCAAAAAATATTTTCGGAAAAAATAAATCAAAGCTTTTAAAATTGTAAAAAATAAAGGAATTCATCATTTTATTTTAATTTGCTATTTTTTGTATTGAAAAATATTTTTAGAGTCAATTTTTGCATTTAAATTTTAAGTTTTTTAAGACTGATTTTTTAACTAAGAAAACTTTTTAGTCCTATTTGGAGTCGATGTGCTATTTTTGGACATGAGTCGGTTGCGAAAAGTATCTTCACTTCCGACCTCTCTTTTAATCCTATGTAACATTTTAAGGCAATTTAAGTTTGCATAAGTATAAGTTTCAATTATAAGTAATAAAATTTCCTTCAATATCTACTTTTTTAAAATTAGTAGTTTTTTTTTGATAATTTTAGCAAATCGGTTAGCAACAAAAATTTGTAAATATTCTGAAAATTCTGTAATTTGTAATATGTAAATAATAATTATTTTACTAAAAATCAGTGGGATTGAAAACCGTTTACAAATTTTTCTACTAACTTTTTATTCTGAGTGTATTCTGCGTAAGACCTAGGCTTTGAGGCATAAGCCTAAAATTCCTTGACGGATATACACTATTTGCCTTGGAAATCTGTGCCGAGTAGGGTGATTGCCTTCATTGGGAGCCTCAATATGTAGGGCAAAAGGAGTCTGCACAACTGATCCGTTTTTGTTCCGGGGCATTCAGCCTTTCTAAGCTAATCAAACTTAATATATTTTGGCAGCCTATTTCTGAGCCAAAAAATATCATCTTTGCTTGCTGGGTTGTTTTAAATTTTTTATAGTTAAAATATGGTTTGAAAATTTTTCAACCGGTTTTAAATTTGAAAATCCTAAAGAGTGGGGTTTTTAAAATTTTAACTATTTGGAAAAATGTCAAAAATGGATCACCTAAGTATAATTCAAAATTGCAGATATATTAAAAGCTGTTGATTTGTTTTTTAATTTACAGAAGTTGTTGTTAAATGTTAAAAGCGGTATTTAAAGTGCAGCCAGTGTTAAACATTATTCTTGGGTCGGGGTCTCCTGTCACCTTGCAATGCATTTTAATTCTCCTCGTAAACAAATTTTCATATAGTCTTCAAAAGAGCGCTCCGGTAGGCTAGTTGGTAGCGTGCTAGCTTATCAGTGCGGAGGTCGTGGGTTCGATTCTCACCAGAGGCTTTGGTTTGTTTTTCGCTACAACGAGCCGATAGCCTTCGTTGCTAGTGCTCGGTTAGGGTATAAGGATATAATTTGTAATTATACAATTAATATAAATATAAAAAAATGTTTTTGGTTTATCCATACAACCTAACGCTACTTTAAGTGAAAAAAAAAAATTTTATAGATTTTTTACGCTGAATTTAAATCAGGTCTCAAAAATTCTCCAGCACATCAGGACAGCATATTATTGCCAAATACTAATGCTTTACTATTCTCAATAAAATCAAAAAACATTTTCAGAAATTCCAGGATTCGATTATAAAGTTGGCATAAATTGTTATTTTTTGAAATTCAATCCTGAAATAAATCTGAAGTCTATCGTGCAAGATAATTTCTGAAACCTGATTCGAATTAAGCATCAAAAAATTTATAAACTTCACCCCTTTTATTTTTTGTAACTGAGAAAGCCTTAATATTAACAGCTCTGTGTAATTGAATGCAAAATTATTTTACTTTACCAACTTCTTTAGAAACACAAACAATTATTTATAATTATCTATTGCAAAGTTACTTATACAAATTTTTTAATACACACGTATTCCTCTCTCTCATTATTGCAAATGCTTAGCAACATGTTGCTAAAGGTATTTAATATGTTTACTTAATATCATCTCAACCATAGGGCTGAGTCTATTGTTGCCATTGTATTGTTGTACTCAGATTTATTCATTGTGGTAATTGTTATTTTACGAGTCAGAAGATAAAATAAAAACAAATTATAAATGTTTCTTTAAATGTTGCTGACTTTGCACTTTAATTTGTAAAACTCACGAAGGCATTTTAAGCAAATTATTTTCTTTAATTTGTTGAAGTAGAATACAAAATGAAATAAAAAAAAATGTGAAAGGAAACTCAACCACTTGGTTGGTTGTTGTATTCTAAATTCAATTTTGTTGTAGCTGTTGTTGTTGTTGTTGTTGTTGTAGTAATTGTTGTTTCTGATATTATTTTTAGGAAAATGAGTTAATTTCACGCAGTGCTCTGAACATAACACATAATGAACTTAAGTACTTGTGAGTTATTATGGCGCTGGAGGTCGTTATGTGTTTTTATTTCTTCTTGTTGTTATTTTTCAAAGTGTAGAAGTGTGTGATTGCCTATGTGTGTGTGTGTGTGTGTGTAAATACATATTTATGTAGTTTACATTTATAAGTACAACAATAATTGTATGGTGGGGAGCCCAGTCAGTAATAACAGCACAAGCAATAACACAAAGTGTATTTTTTATGATTGTTGTTTGTTTTCTTGAATGTTGTTATATTTAATGATGACGTTGTTCTAATAATGAACTGCATTTGTTTCGTTGAAAATTATACATACAGAGTTTTTTCTCCCTTTTTTTTTGTTAAACAGAAAGTGTTGTTGATGTCGATGATGTATTTTGTTTTTTTTTATGATTTTGATTTATTTTATTGTACAATATTGATGCCCTACAATTAAATTAAATAGGTATTCATGTTTATGTATATTGCCGAGAGAAAAAAGAGCATAATACTGAGAATAATTGTCACAGTCCCAAAGAATTTTCACAATATTCATATTTAAAGACAAACAGGTTGAGTTCATCGGCCTTTGCCTTAGTGGTTTGCTGGTCAGGAATATTTCCAATACTGGCTTCGCTAAGAAAGGCTTTACTGTGTAGACATCTTTCGGAATATTTTTCAGATTTTTTTTTTTGGGTAAGTTCAAGAACCGCTTATTTTCCAATATGAAGGAAGCAACAACTTGTCTTAAATAAACTTAACTTATTAAAAGATTCCTCCATTTGATCAGCCCTGGCGAGAATCATGATATAACCCTACAAACATTATTCCTGTAAACATTTTAGGACCCACTCCCTTAAACTGAATGTTAGAAATATGAACAAGAAGTCGGTCGTAATAAAATCTCCTTAACTTTCACAAGTCAATATTACGATTTTACTTCAATACGGATACATCATAGAGGCGATTAAAAATATTCTATGCACACCGAAATAGATCTTTAGTACAGCCTTATTTTGGTTAAATATTGAGTCTCTTAATGAAGCCAATCATTCTACTTGGCTCAGAGTTTCAAGGGGGATAGTGTGTATCCATCAAGTAACTGTAGTATTTTGCCGAGAGGCCTTATATATACGCAGAGAACGTATTCCGCCGTCTTAACATCCAAAATTCCAGCTGAACCTAAAAGTGTCCGTATCAAACAGACCACTAAGATACTAACGCCCAGGGAAAGTATTCTCTTAGTTTCCACCAGATGATGCGATGAATCTCTTCCCCTGATGCTGGCCAATGGTAGCATTAGAGAAATCAAAGATTTTGGATTCCGTCCAAATCCTAAATTTTAGTCAGGGTCAATGAAATAACGGCGGGTCACCTGCCGCATGCCTCTCGTACCCAGGAATCTAGTTTTGGGTTAGCCTACTGCATCCGCTGATTCCATTGAGAACCTCGATGCAGTCCAGGACAAGTCTAGGGGACACATTATTAGACAATAATGACCTGTGTGCCGAAAGAACATAAATAAGTTTCTCCTTGTGCCCCTTCTCATACACTCTGTCATACACACATATATGACAAAAATCTTTGCCTGGACGGGTACATACCCATCGGTAATGCACGTTAAAAATTGGTACCGCAGACTTTTGCACCTTTATCCCCTGGATCTGTTCCGAGCCATTAGCGAACCGCACCTTAGATCTCATATCAGGCTCCCAAGATTTACTGGCCTTTATGGACCTCTCGAAAATCAGATCTCATATCAGGTTCCTTATGCACCTCTCTTAAATTATCTCCTCGTAATTCCTTGCAAAAATCTGTCTTGCTTACATTTTATCCGTGACCCTGGCCGGTGTATTGTGAGTGAACAACTCCGCTATCCATCCGGAGACGCAGTACATCCAAACAGTCGTCTTCACTCACGTCTTGCCTATAAAATCTGTTAAGGGCCTCTTTAGCCTATGTTTGCTCCACCTTGAGTCACTAGGAAAAGGTAACCATTCGTTTCTGGATGGTATTTAAATACCAGTATACCATTTTAGGGCTTAAACCCCAAGTCCTACCAAAAAGCATCTTACAGGCCCAATTATCCTTCCGGGTTACGGAAACCAGATGTTGATTCCAGGTAAGGCTTCAATCCGGAGTAACCGCAAAACCTTAACAGCGTCATAAAAACTCACGGTGCTGCCATTAAATGTCAGCTCCAATAAGCCGAGCTTGCTACGTCTAGTGAAAGGTACCAGAATCGCCATGGATAACCCCTGTTTCAACAACATTTGAGATTATGGTTCATAGCCTGCTGCATTCGCCCAGAAATTGTGCATCAAACTCAATTAATGATGGATATCACATGATCATGGGCATATTCCTAGGTTTTGAACTCAAGATCGTTAAGTTCCTTAATTAGCTCATCACCAGAGTTCGAAGCTGTAGGCGACAAAATTAATTAACACATATTTGTTTAGCAATAAAAACTTTAAAAAAGTACTAAAAAAGTTTTATTACAATCGCAGTGTATATGTTGAAATACTTTCCTTGGAAGTAGACAATTCCTTGGTCGTTTCGACCTGCAATAATTTCATATTTTTATGTATTTATGCTTTTGCGCTTCGTTGAAAATTAATTTGCGATAATTGTCTTTCATTTATTTGGTGCTATTTGTTTTAGTTTATTTTTTCTTCTCATTTCATTTCGATGTAATTCAAAACAGCGTTGCCACAATGGAAATTCAAAATTACCCACAAGTTATATTTTTTTTTAATTTAAGTTCTACAAATAGTGTTTAACAATCTCAAACACCATCTGAAAACTTATCAAAAATAAAGTGTTTTGGATGGTGTCTGGACATTTTCAATATCTGGTTTTGGGATATTATCTGGAAAATCTTTGGGATGAAGACGATGTCGAAATTATGTTTTGGTTGGTTTGCTTTATGTATCTTTAAAATAAAAAGACATATTTAATTTTTTTTTAATATTTATTTTAAGAAAAAAGTCTGGAGCGGTTGAATCGGAAAAAGATGCATAAATGGCACAGTGATCAGAATTAAAGAGAGATGTAAGTGTTCTCACCGAAAGATGCAAGTGTTCTCACTCAAAGCATAGATACATTAAAGTTGAACATGATTGTGGATTTTAAATTATGAAAGTATGATCCTAATGATCTGACTGATCATATTACGCATACCGTGGATGGTTTCGTCATCATTTACAATCATATTATGATCACTTGGATGATTCCACTACGCATTTAAGACCTAGCATGATGCTCTGTTCTCTGCGTGTTCGGTATGCGTGTTGATTCATTTACTAGCTGCGTCTGTGATTACCCAGAAACTACACAATGGCAGCCTTTACCCACGTTCTGGGCACGAAGTAAAATTTTACACCCGATGTGGTGTAATGATTAGTGTGTTAGCACAAAAGGTTACGGGTTCAATGCCCAGCGACGACAACATCAATTTATACAAATATGTATGAGTTTTCTATGTCTCATACATATCGTCTCGCCTTTCTTTCATGTTCCCATAGAATATAATCCCACCAAAGCAAAATACCATAACATAACAGGGCTATGAAGTCAAGAGCTACAACAATTTCGCCAACACAACATCAAATGGCGGGCAAAAACTGTTTTATGATTAATCAGCTCGCGCAATTACAGTGTTACTATATTCGAAGTTCTACATTTTTCATGGCCTTCCATATCTTTTCTATTCCTTTTCCAAACTAATAAAGAAAGAATTTCCGGAGTGTTGATTCTCTCGACAAAAAAAAAATAAATAAAAATTACCGGCGATGTGGCAACCCTGATTCGAATGCCCTCTTCATTAATTTATTTGTTGTGTATCTTTTAATGAAGATGATAGATGTATGAAATTATTAAAGGTTGCTTGTTAATGTATGTTCTGTGTGTTTGTGTCTACTTACAAGGAAGCACAGTTGATGGGTTTCCTTTCGATTACAATAAAATTTGAAAATGCTATTGAGGGGATGAAGCAAATAAGCATGGATACCTTTTTAGCGGTTCAATCTCTCGTTTTAAGGTTAAAATGTTTTTG
Organism: Eustalomyia histrio; assembly: GCA_949748255.1. Taxonomy (NCBI): domain Eukaryota; kingdom Metazoa; phylum Arthropoda; class Insecta; order Diptera; family Anthomyiidae; genus Eustalomyia; species Eustalomyia histrio. Next base: position 51,737,876 of record OX456523.1, on the reverse strand, counting down.
GTATAAAATGAAATGTATTTTAAGGACCTCTCCTAAGGGGTACTTAAAATAATCCAAAATTTTAAACCAAAATGTTTTGTAAAACTTTGAAACTCATGTTTAATCCTTATATACAGTAGTGGTCAAAACATTTGGAACTGTAATCACATTTTTCGCAATTCTTTATTTTTTTAACAAAGACTTCCAGCATACGTTTTATTTGTTTTTTATTATTTAATTCAGTTATTGCATATATTATTTTACAAAACAAAGAAAAAAGATATTCATAAATTAACAACAATAAAAAAATTAAGTTTATCAATATTAGTCTAAATACAAGTGAACAAAACATTTGCAACTCTTAAAGAATTTATTATTGAACATTTTTTAGGCATTGAGGATATGAGCTTTTAAATATAATCTTCGGGAATTTCATTCCACTGCTTTTCTAACTCGGCGAAAAATTCATCACCATTTCGAAATACTTTATTACCAATATTACGTTTTGCAATCATCCACATGTTTTCAATCGGGTTGAGATCGGGGGATTGTGGCGGCCACGAAATGACTCTAATATTATTTTCCTCCAACCATACTTTTACAATCCCTACCGTATGTTTAGGGTCGTTATCGTGCTGGAATGTCTATGAAAGTGGCATTTCCCATTCAGCATATGAAAGCATAACTAAGCTTAAAAGGGGTCTATATATTGTGGCAGTCACAAAAATACCCCCACACCATAATGTTTCCACCTTCGTGCTTCCCATGTGGCTTTTCTATTTTTTCCGACACAAAGGGTTTTTTTTGTGCATCTAAAATTTCTAAGACCATATTCTCGGGCTCTTATTTTAATGGTGGAAAGAGTGGCATCTATGGAAAATTCAGTTTTAATTTCTCTAGGAACTGCTTTAGATATATAAATAAATTCTTAATTTTCTGCCTTCTCTTACAGTAGTAGTACGGGGTATTCTTCCTTTGTGCGTTGTATGGATGTTACCACTAAATGAGAAAGTCCATTTAGATCTTTGACCTTGAAATCAGAATTGTATTTGTTTCCTGCCATTTTTCACAAAAGTAATTCTTACTATGTTAATGCTTCCAATATCTTAATAAAACTCTTATAGAGCAATTCCATATGAAAACGATCAAAATTGGCAAATTTTTGGACGACCCCTCTCCGATTTTAAAATAAATAGTCTCAATCGATTGCCCAGCAAAAAATAATGTACCTACATATTTTTTTTTTTTTATAGTGACTGGTTTAGTGGTGGTGTACACCACTGTCATGTGACAAAATTGAAGAATTCTTCATAAGGGACCTCATTGAAAGTTGTTTTAAAAAAAACTACTAAAGCGATCGCAACGAGTGATAGCTCGTTGGAAAGGTATTGAATCAGGCTTTAATTGAAAAATAAAACTTTCCTAATTTTTCTCAGAAATTTACCTTTTTTCCCATGAAAATTAAATTTTCCCATAAAAATTAAATTTTCCCATGAAAATTAAATTTTCCGATTTTCCACAGAAGCTCTTAAATTTTCCGGCTAATTTTATTTTTTTTGGATTCCTGATAATTTTTGCTTTAAGAATCAGCAATAAAAAAATGGGCCCCGACTCCTTGTTTGGACAGGAGAAGAGCATTTAAGAGACCACCTTGTTCTCATTGTTTTTATATTTTTTATAATTGAATTATTTTTAATTATTTAACATTATTTTATTTTATTATTAAAAATACATTTTAAAAATTATTTTACAGTTAAAAATACATTTATGAAGAAAAAATCAATTTTTTTTAAGAGCCCCAAGTTGAGTGTGTAGTGAATATGGTCTGCCTGCCTTCACAAGATCGGCCATAAATCCATGGATAATAGCAGCAGTGGCATGTAATGGCACACCAAACCCGACTGAGGCTACAGCTCATAAAATGTTTTGTAAATTTTTTAAATTACCAGGTAATAAATATTTCGCCATATTTATGGAAAATCCGTGTTTTATGACTTGTTTCTGCACGTGTCATTTTAGGCGAAATATTTATTACCTGGTAATTTAAAAAATTTACAAAACATTTTATGACCTGTAGCCTCAGTCGGGTTTGGTGTGCCATTACATGCCACTGCTGCTATTATCCATGGATTTATGGCCGATCTTGTGAAGGCAGGCATACCATATTCACTACACACTCAACTTGGGGCTCTTAAAAAAAAATTGATTTTTTCTTCATAAATGTATTTTTAACTGTAAAATAATTTTTAAAATGTATTTTTAATAATAAAATAAAATAATGTTAAATAATTAAAAATAATTCAATTATAAAAAATATAAAAACAATGAGAACAAGGTGGTCTCTTAAATGCTCTTCTCCTGTCCAAACAAGGAGTCGGGGCCCATTTTTTTATTGCTGATTCTTGAAGCAAAAATTATGAGGAATCCAAAAAAAATAAAATTAGCCGGAAAATTTAGGAGCTTCTGTGGAAAATCGGAAAATTTAATTTTCATGGGAAAATTTAATTTTCATGGGAAAATTTAATTTTCATGGGAAAAAAGGTAAATTTCTGAGAAAAATTAGGAAAATTTTATATTTCAATTAAAGCCTGATTCAATACCTTTCCAACGAGCTATCCCTCGTTGCGATCGCTTTAGTAGTTTTTTAAACAACTTTCAATGAGGTCCCTTATGAAGAATTCTTCAATTTTGTCACATGACAGTGGTGTACACTACCACTAAACCAGTCACTATAAAAAAAAAAATATGTAGGTACATTATTTTTTGCTGGGCAATCGATTGAGACTATTTATTTTCAAATCGGAGAGGGGTCGTCCAAAAGGTGATCGCTTTCATATGGAATTGCTCTATAGCAAAATAATTACGATGAGTTTTTTAATAAAATGTAAAGATCTACATCCCGAATTAATAAAAGGAATGCGATAACCATTATTTCCTAGCATTTCTTAGTGTTAATAGTATAGTAAAGTGTAAGAGTAATAAGAATTGCAAATGTTTTGAAAAGCTGCATTTTAAACAAAAAATAAATTTAAGTAACGAAATGTGATTTGGAGAAAATTAATAAATGATAAATTAAATGCGATCCAAATGTTTTGACCACTACTGTTTGTGATAGTGGCCGCAATGTTGTTTATTCTACTTTTGTCTTCTCTATCTTGTGTGCAAATTTCATCGAGATGTGGAGAAACCCCCTAAATGTATCTCCTTGTTAGTACTCAAATACAAGTCATTCATATTGTAATTGTTTTCCTTTCGTTTTTCCTCTGTTTTAATGATGAACTAGTAAGTGTTACTAATTGATGGTGATGATGATGATGATAATGATAATTATGATGATGATTTTATGTTAATATACCAAAAGCACGTTGATTTTAAAGTTTTTTTGTTTCTCTTTTTCGCTGGTTTTAGTCATCATTGTTGAGTCATGTTAAGTCTATTGTTTCTATTATTTTACATGTACTTTTCTTTCTTTGTGTATTTTGTAATTAATTAATTGCTAACAATTGTCTTTGCTGCTTTTACCAAAATTAATTTTTTTTTTGTAAATTATATGAAAAATTTGTTTCATGATCTTGGGTTTATTTATGGATATGTTTTGGAACACTATGAGAAAGAAGATTGAAACCATCAATTCATATTATCCATTTTTCGTATTTTTCAATTTTATGAAAAAGGGGGACCTACAAGGTTTAGAAAATTTTTTTTTTAAATCTGTTAATATTTGGTGATAAAACAATTCCCAAGAAACTTAAGTTTAAATTAAATATATTCCAGCAAAAAACTGAAGTCGTTACATTTGTTTAAAGCTTTTCTGATTTAATTTATAACCATTAAACAATTTTCAAAAATAAAATTCAATTTAATACTTTTTATAACATAACCTCTTTAAACGGATATTAATAAAATTTCGTGCTAAATTTCGATGTACACACAAAATAAATACTTTTGTATTTTTTGCCACGTGTAGACTAATAGACAATCTGTCAAATCATAATACATATATAACATTGTAGCCCACAACAAGCACAATGTAAACGTAGCAAATTGATACACATTCGCACAGTTAAACTCATAAATCCCAATAATTGAGCAAAAAACACGTTAACTTTGCTTTGTTTTATATTTCCAACGCAAAGAAAAAAAAAAAACATATAATTCATGGCAAAAAAAGAAAATATTCAAACATAAAAGACTTATAGCCTGTTCCTCGATCTCGAACGAAAAACTAGTCGAACGATAGCAAGTCACTCGAATTCGAGTCAATTTGGGTTTCTCTATTTCGAAAGGCTTCGATCGACTTGACTTACGTGTGTCAATTTTTGTTTCTTACGCATTTACAAATCACAGAGATGCCAGATCATATATTTTGAGCATTTGTTAAAATTTTCTTTAAAAGTAGCAAAAATACTACTAAACTGCTTAAAGACAAAAACAACCCTGTTTAACAGTGATCAGCTGTATATGACAAATGAAATAAAAAAAAATAACAATAAACAAATCAATTTTTATTTGGAAAGTATGTTTATTTGTGAAAATTTTTGTTATCGATTGGTTGTGGGTGAAATTGTTGTTTGAAGAGCTTTTCTGTTGCCTGTTGTCTGTTCGGTGCGGTCACTGCTAAAGTCCTTGTAAAATAAAAGATGTAAAATAAAAAATGTAAATATGAGTTTCTTGGGCAAACGTAAGCCACAAACAACACACACATACCTTTTCCACTCAGCAACAGCGTAATAGGGGGTGAAACGGAGTTTAGTTTTCTGGTCAAATTTTCATCCTCTGCGGAAAATTTGTTTGCTCCGAACACCAGAGTCCTGGCAAAATCAGGCCTTTCTTCCATATAAAATACAAGCGTCTTCGGATGGTCCATTGTTGATTTTTTTTTTAACTAAAATTTAAAATTTTAATAAACTATAAATATTTGTATTATTTTATACTTACTTTTTGTTATCCATTGCTTTTTTACTTCATTTTGCTTTTAAAAATATCAAATATATATTTACTCGACAAAAAATAGCAAGTGACTGATTTTGACATTTGCGTTCGAGCTGTTCGAAATAGAGAAACCAAATTTTGTATGAAAACAGTTACGTTTTCATTCGACTTGTCGTTCGAGTCATCGTTCGCATAGAAATAGAGTTAGAGAAACCCAAATCAGTTTTCTTTCGACTAGAAAGCGAACGAACGTGTTCTTTCGAAATAGAGGAACAGGCTATTAACGTGGCAGACAGCATCAGTTTATTTTTTTTTTTTGTATGCTGTTATTTTGTTTCCCCAATAACAGCAAGCAGCAATAAAAGTTACGAAAAATACATAGAGGTTCTGAACAGGAACTATGAATTGATGCTGCAATGATATTGAGTTTTTTTTTTAAATGTCACTAAAACCAACTGAAATCCATAGACTTAAATTGTTTGCATAAAGGGTAACATTTATAATGTTATTAAAATATGAACAGAAAAAATAATAAAGATGATTATGATGATGATAATGACTGAATAATGTTGATTGTTATTATTTATCACATGCATAATACAGTGAAATGTTTCGCAGTGGATATCATTTTTGAAACACTTCATTCCATTCCACAAAAGTGTAATTTTAAAGCGTTACAATTTCATATGTCAAATTTTTTGGCCACCAAAATTTTCTATTTTAGCAAGATTTCACTATTTGAAATGTTGCTGGCATTATATACCTACTAAATGCTGTTTAAACCACATATCAAAGGATTATATACTATAAGGGCTATCTACAAATATACACTCACAATATTATTTCGTAAAAAATAAACTAAAATACACACTAAATTAATCGAAAATACAATCAAAAGGAGGACTACTGATTTTTCATTATATTCAACCCATTTTATTGTTTATTTTCATTGTTAAATAATCGACAAAAGTAGTAAAAGCAATCAAAATTCGTTTAAAATAGGCATCAGTTTTTTAACTGACAAAACGTAAAAAAAACGATTTTTGTGGTTTGTTTTTCAATTGATTTTTTTTATTTGTATGTAATTTTACAAAAAAACACACAGATGTAACATATATATTTTTATTTTCTGTGTGTACTTATATTTTTTAATAATTTCTTATAATTCTTATTGAAATAATTTTGCATATAAACAGACTATTTTGGTAAAAAAAAGTAAAAAGGAATTATATGAATTTCTATTTTTAGAAACAGAAAACTCTATGAGTCTTCGTTGATGATCATACAAGCATTTTATACAAAGTAGGTCTGCCTGTTAAGGTTAGTATTAGGGCGGGAATTCCGGATCATAGGTGTATGACCTTGGAACTCGGTGTAACACCACCGGTGGAAGTTTGGCGTGGATACAACGGACTGTTAGAGGGGTGGGCAGTATTTACGGACGGGTCCAAGATGGACATTTGTTTAAAGCTTTTCTGATTTAATTTATAACCATTAAACAATTTTCAAATATAAAATTCAATTTAACACTTTTTATAACATAACCTCTTTAAACAGATATTAATAAAATTTCGTGCTAAATTTCGATGTACACACAAAATAAAAACCGTCACTGGTGCCGGTGTTTATATTGCTAACACTGACGTGAAAAGGTCATTCAGACTCCCGGATGAGTGCAGTGTCTTCCAGGCTGAGATCCTAGCGATCTGGAGAGCGATCGAGGTGATACTGGATCACATCGTAGGGGGGTCTTTGGTGACAATTAACGTCGACAGTCAGGCTGGGCTAAGGGCATTGACGAATTATAAGGTGCGATCGAGCCTGGTCGCACGGTGTAAGAATGCTCTGAGGGAGCTCATGGTTGCATTCCCAGTAAAGCTGTGTTGGGTACCCGGACACTGCAAGATGGATAGCAATGAGGTGGCGGACGAACTCGCGAGGGAGGGTTCGAATCTGGACTTAGTGGTAAGGGACAGGGGAGTAAAGCCCCCTTGTGTCACTACTATAGGGGGGAATAGAGCGGATTGCAAGGTGTCGAGGGCGTTATGGCCCGGGCTGGACTCAGGGGCAACCAGGATTCTACTAGGATTGGATAGGGGTGGTATCAGGACCCTTATAGGGTTCTTAACGGGGTATTGTTCTGTTAGGGCTTTTACGAGTAAATGGGATAATACCATACCGGACTTCTGCAGACTGTGCGGGGATGTTGAGGAGCTAGAGACGGTAGAGCATGTACTGTGCTACTGTCCAGGTAGAAATGGCTAGGGGATAGGTTTCACGACGAACTGGGGTGTATCGCTGGATGTAATCCAGCCGTTTTACTAGGGTTTGTCAGGGAAATAGGACGGCTGTTTCTGATGAGGGGACTGTAGGGGGTCATGTCCTACGTAGTTTGTTTTTTGAATGAATGATTCAAATAGTTAAAAAATATATTTATATGGATGTCAATTGATTCTTCATTTAAAAATAAACTACGCATTACTCCTTAAATAAACTACAGTCGGTAACGGAAAATATATTGTCAGTGTACAATTGTTCAGGAAAGCTAAAAAATCTATTCAATTCACTTATTAACACGTTGGCTAAAAAATCCGTAGGATGACACATAGGCACCACTAATGAAAAATCCATATGATTTTTTGAAACAACCAACCTTCAGATGATACCTTTCAAAATTTCATGACAATCCGTTCATTAGTAAACAAGTTACAGCTGTTTTAGTGACGCTACTTTTGCGATTTTGAAAACAATAGATTCAAAGTAATTTCGCGTGATAATTTATCATTGCTTTTTAATGGAATAAAACACCGTTCAAGTCAAAGCTTGGCTTGATAAGTATTATTCGGACTCTGTTCCATTGAGATAAGTGTTAAAAAGTGGTTGACTGAGTTTAAAAGTGGCGTATTTTGGGGCCAAAGATAAATCATTCTATAAAAAAGGTATCGGAATTTTAAAAAGCCGTTGGAGTGATTGTATCACTCTTGAAGGAGACTATGTTGATGAAAAAAGTAGAATTTTATCAAACAAATTTTTGTTTCAATGGTTATCCTACGGACTTTTCAGCCGATGTGTTATGCATATTTTATTAATCATCTAAAATATTTATAAGAATTTTCTGCTTATACTTCTTATATAAACATTTTTGTTAAAGTTAAATTTTTCGCGTTTCTTCACCACGAATGATTTCTATCTCTATGTTATATAAAATATGGTGTTTAAACAATTGTTGGTGCATTTTCCATTTAAAATTTATGATATTAACAAAAAAATTTATTTCATTTACAAATTTTTAAAAACCCAATCAATTTTTTTTGTTAATATTACACAAATTTTAAGTTTTTTTTTTTTTTTTTTAATTGTATAAATCAGAAAATAAGATGGGTTTTCTTCGATATTTCTGTGTTATTGGAAAAGAATTAGGGAATGCATTCCCTTATTCTTAAAAATTTTGAATGGGTAATCCAGTATCAAAAAAAAAAAAAAAAAAATACAGTTTTTAATAAAAAGTTAATTATTTAATATTTGTATGAGCAATGTTTCAAAAATATATAAAAATAAATTCGGGTACTAGTTCGAACGTTTTAAGTTTATGACGGTGCCTATTTTAAACGAAAGAATCGGAGAAGTTCGTTTAAAATAAAGTTATATTTTTAGTTACACTTGTTCGATACAAAAGTTCAGACAAATTATTTCATTATTTTTTGTTTTTGAAAAAAATTTCAAGCTTGTTAAAATTTGTTTATATAATTTTTAAATTTTTTTTAAAGTTTGAAAAATTGGTTTCTATAATTCATTTACGTTTTTTTACTGGCAACTTTTTTTTTGGTATAAATTTAGTTTTATTTTACACAATTTTTAAAGAATAAAGGAATTTATATTGTAAAACTAGTATAGCTATTAAAGTCGGGTATACCGAATATACGATACCCTACACCAAGTATAACACAGGTCGACAAGGTTTTCTATACTATTACGTGATGTTTTCGAGATATTCTAACCTAAAAGTTCAAAAAACACTTTTTTTTTGCTACATTTGAGGTCCTTTAACTTCCAGGATTTTTTTTAAATATCTTAATGTGCTACTTCTCCCCTACAAAATTCATTTAGAATTTTTAAAAACTCTTCATTTGTGACTGCGAATGCAAAAATATAAATATTTGGTACCCTTAACCCATTGCATGCGCAAGGCGTAAACAGACGCAAATAATGAACTGCTTCTTAGTGACAAAAGAAGATTTTTTGGATTTTGTAGGGGAGGAGTAGCACTTTTAGATACTGTCGAATCGAAAGCAAAACAGCTGCAAAACACGGGACAACCAAAGCCCCGGAAGACACCGAACTGACCGTTCTGCTGAAGAACTCGAAAATATTCAGGCAGTCCCACAGTTGTTACCAAATTTTTCGACGAACTGGATAATTTTAAAATTGATTATGAGCGGCGAAGCTGATTTTTATCTTAGCCCTCACATCAATAAGCAAAATTCTCGGTTCTGGGGGACGGAAAATCCACACATAATTCATAAAGCACTACACCCTCTCAAAGTCACCGTGTGATGTGCAGTTACGTTGGAATAGGTGATTGGACCTTGTTTTTCGAAGGAGCCGACGGTAACGCTGTTATGGTGAATGGCAACTGCTATAGAGCCATGCTGACTAAAGTTTTCTTACCGGAAGTTGGCGATTGGTTGAAACAGGACTGGGCCACTTGTCATATTACACGCGGCACAGTTCGTATTTTGAAGTATGCCTTTCCAGCGCGTGTAATATCTTGTTTCGGTGATTTGGTTTGAATAGCCAGATCTCCCGATTTTACTGTCCCGGACTTCTTCCAACGCGAACAAACCCCGCCCCTAGGAGGAGTTAAAGAACAACATTCGAACCGAAGTTGATAATGTGACACCACAAATACTATACACAGTTATACAAAATGTAATCCAAAGTACCCAAACTTGCATCCACGCTTGCTTCGCCCATTTATCGCATATAATTTTCCACATTAACTGGAAAAAAATTTATGAGTGCGACTAAATATAATCAGTTGAAAATCAAATAAGTTTTCACTTTAAACAAAAGTTATAACGAAACAATATCAGATTATAATTTTTGGCCCGGCATGTATATTTGTAATGGTGGCGCGTAGTGTGATTAAAGTTCGGTTAAACAAATACCGGGAAGGAGGGTTTATATGGGTACTAGGAGCAAATATAATAAGACTTTTTCATTCAGATAACTGCGATTTTGTATGTCTAAAGCCAAATTTATAAAGAACCTTTTTATTGAAGGTAGATCTGAATATGAACCAATTCCTGTCAATAGAGTTTTGTGTGCCTGAATTACTAGATTTACATGAAGACGTGGACTGATATTTTTAAGTCGACTCAAAAACTAATTTTGAGTTCATTGGTATACTATAATATGGGTCTACATCTGATATTTGTGGTAGTTACAAACATAAGTACGAACGCATTATAATTTGACCACGGTATTGGTGTAGTTTATATTAAGTGTTTCCGATTATGGAAACACCTTGAAATTTTGGGCCTCAAATTTTCATTATAAAAATAAAAAATAAAAAAATTATATGCAAACTTTATAGTTTATATTTTTAGCTGGATCGCGGGAATTCAATACAGAATTTCCGTCTTTACGGAAAATCAAAAAGTAAGTGATTTTGCATTCCCTTAGATACAACAGGAACCTGGGTAATTTTTATTCCCAAAAATACAAGAAGATTGTAAATATTTTTTTTTAATATTTTTTCAATTTGTTTTATTTATCGGTAGTTATAACTGTGGGTTTATTTTTTCTTTTGTTACCCCAAAAACTTTTTTCGAATTCCTTCCTATTTTTGCAGAATTAAATTATTTTGGATTTAATCCGCCATTTCTTATTGATGGTGAAATTTTTCGTAACTGCAGCCAAAGTAAATTTGAGCTTGAGTTTTGACCATGGACCCCACATGCCTACCAGGAGCTTTACCATTAGGCACCTCGAGCATGCAAACAATTAAAAAAAATTTTCTAATTTTGAACCGATTTTGGTAATCGTATTTAATATCATATAAAAAGAAGTGTTTGCCATAAAAACTTATTTTGTTAAAAACCGTAGATATCACCTATTGAGTGTAAGTCCTCGAAATTAATCTTTTTTAGAAAAGAAAAGGTGAATTATGTGATTTTGCTTTATCTGTTAGTCTATAACTAGAATTTATATCTTTAGGGTTGTTATCATAACTTGACTCTGTTATTATGTTCTCTTTATATAATTAATAATACTGTTTCTTCTTTTTTACAGAACTATACAAAGGACATGTTAAGGTATGATTTTTTTATTGTTTGCATTACATTTATTTTAAGTTTCTTATACTATATATATATATATATTTGTATAGTAGTAAACTCAAGTTACCATCAAATCACAAGTATTTAAAATTATTTAACACGTTTCTAAGTTGGGTAGAAATATTATTTAGTCGTTTTATTAAGCGATCTTTTAAAAAATTAAACTTTCGAAATAAATTAAATTCCTACTCTGTTGATGCCCTGAATAATCCGGTCAACATTTTCGTTCATTTGGTCTATTTGTTCTTTTAAAATACTCTTTAGTGTTATAATTCCTGATATAATTATCACCTTAAAATTGTTGACCCTAATTCCTCGAAAAGAACATTGAACACAATCTCCCATCTTCCCTTTACCGGAGATTCCCATCACGAGACTATTTAAGCGGACACTACACAAGTGGCAGATGTTAAATAAAATAAGTTTTAAGAACCGTACGTTTTTTTATTAATTTAATTTTTATACGAACATATTTGAATTAATTATGAAGTTTCTTAAATTAAATACGTTTCTAGTTAAAATAAACTTGTTCATATTTAAATTAATATGTCAACATTTAATATTATGTTTTCGTTAAAAAAAAAAAATAAAAACATACATATTTAAACTTAAATGAAAACAAACTTAGTTTAATTTGAAAGAAATTTCTACTTAATTTAATGTTGTATATGCTTGATTTGAATATTTTTTTGCTGTGTGTAGACCAATTTTATTTTTTCATAATTTTCCTAAAGTTTATTAATTTATATGTAGCTTTAAATATTCATACCATAATCATAATAATATTGATGACAGCAGCATTTAAATATTTTTCTAAATACGTACTTATAAATTCTTTCATTAAGTAAAAAATATTCAAACATACTCTTAAAAAAAGTATTTGTTTTTTTTATCCTATTATTCTTATCTCATCCTCTTCAATTTTACAACATAAGATACATAGACAAATCAATTTAATGTTTTGAAGCATATAATATTTTATTACTTTTGCAACATGTTGCTAAAGGTCAAGTGGTTAAGGAACATTTAAAGCATTGTTGCCAATTTAGAAATTTTCTCTTCAAATCTAGTGATTTTTTAACGCATTTAGCAGAAAATCTAGCGACTTTTTGCCTTGACGTTTTCTTAGCGTTTTTTATACATTTATTTGTCAGTGTAGTATTACAGCTGGGGATAATTGGCGACTTTTTGCAAAATTTTAAAGCAAAACTTAAATAATTTTGAAAATTTTTTAATTTTAAGTTTATAAACAGAATTTAAAAAAATTCAGCGATTTATCGTTAAATTTTTTACTTTTTATTAGTTACTTATTTATTTTCTAGCGATTTTTTAGTTTCATTTAATGATATTTTTTGAAAAAAAAAAATTGCCAACAGTAATTTTAAGTGTTATTCTTATTTCTCTCTCACATATGTTATGCAGTCTCATTTAAAATTAAATGATTTTATTTCTGCTTTTATCTCTCTCTCTCTCTTTTAAGGGTTATTGGCATACTTCTGTTTGTTGGGTGAATGTTGCCATAAATTTTGCAAGTGTTTTCAATTAGCGCACATTTTGTGACTTTAATATTCAATGAGAGTGTATGGTATACATAATGGTTGTGTGTTTATTTGAAAGAAAGAGCTTAAAGGAATTAAATATTTTTTAAATTAAATTCTTCAGAATAAAATTTTGAAAAATCTTAATTTATATTTTATCCTTAAATTAAATGTTACTGGCACACCTTTAAAGACATAATTTCGTAATTACATTTTATATATTATATTTAAAACTTCAATATCTAATTAAAAAAAAATAGTGTGAGTTTTAAGGATTATATTATTATCCTTACAACCCAAAATGGTTAATAAGATTTATAGTACGCGAACTAAATTATAAAATCGTATCAATATAAATTGAACTGAAGCATATTTCATATTTTACTTTACTTAATATCAATTCTACAACAATATGAGGGTAATGGTTTCGGGCGTGGGCAAATCTTAAGTATAGAATACTGTGTGAAATATTACTCAAAACCAATGCAAAAGATCTTGGGAGCTAAATTAAATCTTTGTATATCCACAATGAAACTTTTTAAAGAATTTTTTCGTAAAAAATTTAAATCCGGTATTAATTTTTTATGTTGTCTAACTATTTTTTTTTTCAAGAAACACCAAATAACTCCCATACAAAGGCATTTTAAATCTTAAAATGTTCTTCGAATATGCTCTTCTGGAAATTTTACTAGGTGTTGGCAAAGTAAAAAAATTTATTCGCTAAAATGGAAATCATATATGAACATATATGATTCCATTCCTGATCATATATGTACATTCTTGATCATATATGTACATATATAGTTTCATAGCTGATCATATATGTACATATATAGTTTATTTTATCACCATATATGACAATATATGTTATGATGCGAATATAATGTGGCCGTATATGATCATATATGAACATATATAATCATACAAAACCATATACCCTCAAATTTTGAATCCGAACATATATGATCATACACAATTTTATGTATGATTATATATGTTAATATATGATTTCTTGTTCGCATTGGGTCTTATGTAAAATTTTACGATGGTGTTTTTCGTTAAACATTTTAACCCTTTGTCTTTCATTTTTGGGTTATTTTTATCGTAGTGGTTTATTTTTGCTGTTAAAATTACCTGTAGGAGGTAGAGATAAAGTATTAAAATATGCATATCTCCCGTATTGAGAGAGCTCAATGTTTATTTTTAAAATTTGCCTTAAGATCACTTTATTAGCTCCAATCTATTCAATATGAATCTAAATGCCTTTTTATTGGTTTGCGACTTCCACCGAACTTTTCAATCGGCCTTACTTTTATTTGATATAATCAATCATAATAGTGATTGTCCTGACTTGCTATCTTTGATTCCATTTTATATTCCATTAAGAAGTCTAAGGTTTATTGATGCCCTTAATGTTCCAATTCATTGGACTACGTTAACCCGCACATTTATTACTTTGAATCATATTATTTTGAGTCTTCAGAAAAAATCTAAATCATATATTGAATTTTGCACAACAAAAGATAATTTTAAATTATTTATTTTTGCTGTATTACACTTAAATTTATTTTTATTATAAATATTTTTTATACTTATTTTAAATTATTATATATTATATTTACTTTAATCATAGTCTGTAAGGATTTTTGTGTCCATAGACTGAAATAAATAAATAAATAAATAAATAAATAAATAAATAAATAACAAGTAAAAAAGGGCTAAATTCGGCTGTGTTATTTACAGAGGTCTGCTCTGTTAGCGACTTTAACATTGTTGCTTTTAACGTTAACTTAGTTATTAAGAGTAACACACATATAGCTCTAAAATGATATTATTCTCATAGTATGTAAGACAGTAAATGTAATCGAACAAGAAGAAGACTTAATAACATTTTTACTTACTTAACAGAAAACAAAAATAAATACAGAAAAATTGTACAAATTTGTATGGAAAATTTAGAGGTACCTTCACATTTTCACTCATAACCGCTTAACCGATTTTGCTCATTTTAAATACCAAACTGCTCGGGAGGATGTTCAATAATCTGGGTAAAAATAGGCACCACCGCTTGCGTCTTCGCGTCGTGATCGCCATTTCAACAGACAGACAGACAGACGGACAGACAGACGGACATCGCTAAATCGACTTAAAATTGCATAAGGATCACGAATATGTATACTTTATGGGGTCTTAAACCTATATTTCGACATATTACAAACGGAATGACAAACTGATATATACCCTCACCATATATGGTGGAGGGTATAAAAACAACTTCATACTTATAGTCAATAAGTCAAAAGCGATATAGCACATATTTTTAGCCACAATCTAATAATTCGATTCGAATTTTTATTTTCAACACAAATCTGTCTTTTGTGTGTTAAAAAATATAAGAGTGAATAAATTCATTAAAAAATAAAGTTACCCTAATAAATTTAATATAATGAAAATTGTCA
Organism: Eustalomyia histrio; assembly: GCA_949748255.1. Classification (NCBI taxonomy): domain Eukaryota; kingdom Metazoa; phylum Arthropoda; class Insecta; order Diptera; family Anthomyiidae; genus Eustalomyia; species Eustalomyia histrio. Next base: position 51,722,627 of record OX456523.1, on the reverse strand, counting down.
TGAATTTAAGTAAAGTTTGAATTGCTTTAAAGCTCTGACACATACACAAGCTATTGTAAACACCCGTGATTGTTGTGTGAGTATGTGCAAATGTGGTGAATGACTATTAAGTTTGCTTTTTACTATCTGTTAATATATGTAACATACATATAACATATTGTATAGGGTCCTTAGTAGAAATCTTGGAAAATTTTAATATACACATTTTCTTACTCTTTTAAAAATTTAAATTATTAAATTAAAATTCAATCAAAACTGAACAAATCGAATTTGAATAAAAGTAATCGATACATACACTCACAATATTATTTCGTTAAAAATAACTTAAAACATATTAAATTAATTGAAAATACAATCAAAAAGAGGACTACTGATTTTTCATTATATTCAACCCATTTTGTTGTTTATTTTTAATCATTGTTTAATAATCGACAAAAGTAAAAACAATAGAAAGTCGTTTAAAATAACCATCAAATTTTTACTAACAATAAGTTAGAAAAAACTACTTTTGTGGTTTGTTTTTCAAATTGAAAGTTTTTTTATTTGTATGTATGTAATTACAAAACAGAACGCAACACATGTAGGTGTGTATATTTTTATTGGCTTTGGTGTGTATGTATATTTGAATAATTTCTTGTAATTTTTATTTAAAATAATTTTGTATATAAACAAACTATTTTGGTAAAAAAAGGAATTATATGAATTTATATTTTTTGAAACAGAAAACATAAAATTTTACATTTAACTGAAAATATCAACTCCTACTGAATGTCTGTAAATTTTTATAGTTAGGTTTTTGAATGACTTATTCAAATAGGTAAAAAATATATTTCTATGAATTTCAATTGATTATTCATTTAAAAACAAACTTTACGTATTACTTTTTAAATAAACTTCAGTCGGTAACGGAAAATATATTGTGAGTGTAGAAATTTACCTTTACCAAGGAATGATATTCAATATTAACTCTATTTTTGATATAATTTTAAAAATTAAGGTGGTAAAGGTGGGTCAATTTTTCGTTTCTCTGTAGATTTTCTAATATTAAACAGATTAACGATTTTATTTTAATTTAAGTCGAAAATTAGGCATAGTTTGTGTTTAATTACCGAGGTACAGTTTCAGTATAAAAAAAATATATATATATATATATATATATATATATATATATATTTTTTTTTTTTTTGAGAGAGTTAAAAAAATTAAATTTATTAAGTGCTGTAGTTATTGTGGCATTTTATATTATGATTTAACGCTCTTTCCAAGTGATCTCCAGTACAATTTCGATATTATTTGTTTAGTTAATTGATAAACTGAACCAGAGTATTTGGAAAACAGGCATTTTTAAAAATCCTTTGAACGGTTGTCAAAAGAAATTTAAATTTCGATATTAAAACAAAACTTAAGAGATTTGTAATATTTTTAAGAAATTCCTACCAGTTTGACAGATTCATGTAAATTTTATAATGTCAAATTTTTATCACACTTGCGTCACAAATGTATTTTTGGTATCTAAAAAGTTTTCACCATTTTCTCTTTAGATCTAACAGTTAGGTATTAGACGGAAATCTAGTGAATTTATATCAAATTGATATTATTTTTTATAAACAATTATTTATAAAATGATATTTTTAAAAATTTTTTTAGGAAAACCTATGTTATTATTGAGAATATAACACTCAAAACTACGATTGATAATTTGACTGTAAATGCTAAAACTTTGCAGTATTAAGTAGCAAATTTTATCAAATATCAATTTTGGCAACACAGCACTTAATTAGAAAATAATTTTGCAATATTTCTAAAGGTTGTTTAATCATAAAACGACTCATTTCGGTCCGGCGGAGTTATGATACTGATTGATAGTCAATATTTTAATCAGATAAAATCTGTCAATGTCTCTGATTTAAAAAGATGCATATATTTGGACCGCTCAGTATTAATACGTTTCATAGCACAAAATAAATTTAACCTCCAATGAAGTTGCAGCTCTATAAAACTCTTTTCGTTTTGTTTTCTTTGCTTCAAGTTTTTTAGTAGAACATTTTAAAATTCTGAATTACAAATTTAGAAATTCAATTGTTAAAATGTTTCACTCCAAATATTTTACAAAGCACCCGGTATAAATGGCAATTTCCGTTTAATACCCACAATTAAGATGCAATATAAAGTCATTCAAAAAATAAGCAACAACAATAAAAGGAAACTAAAGTCAAACTATCAACTCAACTACCAAAAGGATCTACCAGGCACACAAACTAATAGTGAAATTTTATTATGTGTTTGGATAAATGGAAAGATTCATAACTTATACACATATACTACATAACATATCAAGAGCCATGGTAGACTGACTACATTGTATTGTGCATATACATATGAAATTGTATATGATTGTATATTTGCAGCCAGAGAAAAAGATTGGTTGGAATTCGATTGAAAAAACTGAAAATTTTGTTTGTTAGGATGTTATTTTATTTTACAATTATCTATCGATTAATAAAGCTGAAATATTAAGAATTAAAATAAGGAAAAGAAAAAAAATCTATTATTCATTTGCTGGTATATTCAATCAACTTTATAAATAAAATTCGTTCAGTAATTGTGTACAGTAGAATTAACCTTTTATTTAGTGAATGTATAGGGTCCGCCAAATACCTTTTTTTTTTTGAAAATGCTACAAAAAACTACTGAATATTTTCTCAAATTTCTTTTTTTATTTGAAAGTACAATCCTTCCGGTTAATAATGGAAAATAATTTCATTCAAATGGCTGCCTTGGCTGGCCATGCAGTAGCCTACACGATCGGTCCAATTTTTAAGCACATTATAGATTGTGTGCAGCCAATGGCTTCACAAATATTGTCCTTTAAAGCGTCAATTGTCTCTGGCTTGTCGGCGTAACACTTATCTTTGACGACACCCCACAAATACTAGTCCAACAGTGTCAAATCGCAGCTCCGAGGTGGCCAAATGACATCAGCTCTGCCGCTGATAATGCGATCTTCAAAAACAGGGCGCAAAACATAGAGTGTAGCTTCGGCTGTGTGGCACGTAGCGCCGTCCTGTTGAAACCAAATGTTGCCAATATCCTCCTCTTCAATTTTTGTGAACAAAAATTCGTTCAACATGGCCCGATAACGATCGCCATTGACTGTAACGGCCACTCCTTGCTCATTTTCGAAGAAAAATGGCCCAATTATGCCTCTGGACCAAAATCCGCACCAAACAGTGACTCGTTTTGGGTTCATCGGCTTTTCAATGTATGCGCGCGGGTTTCCTCTGCCCCAAATGCGACAATTTTGCTTGTTAACATACCCGCCAAAATCAAAATTAACTTCATCTGAAAAGATGACATTGAAAAGATGACATTCTGCAACCACGATTTTCAAAGTAATGTCGCAATATTTCCCAGCGTTGTTCAAGCGTATACACAACCATATTCGTTCAGCGGAAGGATAATACTAATTATCTGTCAAATCAGACAAGAGCTAAGTGTTACCATTCACGAAATAAGCACTTGTTGAAAAAAAAACGTTAGATGGCGGACCCTATATTAGAAAATTGGTATAACATTGGGTGAAAAATTTGTCGGCTGACACAGATGATACCTGTCAAAATTTAAGGAAAATTCGTTAATTAGTGAACAAGTTACAGTTGCTTTAGTTAAGCTACTTTTGCGATTTTAAAAACAATGGATTTAAAGCAATTTCGTGTGTTGACTTTTCATAGCTTTTTAATGGGAAAAACACAATTCAAGCCAAAGCTTGGCTAAATAAGTGCTATTCGGACACTGATCTATCGAGACAAATGGTAGAAAAGTTATTTGCTGACTTTAAACGTAATCGTAAAAACCCGAATGACGCCGAACGCTCCCAAAATAGGTGGTGATACCGTAAAACATCAAAAATAATCAAAAAATCGTTTTGGCAGACCATAAAGTGAAGTTGCAGGAGATAGTTGATACCTTACAGATATCGAAGGAACGTGTCGGCTTTATTTTGCATGAACATGGGAAAGCTGTTTTCGTAATTGGTACAGCATTTGGTCACAGTGCAATAAAAATAACAAGGAATTACAATTTCAATTGCTTGCGCCAGATTTGGCTCCTAGCAATTTTTACCTGTTTTCAGATGTCAAAAAATGCTCGCTTGAAAGAGATTTGGTTCGAATAAAGAGGAGATTGCCAAAACAGAAGCCTATTTTTAGGCCTTTTAAAAAGGGTATCGAAATTTAAGAATGCCGTTGGAGTGATTGTATAGCTTTTAAAGAAGACTATGTTGCCCATAAATTTTTGCTTTATTGGTTATCCTACGGATTTTTCACCCGATGTGTTACAATCTATCAAATTTTTTGAAAAATGGTCGATATTTAAAAGTGGTAACTACAAATACTGTTATCCTGATCAAATATACCATTTAATTAGGGCTTCGCTAGCACCAACCGAATTGTGAATTGGTATCGAAAAACGAATTTAAGACTATTTTTGCTATCCTAATAAAGTATTTAAATTCAAAATTAGCCATTAAAATTTACGTATAAGTGTTTGTGGTGTAGTGGGTAGAGAGGTAGCCCATGTTATTAATACAAATTTACGAGTTCAAGGCAAATATTTAAAAAAATATATATATATATATTTTTTTAAATTAAACTAAAATATTAAAATTTCTGAATAGCAAATAAAGCAAAGAAAATAAAAGAGTGTGAAATATAAATCTGAATGCCCTGGTTCTATACCGAAAAGTAAAAAAAAAAATTCCTTCAATAAATTATATGCAATATAAATACTAATTTAGTATATTGGCTTTCACGACTAAAAATATAATTTAATTTGGAAATATTCAGTCGTAATCGCCAGAATTTTATTGTCAACAATTTCGTTGGCCACAACTGATAATTTTGTTTGGGTGTGTAAATGTTGCAAAACGATTTAAAATAGAACTTTTGTTAAGCACACCCATCATAGCACAATTGTACTTAATATACGATGGAAAATGTAAAAAAGAAATAAGGATACAATAAAATTTAACAGAACAAGAAAGATAAAGACTAAGGATTTCATAAAGTAATTACGTAAATATTTTAATATATGTATGTAATTAAATTGTAGTTGACATCAAGCTGTTGTTTTTAAAGTAGGGAATTCATAAGAAATATTTTAAGGCATTTCTGGGGTTGTGAGTTAAATAAATTTTGTGCCAAAAAGATGAAATTTTTTTCGGGGGGTATATATTAGATTATTGCTTATATAGGGTGTTTTTTTTAGAGTCTCAAAACTATGAGTTGGCATCACTGTTTTTTTTGACAACCTATTTAACAACTGATAGTTGCTTTGAAATTTCATTATGAATCGACTTACACCAGAGCAACGCGTGCAAATTGTGGAAATTTTTAATCAAAATAATTGTCTATTCGTCAAACTCATTGTGCACTTCTTCCATTTTTTGGCGTACATAATCGTCCTTCAGAGCGGCATAATCGTCCTTCTGAGCCGCCAATTCGAAAAACAATCGTTTTCGGACCAAATTTATGTTACTAATAATGTGCATCCCGTGAGACGCCGAACAGTGCCGAATTAGCCGCTCTGAAGGACGATTATGTACGCCATAAAATGGAAGAAGCGCACGATGAGTTTGACGAATAGAACAATTATTTTGATTCAAAATTTCAACAATTTGCACGCTTTGCTCTGGTGTAAGTCGATTCATAATGAAATTTCAAAGCAAACTAAACAAAAAGCAACTATCAGCCGTTAAATGGGTTGTCAAATAAAGCAGTGATGCCAACTCAAAGTTGTGACACTTTAAAAAAAAACACCCTATATACTCTAAGGTGAATATCAAATAATGATTGGTATTGAATTTGGTTTAAAACAATGATGAATTTTTATTAACAGAAATTTGAGATTAGGCAGTAAAAATTGCAAAACCTTGATTTTATTTATTTTGTCTTAGAAAACTTGCACCCAGAATAAAATGGCAACCGAATATGTCGCCAAAGGAACTGTTGATACATCTCCATTTTTTAGTTATGACTATAGAATTTTTATTGAGATAATTATGTTGTGACAGTCAGTTAACTGTTGTTTTAACTTATTTTTTATTTTCACAACCGAAATATTCGACTATCACATGCCAATCATTCGATTCGCTATAAATTTGGTTATCACAATGAATTATTTTCTCTGTGTAGGATCATATAATATTTACGGTGCGTATGATTAATATTCTATATTATTTAATATTGCTCATACGCAAAATTTCTATAGTAAAACGGTATTTCTATTACAGAAAATATTATAAAATTAATTTCAAAATGTATAATTTAAAAATAATATTACATTTACAAATACATAATGTCAATGTATGTACTTAATTTAATAGTTAACTACATTTTAATTTGTTTAAATAAAATTAAATCACTGTAAATTGTAACAACGAAAACAATTACAAGTTATATGTATTTACAACAACCCAACAACGACACAATGATGTAATAATAATAATAATGATGACGATGTTTAAATGAAAGTTGTGTGAATATAACTACACTCATACTAACACATCAATTTACACATACATTTAAAACACTTTAAGGGACATAATACTTAGCTTTAATGGAAGGCTGGCTGGATGGCTGGTTGGTTGGTTGTTTGGTTGTTTGCTTCGTAGGTATATTTGAAAATAATCCCAGCATGTTGAACTAAAATTATACAATAAAAACAAGAATGACGATAAATGAGTGCAATGCAGTATGGAGAAGCTAGTACTTTTAAAAACGTACACACAATTTACACATGCTACTGACTGACTATTACGGCACGTGTGCTAGTTGGAAGTTTTTTTAATGCACAAAGATACAGCTTTGTAAAATGTTTGTTTGCAACTGTATTTGTCTGTATGATGTTTGTGTGTATTAGTGGAAGTTCAAAAGTAATTTACAGTAACAATGTTGAATCATGATGTTGATAATGATGTTAAATGCTAAAAGGCTTTGCTGAGGTTTTTTTGTTTTAGTCTTTGAATTTTATTTTCATTCAAAAAAAATTTATTTTATTGCTTAGAACTATTAAATAATAAGTTTGTTATTAATGAATGTGTTAATAAAAAAAGTAATTAATTCATGACATCACGCGTGTTTCGTGAAATTTTTAATTCACGCGAACATGTTAGGACCTGTTTGTAGGTCCAAACAGTGGAGATATGGCTTAAAAATCATTAACGAACCCTCCCCTATTTCCGCTCCAATCAAGAAAATAAAAATAATTTTCACTCCGGATCTCATCAATCCACCAAAATTCAGCATCAAATTCGAAAAAATGTCGTGGCCGAAGTTGGGTTTTTAATAACTTCTTTTTTGAAGTTTTTTTTTTTTCTAAACAGCTTAGGTCGATTTAACATAAAATGGAGATTTTTCCTAACGTTAAGATGCATTTATAAAAGGGATAACAATTTTATGAATTTATATTGTTAAGAACCCTCCTAAATCTTAAAATTTTAACTAAATATAAATTATCTTTCATTTGTGTTTTATCGGGAAATATTTAATTGTATTTGTAGACTCCGTAAGGATCTCGAAAATTGTCTATCTTTATTGTAAACGAAAATTATATAGTCTCAACCCAATTGTCATATTTTGAGGTGAGAGGTCATAACCCCTTATGTGTAACGAACCTTCCAGCTTTGGTCTACCTCCTCCGGGGAGGGGCTTCCTGTAAAGCCGGCCGTGCTCAAGGCTGTGATGTGTTATTGCCCCTTCAAAGATAAATTCGGGTTCGATAACAAAAATAAAGGTATCAAACAAAATACACAAAATATATAAATTAATGGTAACAGGGGTAGAAAAAGGATGTTAAAGATTGATGGGAGTAGCTTTAAATGTTACAGCTACCCTGGTCTATATCCGTCCTAGCTTGTCGACTATAGGGTAGATTTTAGTCAATACTATATTTCACTCAAAAAAAAAAAAAAAAAAAATCTAAGATAATAAATTTCAAAATAATAAGTAGACAGTTTATAACAATTGCAATGACGTGAGTTCTTAAGGATTATGACTACAACTTTTGGACATAAATCCCAAATAAAAAAAAAAAGAAATGTAACTGCTTCCAAAACGGGAGTAGTTCACATGGGTGTAACTGATATCTTGTGGAGATTATGACTGACAATTTTTTTAACGTTATCCCAATTTTCCACATAAAAGCTGCTGCGCGAAACCGGCTTTGGACATTCCAATAAGTAGAAAACCTCTTAACCCGGGCACAGTCTCGCTATGCAAATAAACTTTACTAGGACTTCATCTTTTGTATTATATCCTTTCCAAAAATTAAATTATTTATTAAGTTATTGCTCTTTTTGCATCTTAATATTATACATATAACAGTAATCGATAGTTATTCTACTATTTTAGAACCTTTTTTCTAAATTCAACCCATGTGAAAATCAAAACATTTTTAATATAAACATATATGATGATACATGGACATGTATATGATCATACATGGGAATAGATGATCATATGCATGCATAGTACAATATATTACAATACATGATATCATATATGACCATATATCTTCGGATCCGAAATTTTAGTGTATAATTTCATATATGATAGTATATGATTCATTTATACTCATATATGACCAAATACGTCCATATACCCTTAAACTTCAAATATGAAAATGTATTTGATCATGTATGCCCATGTATGTTCACATACCAACCACTGTATGATCGTGTATGTTCATATATGTATATTTCGATTTTTACAGGGGAATTTAATTGTTTTTTTTATTCGAAATTTTCATGAAATAGAAAACATTTGGAAATTTTAGTTCAAAATGATTGTGCAAAACTTTTTAAAGTTTTTTAAAACAAGTGCTTAATTAAAAAAGTGAAAAAAGTTTATTTTAGTCCATACCAAATGCAAAACTTGACAATAATTTTATATTTTGTCTCATTTGGCACATTTTCTTAACAGTTTTCTTCTAATGTGGTATGTGTCGACAGAGGATAGTTGTAGCGTTTAGATGATCCAAACCACTTGTATCAATACTAGCTCTGCAGTTGAATAGGATCACCCCAAAATCAAAATAATATGATATTTTTCATAATTTTTGACACATAGTATTTGTTTTAATGCGATTGGACATAGTGGATCAAAATTTTGGTAGGACATGGTAGAATCCTTAAAGTTTTCAGATACATCGAGATATTTGGAATTGGTTTATTATTTTTTCTACAGAACGCTGATAAAATATGGGACATATGTATGTATCCCAGTGGTAGGCAAAGGTTAAAAGGAGGAGGTTTTTGTTCAGTTTAGTGTACCTTTTGGAATTCAAGTAATTTTTATTTAATTTAATTAAAATATTAAAAGGATACGTACATACGAATTGACTCTCATCGTTAAATCAACTCTCATTTTCTGACAAAACAAAATGTTAATTGAAATGAAAATTGTTTATAAATTAAGAAAACATTGCTAAAATGTAGAAACCACAAATAAAAAATCATTAAAATTTAGACAATTATATTAAAAAATAGTATAATATAAATTTGAATTAAAAAATCAATCTAAATTAAAAATTTAAATTAAATAAAATTTCAATTTGTATAAATATAAATTTAAATATAAATGTGTAACCCCATACATACTGATGCCCAAAATACGTAGTTTCGTTTGTTTTTTAAGTTTTTAACTTTCAAATTCCATACAAATTTTAAATCGAAAACTTTAAAATGACGAAAATACGTATTTTGGGGTTCAGTATGAATGGGGTATTAGTAACAGAAACTCGAAATCTTGGGATAAGTTTACTTAATACAGCAGAGCACTTCCCTTGTTATGGTTATATCTTTGGAATAGGGTAACACAACCCAAATTTTAACGATGCTTTAACGACTCCTCAATACTGACATCACCCATATATAAGACCCCATGTGTGTTGTTTCAGAACATTTTCTTAACAGTTCAGCAGAAATGGCCATTACACGCAAAGAAAAAACATGGTTGGGAGAATCATATTCGAAGAGCATCATATATTTACTATATTATGGTTATCATATTATGATAATGAAATATCCATAATTTTACCATAATATGGACCCTACAGTTATATTATGATCCAAAAATTACCATATTTTGTTTCTAAATAAACATATTATGATATTGAATTTATCATATTATGATTGCATGTAATCATAGTATACTCAAAATGTTATTACATTATAGTCCACATAATTATATTATGATTTCTGGATTATCATAATATGATCCATATAAAATCTTTATATAGAATCTTTTTGACAATGAATTAATTTTCGAAAAAAAAACCATCAAAAAAATCTTCTAAAGTTTAAAAAAAAATAAACTGGATCTAAATAGGTCAATGTTTTCATGCCACATGAAAGTTATTTTCTACCTGATATACATATGTCCAGTTTAAGTAAACAAAATATGATTGTTTTTTAAGACATTTTGGTTTTTATGAAATCAAGACAATACTCGTATTTGGACTGTATATGTCAAAGTCATGTTTTATTTGATGTATAATTATTCATTGATTGTTGCCAGCATTTTATGGTTGCATAATTATCATATTTTTTCATAGTCGGAATTTTTGTTACCACATTATGGTTACAGCCAATCATGTTATAAAATAGAAGGCGGCAATCATAAAATAGTGAAATATTTACTATAATAATAATGGTAGCGACCATGTTGATGGTTAGACAACCAATAATATGGTTGTAACAACCATACCCGATTGCAGCAAGCACAATATAGTAGCAGTGATCATTTTGCAACCATGTTTTTTCTCTGCGTGTAGGAAAGTAAGGATAAAATTATGGAGAAAGAACAAAAACCCGTGTTATACTTGAATTTAGCCGAAACTGAATGAACGGGACGCAAATGTGGTCCTTACCTTCCTTGGAAAATTTGATTTTTTTTTGATACCAGACATGGGGAAAAATCAATATTTTTGTGTTCTTAAATTTAATTTAATTTAATTACTTAATTACATGTAATTCATGTAATTGAATTATTGCCCTTTAATTAAGTAAATATGAATACTTTTTATTCCCCCATGTCTGGTATCAAATTCCAATGTTCCAAAGAATCATTTAATCGCACAAATGTGAGTGTAGGTCTAAAAGAATTATTATTATGAACAAGTTATACAAGTGAATAATTGCCAAATATAATTGAGATTGCCCAGGTCTGGTTCTCTACTACACTACTACTAATCTCATTTTGGCATTTCCTTGCAAATGATTTGACAATTGCTTGCTATCTTTTTTTTTAGGTATGTGAAGACACCGGGTGATGGTCCTTTGATTTTACAGGAAATTGATAGTCCATATTTTTTCCACTACCTTTTCCAAATTTCTCTTCTAAAATTTTCAAGTTAAAAATTCAACTAAAAGATACAATAAAGTGTTTTTAAATTTTAACATTTTAATTCATCAAAGTCGTTGTATTAAACATATTTTTACCATTTTAATAATATGTACTGGATTTGTCGTGTTTTCAGCAGTCATGTGGACGGGGTTTTTAGACCGGTCGCCCTTTCATTAGTCACAAGGCTGGTCATAGGATAGGAACTTTCAGATCGCTTCTATTTCAGCAGTCACGAGGTTTCTCGAACTTCTACTGATTCCCTTTTTCTACAGGGTGTTGGGTTTGTATATCAATTCTTTAAATGGAAGATGTATGATATAATAAGGCAAATAGAAAATTTATTAAAGTTAATCATAATTTTTCCAATTGTTCATAAAATATTATTGTAATTTGAATTCTTTCATTGTAGGTTGTAAGATAAAACATATAATTTAAACAAAATGAGGATTTCCTTTTCATAGTTAAGAAAATAACTTTAAATGTCTATCAAAAATATCCAACATAATCCCTAAGAATTATTATTTCTAACTTTTTGCATGTCGTCAGGTCAGAATTAGTTTACTGCATAAATCAAAAACTGGCTTTGAAAATTAACTCTATTGTTTCTTAAAATCTGTTTACTTTTAGAAGTAGTTTAGTTATACTGTTGAAATTACATATATGAAGCATTATCATTCTTAATATTTTAGTTATTCTCTCAATTATTAATTACTCCATATTTAAAGTGTCTCAAATGAATTTTTTACTATATTTTGGTGCTTACCTAAAATCTCAGATATATCAGATTTGATACGATATATGAAAAAAAAATATATGTTATTAGAAAGAGGATAATAAAATCATATAAAATGCATGTCTAACTTCATTAACCCAAAATTGTAATATGAAGCATTTCCATTATTACCTTACGCTATATACATATATAAAAATATTTGTAGTGGAATGACAGAAAAATCACTTAACTTTATGAATTTCAAGGGAATGCCATATTTTGTCATGTTAATATGTAAATTGACTTAATTTTATGCCACACACAAATACCATGCCACATATACAATAACAAAAAAAATAAAATAAAATTCAAACAAACTTTAAACCAAATACAGTGTATATTCTGCTAAGACATTTATGATGAAGAGATATGAATACTTTACCGTAGTACGAGTATAAAGGCAAAAGTTAAACGTAGACTTGGTTAACAACAAGAGAATTTCATAAATTTTTATATTAAAGAAAAACAACACCCCAGACAGAAGACAACAAACAGAAGGTAACATTGTAATAAAAAAAATTTTAAAGTACTAACAAGGAAAGTATTCCAAGATAAATTCTCTGATTAAATTTTAAAAAGAACCTGGGTAATTTTTTCGGCTATATCGGGGTAGGGAGATAAAACAGGCAGGAAGAAAATTTGCTAATGCTTGGTATTTTTTTTTTTTTCAGAAGCAAGAACTTGCATTGGAATAATAAACACTCATAAAAAAATATTTTAAATTCAAGTAGAAACAACATTAAATTAAATAACAACAGCTTTGAAATCAAACTAAGTTTGTTTTCTTTTTTGTTAATATATGTTTCTACTTATTTTTAAAATATGAAATCAAAATATAAAATGTTGACAAATTAATGGAAATATAAAAATGTTTCTTTTAACAAGAAACATATTTACTTTAAGAAAATTCATACTTGATTTAAAAATCTACGTAAAAAATAAGATGTCACTTTAAATATGATAAAGTATTGATTTAACTTTGATTTTTCCCTGTGTAAGAGTACACAGGGAAATGAAAAATTTTCTAATAGTATATACTCGTAACACCTATGTTTTAGGTTGCTAAGTAGTTCATAAAAGTGCCAATATAAGTGAATTCATGGGTCATATAAAGTACCCAAAAATATAATATTTTTTTGCCGCACCAACTTTAAAAAAAGATCAACAAAGTTATGAGAGAAAAATCCTTTTAATATCCCTTTCCACCAATACCACATGTGCTTGTGGATTCTTTGGATGGAAAGCCATAAAAAACTAAAATATTAATAAATTTGCCCACTTAAATTCCCGAGGTATGTGCTTCCAAATCCAAGACAGGTCAGTATTAAAAATTTTATTTTTACACTATATCCAAGTTTCATAAAAAAACATAGTATTTAGCTTGGATTACCTTCCCTGTAAGTAGTAAATTTAGGCACAACAACAAAACTAAATGTTAAACAGTAGTACTTATTAAACAATTTTGTTAAAGCGGGTGGTTTGGATTATGTGGTACATATTAGTGTTGACAAGTTCTGATACCTATGGCAGCAAACTTAAATAAAACTGCTTTTTAAATAAAATATATCTTTCAAAGGGTTTTTGGGATTTCGAAATCTAGCCCGGACCTAATTTATATTTATTATGTCTCTCACCACTACGTGGAGGGGGTATAATAAATTTGTAGTTACACTCAGAATACTATGTAATTTACTGTTTGGAGTTTAACAAAACGTTTTCAGTTCAATTAAAAATAAAGGATCATATGTTTATATTTCAAAGAAATATTAATTTTAACTTTTGTTATTTACTGTCATTTACCGATTTTTTTCAGTTTCATTTATTCTTATGATTTGTTTTTAATTTAATTAAAATTTACTCACAAAACGGAAATTTTTGGTTTATTTGTTTGTTGCGTTAAACAAATTTAAAAAATGTTTGCTGGCTGTTCCAAAAAAAAAAATATTCAAAAATTTCAACTGTTTATATACAAAATTGTTTCAATTCAAATTACAAGAACCTCGTAAACACACACACATTCAGTTATAATAATTTTGTAGATTAAAAACAAACAAAAATAAAAAACATTAAAACAATTTCAAATAAATAAATAATCAGTTATTTTTTTCGGAATTGGTAGGTAAAATTTGTTTACATTTATTTTTAACTGATTAATCATTTGTTTTTTACTGATGTGTCAGTTGTTTAAGCAATATTTAAAAATAAATATTAAAACACAATTGATTTAAATTTAAAGTAATTATAACGGTTTTAAATAATATATAATTTTTGTTAAATGGTATTTTTTGTTATTTTAACTTACAAACTATTTTAAATCTATCAATATTTTTTTAGTTGCTTAAAAATAAAACTAATTAACCTACAGGTTGCAAATATAAATATATTTAGATGAAATATAGAACATGAGTTTCTATTTTCCCAAAAACGAACCCTGTTGAATTTAATTAGAATTGGTCCATATTCAGAACTACCTTCTTCTTCATTATATATTATTTCCAAAGTATTTGTTAGAGTAGTGAAATTTTTTATAGTAATTCTGAATATGTTAAAAATAAAATCACTTCTTTCATTTCATCCAAAGTATTCGTTAGTATATTTAAATAAATTTTTAATAAAATTAAAAAAATTACTTAATTATTTCTTTTAAAGCATTAATGCTCTAAAAGTTTATTTTCAAACGCATGATCTTGTGTTCGAATGCTGGCAAGACCAGTATTTTGTTTGTTGGTTTTTCAATTTTTATTAATTTATTTTTTTTATTATTTATAATTAATTTGTTAAAATGGAATATTTTTGAAATTTTTAAAAATGAATAAAATAAAAATGGTGAAATTTGCATTTTATGCATTTGTGATAAATTTGGATTTTGTGAAAAATTTTGAATTTTTGCAGTTGCTTAATAATTACTTTTATAAAAGAGAATGAGACGCAATATCTCGCAAAAACAAATGTGTTTGAGTCAGTCACAATTCACATCAAAGAATAGCTCAACACCCGCTGGGAGCAACAGAAAAAAATAATTAAACTGCTTTTTTTTATTTAATTTTGTGAAGAGTTTCCTAAAATAATGTTGTAGCGGAAGCAGGTACTACCTTCCTACATGTAGAGAAAAAAACATGGTTGGGGTAACCATATATATTTGGGATTATGATTGAGCCAATCATATTCTAAAATACAAAATGACAATCATGAAATAACAAAATATTTACTATAATAATATTCGCTACCATGACTATATTGATGGGCCATTTTTCTTTAAAAATGAGCAAGGAGCCGCCCTTACCGTCAACTGTGAGCGTTACCGTGCCATGCTCAACGAATTTTTATTTCTTAAAATTCAAGAGAATGTCATGGACGACATTTGGTTTCGACAAGACGGACCACATTTCACACAGCCATCGATATTTTACGCACTGTTTTTGAAAATTGAATAATCAGCCGAAATTGTGATGTCAATTGGCCGCCTCGGAGCTGTGATTTGAGCCCTTTCGATTATTTTCTGTGGGGAGCCATTAAGAATAAATGTTACGCAAACCATCCAGAGACAATTGAAGCATGAAATGGAAGTTGCCATTGAAGTGATTCGAGCCGAAACAATCGAAAATGTACTGAAAAATTAGGTTGTTCGAATGAGGTACTGCCGAGCCAGTCGTGGTAGTCATATGAATGATATTGTGTTCCATTCTTAAATGACAAAGTTCAACCTTTCCATTAAACCCAGAAATTTTAAAAAAATAATCAGTACTTTTTTTGTAGCTGATTCAAATTTTAAATGGCTCACTCTGTAAACCAATAACTTGATTGTGAAAACCATACCCGAATGCAGCAAGCATAATATAGTAGCAGTGATCATGTTGCAACCATCCTTTTCTCTGTGTGTGTGAAAACGCGAATTTTTTTTTGAAGTGAGTTATGAAGTTTTTCATATATATGATGAAACCTTTTCTCTACGTTTAGATTAATTGTAGTATTTTTTCTAAAGCTTTTTCATCTATTTTTTGGTGGACAACTTCCCAGTATTTGCTTAAATTAAATTTTTCAGCAATTCATAATTTTTTTTTTTTACTTTATTTACCTTAACATTTTTGCACATATAATAAAGACCAGATTCCTTCCCAGAATATGACCTACATTGTATTGTTGTGTAGCATATCTTATAGTCGGGCTTGACCGACTATAATTTTTTTACATATGTAAAGTATTTTTCAGTGGGACAAATTATCTATTTTGTATCATTTTAGTTTTCAAGAATTTACTATTTTAGATTATTTCGGTAAGGGTTTTCTAAGGATATTTTGGATTATATTGATATTTCAGTTATTGTGGTAACAGTATTTTAAATGTAGCGGCAATTCATTTATTTCGGTATCGGTATGTTAAAGATAACGGTATTTTAGACATGTCACTAATAGTATTTCAGCGATAACGGTATATAGGTAATAGTATTTTAATGCTAAAAGAAGTCAGGTGAACGATATTTTAGCGTTATTGCCTGCATACCCTGATACATTTTAATCTAAACTCCAATTTCCTTACATTACATTATTCGAATAACTTAGTAGAAGTTTATCAATACTAACCAACAGACATTATGTCTGCATATAAAATTTCATTGTAAAATACTTTATAACTTGGACAACTATAATTTTTGCAAATGCCACACAATAACTTAATTCTAAATTGTAAGTTCTTAAGATAGTCTTAAACATACAGTAAAATTTTTGTAACATACATTTATTACGTGTTCCTTACACTTAGGAAAAAGCTACATCATATTTATGAAAAATTCCATAGATTTTCGTCGTCCAATGTAATACTTTATAAATATGATGAAGCTGTTTCATAAAAATGCAAATGCTTCTTTATATTTCTAAATGCTTCTTTATAATTCTAAAACTTTTCTTAAATAAGACAAATATTAAAAAAATACTAAATAAGATTTGTAAAATACTTATTCATATTAATGAAAAAGTTTTGTATATTTAGGAATAAGTTTTATCAATATGTGATGAAGTTTGCCTTAATTTTATTTTTTAATTATTTAAATAAATAAAAAGGCCTTGCAACTAAAATAAGTAATTTGCACGTTAAAAAAATATTATAAAATGATGAAAGATTTATGAAACATTTGTCATAAGTTTCTATGAAATACTTCATCATATTTCACTTGATGATGAACGATTTATTAAATAGTTTCTCAATATGCATGTTCTATTTTACAAGTTTTCTTTCCTATTTTTATGTTTTTTATACCCTCCACCATATATGGTGAGGGTATATATCAGTTTGTCATTCCGTTTGTAATATGTCGAAATATAGGTTTAAGACCCCATAAAGTATATATATTCGTGATCCTTATGCAATTTTAAGTCGATTTAGCGATGTCCGTCTGTCTGTCTGTTGAAATCACGATCACGACGCGAAGACGCAAGCGGGGGTGCCTATTTTTACCCAGATTATTGAACATCCTCCCGAGCAGTTTGGTATTTAAAATGAGCAAAATCGGTCAAGCGGTTCAAAAGTTATGAGTGAAAATGTGAAGGTGCCTCTAAATTTTCCATACAAATTTGTACAATTTTTCTGTATCTATTTTTTTTTTTTTCTGTTATGTAAGTAAAAATGTTATTAAGTCTTCTTATTGTTCGATTACATTTATTGTCTTACATACTATGATAACTAAGTTAACGTAAAAATGAACAATGTTAAAGTCGCTAACAGAGCAGACCTCTGTAAATAACATTGCTAAAACTAAATAACAAAAGTTCGTTACATAAATTGACAAAACATATTCATATTACAGTTCATGCAAAATTTAGTATATATGTATATCATCTTCATCCCCTTTGGTGGAGGGTATTCAAAGATTCGGCACAGCCGAATTTAGCCCTTTTTTACTTGTTTTTAATTGTTGGGTAATTTTTCAATCCAAAATATTGATTAGTTTTTACATAAAAATTATTTATATTTATGACCACCACTGTATATAAATATATAAAAACTTTTTCATGTCACATTGTATACCTTCAATTGTAAAAAATAAGAGTCATATGTATAAAGAGTAAACTATCAGGAAACATTAATAACTTGTTGGAGTACTTCGTATGTCTTCATAGGATGGCACATTTAGACATACTACGCTTGTTAAGAATATTTTATTTTGAGTATTTAACTTAATGTCCGTCCGTGCGTCTGTCTTTCAGTCTATCTCTCGTGGCATTTAGGCTTTAGGTTTTATATGTTGTTTTCCTTCATTCTTTCATTTGTTAAACAGAGTTGTATAAACTTAAGCCCACCCACATTTGACTGTTGTAAGTTAAACGCAGTTGTATTGTATGTTTTTTTTTTTGTTTAACATGAAATAGCACAATTTACCTGGTTTTATTGTTTGTGAATATTTTGTGCGGTACACTGAAAGAAAATACACAAAATTTGTTAATTCATATTAATAAATTCTTCACAAAGAAAACAGATTCGAGCCATCTGAAAATTTTGATTGAGACAAGATTTATTTGACTATTGCCATATAATTCAGTTACCTCAATAACAATTCGGTAGTCACAATCGAAAAATTCGTTTGGTGCAACTGAATCATTCGATTGACAACTTAAAAACATAATTTTTTAGTTTTTTTTTCTTCTCTTTCACTCTTCTAAAATATAAAGAAAATTTAGAGGAAGTTAAAATATTTTTTGTATTTTCTTTATGTATTTTTATACTTAATTGCATGTACATATGTCTTTGAGACTGTCTTGTTGGTTTTGTTTATTTTTCGTCAATGTTGTCTAAAATTAATTCTTGCCAAGTTAAGCAATTTCTTTGGAATTATGTTATTGTATTTTTTTTTTTTATATTTTTATTCTTCTTTTGTATTTATTATTTTGTAACTTAAATACCCGTATAACAAGTATGAGTTTGAGGGTACACTTAAGTATATGAACTTACATATTTTTGCCATCAAATTAGCTTACCTGCTGTCTTGTCTTGGCTGTTTTTTTCATAGGTTTGGTTATTGGAGTCTTGTAATTCTTATGAACACTCCTTTTCATTATTGTGTATGTTTTTGGTATTTATTAATTCGATAGTTTTATTTCATTGATAAAGCTATAAAAGTATTTATTTTTTTTATTGAGATTTATTTTGATTTTAACGATTTATTAATTACTGTTAAAAATAGCTTACAATAAGCTCATTGATCTCAAAACTTACATTAAAATTTAGTTGCAAAAAACTCAAAACCTTAGATTGCCATATAACTTGACAGTACCCACACAGTGCCAAACCCTTTGAGGGGTTTCACTAACCTAATAATACATTTATCAATACCCGGAAATATTGCTGCACAGTGTTTTTTATAACAATTTAATAAAATTAGGAAAATACTACACTCCAAAAAAAGCTTTATAAGATTTATGAAGAACTGTATAAATAAAGGGATATTTATTTTTGATATTTGGTTTTTCAGTGTAAAAAAAGATTCGTGACATGTGGCAAAGTCAAAAATGCTCAGTATGGCTTGCCATTTCACCATGAATAGACTTTCAAACGAACAACGCTTGCATATGATATCACTGATTTTTTTTATCAGAATTCGTGCTGAATTAAAAATGTGGAAAATTTTAGAAAATTGTCTTTAGCGAAGAAGCTGTTTTTGGCTAAAAAATGTGTCTTTTTTTCCTCTCAGTTTTCGAGATATGGACCAAAAACATTAGGAAATTTTTCTTTGAAAATATATAAACGTTATGAAATATGTTATCGGTCCGACGATTAATGGCATGGCTATAGGCTTTTCTGACATTGTTAGGTATCTTGGTGTCACTCTGGATATAATCCTTATCTAGAACAAACATCTGGCTTCCATAACCAGGGCACTGAAGGCAGCTGTATAAGTGTTCTTAATCTCCAGCAGTTTGGAAACATTTAAGGAATTAATCTGCGGGCTACATGAGGATAGCGGGGATGTCCATTTACAACCTATTGGCCAGGATCGCGGATTAAATGTTACCAATGCAAATTTTTGCAAGGGAACCACGTGGTGATCATTTTCATGGACCACCAAATCTTGGGAAACCGAACTGAAGTCCTAGGTTTGGTTCACTGACGGTTCGGTTTATCGTGCTTTTCTAATGGACAAGTAATCGTCCATATTCCATTTGGAGATCTTCGGAGATCAATTTATCACAGCTCATATGTTTTCATCAATTCTTATGTTTTTCTATAGGTTCAGAAATTTTCAGCATGTTGATTTTCGTTGTAAGAAAAACTTTCGTTGAATATTGTCTATTTTCAATATTTAATAAAAATTCAAATATTTTTTCTATATTAGTAATGCCGCGCTACGTATAATCAATATCATAATTATCATATTGAGTATACATATTGATGTTCTAACTAGTTTTAGAACAAATATTTGAATTTATGTTGAAAATTTTTGGTTAACAAAACGAACATACTGAAACTTTCTGAATAGATAGAAAATCGCCCGAATCATTTTTACACCTACGGAAAAAGCTCCATCATATATACAGGGTGATTCAGTCACGAACCGCCGAATTTCACCAGCGTATTCCTTGGCTCATTTCATGAAAATATGTCCATTACGAACATCCCCGAAAATGCAAGTGCGCGAAATGGCAGTGGTTTAAAAATTTTCGGATTGGTGGTCGGAGGGTAGAAGGGTAAAATTGCTATCTTCTGAACCAGTAATTGTTTTAAATCTATTTCCATTAATTTCACTTTTTAAAATGTTTCTTTAGAAGTAATGCTAAAATAATTAACCCATTACAGGCCAGTGATACCAATAACCCGAATTCTGTAAAAAAAAATAAAAATTTATTTGTCATCGGATTTGTGTTCGGAACTTCTTGTCAATTCCCTCCACCTATATTCAGCATTAAATTCGAAGAAATGCTCTTTCCGGTATTGGGTTAAAAAGACGAAAAAATTAAATTTTTTGCCACCATTTTTTTATCCCTTTAACATCGGAAATGGCACATAAAAACGCTATGAACTTCAGATTTTTATTCTTTATCATATATATGCGTTTGATCCAAATCTAGGTTTAAGCGATTCCCGCGTGGAAGAATTTGTTTCATGATATTCATGTTTTTTTGCAACTCGTCCATTTAAGATTTTTACTAAGTGCAAGTTTTTATAAAAGATTATAAAAAATAACAATATATTTATTAAAAGTTGCATAAAGAAATTTACTGAAAAGAATTATGTAGTAAAAAATATAAAACCTTTTTCTTAATTTTAAGAGATTTTTCGTTTACATTGTAAAGAAAAGTTTCAGAAGTTTTCTGAAAATTTTCATGTAAATGTTATGCAAATTTTTTCAAGTTTTGATATGTTGCCTGGACAAAAATTACTGATTTTCCCCTCTTTAATGTTTCTAATAGCGAGAAAAGTTAATTTCAGATATCTTTTCCTTTTATTTTTTTTAAATTCAGAGAATTTATCTTGGAGTATTTTCCTTGTTAGAATTTAATAATTTTTGTATAGCAATTGATAAATTACTTTACCAAATATTCAATTTACAATTAAGTTAATATATTAAAATAACTGTTTAGATTTATTGGTATTAAAGCCTCTTACTTACGACATTCATAAAATATTTACAAATTTATAAAACATCAATATACAACGAAATTGTTTAAAATCTAAATTCAAATGGAATTGACAATTAATTGTCTGTTAAAGTATAAATATAGGAATGTATACCAGACAATAAATTGATATACATATCAAATGTACTAGAGATGATGAGGTGAGTGCAGTTTTAGTCACAATAAAAAAAACAAAAATATATATTAATTTATCAAATGGAGGGCAAAGATTCCGTAACAAAAACAATAGAGAATAAAACGGTAGCTTAATAGATAACATTTTTATGATGTCGTTAAACTAGTAGATATATGTTTGGTTAACAAAAAATATCAGCCTGTGAAAAATAACTTAATTTTGGAAAATAAACTTGAAGAAATTAAATAATTTAATTTTTCAATCTGTACTTAATTTTTCAGCGAAGTTAGGAAATTAATCAAGTGGCGAATTATGACTGAATTTTAAAAGCAGAATAATGAAAAGAATTAGCCCTTCCCCCTTTTTTAACTTTTTTCTGTAATATTGAAAAATTTTCATTTGCCCATGATTTTTCCTATCACTCGCCCATCACTAACATGGATACTGATAGACAGATTTATCAAAAATGTGGGAGAAGTATGAGCTTTACAAGAATTTTTGATGAACAATATGTTTTGCAAATGTTATACACAAACAAAAACTACAACTAGAACTGCATAGAATGACAATAAATCACAAAATTGAAACTAATAGTAACAATTGTGATGGACGGAAATTCGGAGACACACTATTAAATTGAAATTGTTACAATTGGAAATTAAACTCACAATCAAATCTACGAGGGTTCGTTGATAAGTTTAATTTCGAATCATTTATTCATTGGCAAAAACAATTTTTTTTATTTTTCAAAGTAAACTATTTAATAGAATTTACAATTTTCCCACGCACAAGCAAAAATAATCTAAAATATGAAATGCATAGGATAATTGCTACAAAAAATACACAAAAATGCATATTCACATGCATAGACATTAGAATGACACTTGTTTTCGAATTTGCTTATTTGTTTTTTATTTTTCTAATATGGAAAGCCTCCCAATGCATACACACGGCACTTGGAATGGAACTCGGATATGAGAATTCGAATCCAAGATATGACTTCATTTTTCTTATGTGTTATCTCTGTTGTTTTAGGAATAAAAACGAGGGTCGAAAAAAACTTAATCGTTTGGTTCTCTTGTATTCGGCATCATGTTGAAAATTTAATAAATTCAAAACCCGCCATATTTTAGAGTACAACACGAAACAATATTACGGGGTTCTAACAATGGATTTTGGTAGACAAAAAAATTTACAATATATCAACGTGTGTCGGCGTTTTAAAAGATCACATCGGAATTTAATTTTAAGGGGGGTTAAAGTTTCCCCCCTTTCGGCCTGTTGGTGGAGCATATCTGTATATGCAACTTCCGGAACTTTGTAGAAAATGTTAACGCAAATATTTTTATGGAACATATTAAACCTCTAACTTCCCCAAATTTGTCAAAACACTTCAAAGCCCAAAACTTAACACAAACACCAAAAACCAGTCAAATTCAAGATTGCGTATCAGATTTTTAGTCAAATTTTGGATTTACCAACATATTAACATATATAGGTCATTCTCAACCGACAATTTCCCGACGAGAAAATCGCAAAAACTTTTTCAATGCGAGAAACTTTGCAACGAGGTTCAGAGTTCCTATAAAAATTCGTCGATTCAGCGTATACAATTCACATGAAACCGCCCAAATCTTAAAAGATTTTTGTTTTAATATCATTATGTGAGCTTTTACAGCCTTTCAAATATTTTTTAAATCAAAAAAAAACCCGATAAAGCCGGTTAATCGGTTTTTTTTTGCTATAAAAACCAAAATAGGTTTTTTAAAAAATGATTATAAGAATAAACCGTAACCCGGGTTTTTGAAACTATAACAAATTTTGCATATTTTCTTTAAATGAGAATTGTATTTAAATTATATTTTCCCAATTTGAAATGGAAACTTTGGCAATCGGAGTGGCAACCCTTTCAATTTGTGATTTGAGAATCAAAGATGGTTAAAAGGGGAAATTCTAAAAAGAGCTCATTTGTATGGGTAATCATGCATTAAGGGCGGAGAAGTAATTTCGCATATCACTTTTCCTTTGAGTGATTGATATAGAAGCCTTTTCAAACCCATAAGTTGTTGTTGATGGTTCAGTAGAAAGTGAGGCACTCCCTCAAGCGCTGATTTTTCATCTTCTGTTGCATTTATATATAAGTGTTTCCTGCTAGCATTTAATTATGATCTCAAACCTGACAATTTCTAAAACATAATGATAGACATAATTTATACAAAATTTACATATTTTAATTAAAAAGAAACTTAAGGTCCTACAATTATACAATTGGCTTAACTGACTTAAGCTACGTTTTGGTATGAAAATAATTTATAGAAATACAAATTTTTAATTATAAAAAATTTTCCTTTCATACCGATATCTAAATTAAGTCACTTAATCTAATTATTTTTCTGCCTTAAAGGAAAAATTTGTAAAGTTAGGTATGCAAAAAATTATTAATTATATGTAAAAATATGCAACAAATCGGCACCATTTAGTTATAAATTCTTTGATTCGGAAAATTACTTGGTCAAAATCGTTTTTGTGCTGCTGACTTCTAATATGCATTTGCATAAAAGTCGCTGCCATGGGCAACAAATATGATTTTGAGACGTGATTAATAAAATACACATTTTGAAATTTTGTGAAATAACCATACTTGAAATATTGATTTTTTTTTAAATAGAAATGAGAAGTTTTACGTGGGAAATCATATAAAAAATATTAAAAAAAAAAAAACATAGAGGAGTAATTTTATATTCGTAATAAATTCAAATAACATACATGGCAGATCCAAAAAAGAGGTATATACACTCAGAAAAAAAGTTAGTAGAAAAATTTTTAAACGGTTTTCAATCCCAATTTACTATTTTTGTACTGATTTTTAGTAAAAAAATTATTATTTAGCAAATCTTTTTGCTATTTACATTTTACAAATTACAGAATATTTAAAAATTTTTGTTGCTAATTTCAAAAATCATTTTACAAATTTTTGAAAAGCGATTTACTAAAATTAGCAAAAAATTTACTAATTTTAAAAAAGTGAATATTAAGAGAAATGTTTTTCTATTTAAAACTTACACCTACAAACTTAAATTGCCTTAAAATGTTACATAGATTAAAAAAGGGTTCGCAAGTGAATATAACGACTAATGTCTTAAAATAGGACATCTACTTAAAATAGCACTAAAAAGTTTTTTTAGTTCTAAGAATCAGCACTAAAAACAATTAAAATTTGACATTAAAAGTAAAAAATGACTAAAATATTTTTCAAAACAGAAATTATTAAATTAAAATAATATGATAAATTCGTTTGTTTTTAAAATTTTAAAGCCTTTGATTTTTTTTTTAATTTTTTCTAAAATATTTTTTGAAAAAAAAAATAAAAAAATTTTGATGCTCGATAACATCAATGCATCATTTTACGAAAAAAAACTTTCGTAATTATTTATTTCGTAGAATAAACGAAACATTCGTATTTTTTTTTTTTGAAATTCAGTTAAGTCCAGAATTGAGAATTTTTGTTTTGTTAATTTTATACGGTTAACAATATTTTTTACGTAAAATAAAAATAAATATCTTTAAAAAATGGCTCATTTTGTAAAAAAATCACCTTTATGAAATAATTTTACTCAATATTTTTTTTTTTCCAAAATAATATTTTGTAATTGAATTTAAGATAGTAAATTGGAATTTACAAAAAAGAATCGTAAATTTCATATATTAAGATTTTTTAAAGGTTTGCCATATATTACGTATGTATTTTTTCAGTGTACTTGAATTCTAGCTACGAGTATGTGTTTCGTATTCTCCAAAATTAAAGTATGCCAAATCAGCTGATATTAAAAGGCACATGTTTGTTTTTCTATGCCCATTTTTTAAATGCAGGTAGAAACTGTATATTGAGTTACTCTTCTTTTGATCAATTTCAATTCCAATTGTTCTGAATAGTTTTATAATGCAGCTTATTGCTGATCTGTATAAATGTTATGTGAGATGGTCTTTGTTCGGTCCAAAAATTCTTTCGTAAGTAATGGAGAATATACAGACAAATATATTAGAAATCATCCGAATGGAATTCGTTGTCGTTATAACCTTTCCAAAATGGGAAAGCCTTCTACTATCTACTTCTACTATATTTTTGCTTTAGTATATGTTATAAAATTGCTTTAGTATTATGTCATAAATAAGTAACACCCTATTAGATAATTACATAAAATTTGCACATAATGATGCTGATGATGATTAAAAGCATAAACATGACATAAACGATAAATGAATAGATTTAAAATAGATTGAATAATATTTTCATATGCGTAAGTTCACCCAACCAACCAGGTTACTGTCTGTCTGCTGGTAAATGGATTATAATCATATTGCCACAAGTCAAAAAACATGAAAAATCATTTCTACCAAACAATTATGCTGCACTTTTTCTCTGTGTTTTCTACAGTAGCTGAGAAACGTATTTGGACCGAAAGTATTTTTTTTTTGTTCAATTTTCTAGGAAACCTCTTTTATTTGATTATTTGATTTAAATTATGAGGTCTTATATATATTTCCGGGAACTTCATAGATAGATCCGCATGCCAAATCATTAGCTCTATGACAAAACTCAAATATTTTAATTATAGAAGGACTTTCCTAACATTATTTGATGACTCTATTATTGGCAGTTTCAGTTTCCATTCCATTTTAGATTTAATCAACCATTTTTATATATCAAAAGTCATCTGACTATATACGATTTCCTATGATATATAGTTTGTTGTGTTTATATAAGTTGTTATTGAGTTATGAAATTAATTCCCCAAAGAAATTCCTTTATGATTTACAATAATTTATTTCAGACTTTGAATCTGTCAAAATTTATCTAACTCTATGTGTTAAGAAACTTTACGTTAAATTTTAAAAAACAGCATTCATAATAAATTGCTTAGATACTGTACAATGCCATTTAAATACAAATTCATAAAGTTTTTAATTGTGCAAATAATAAATAAAAGAAGCTGAGTGGAGTGGCATATAGTACTCATACATATTTGACTGTCAGACATTGTATCAAAAGCCTTATAAAAATTACAATTACTCTTTTGGCATAAGGTAGCAAGCAGCAAATAGCAAATAATAACAGCAGCAGCAACAACATGCAACAGAGATAAATTCATTGTATCTACACACACACACACACACCATACATACAATCCGTCCATCCATTTATGGGTAGATAGATATATACATACATATATCCAACGCCTGCAGCTTACAATGCCAATTGCAACAATTTTGTTTTTGTTATGTATTGCTGGCAAGTTTTGTTAAAGCAAAGTAAAAATGGATTATCCATACTACCCTTCAATATTCACACACATATATTCACATTCATACAGATAGACAGACGGACGGACAAATAGCGAACATTTCATGTTGAACATAAAGACTTGATGAATTTCATATGCAGAAAATTTACCCTTTCTACTTGCAAGTTTTTTTTTTTTTAAGGAGCTCCCTTTTTGGATTATATCCGACAGTTTTTTGAATTCCCTAACTTCTTGTATACATAAAACATTCAAAGATGAAAATATACTCCATGGTGTGTGCTACATTTGCTGTTGTATCAACGTGATGATTATTGCGTTTATGGGTCTAACAGAAAATACAAAAATGTAAAAACTTCATTTCATTCTAAGCAGTGTGATAGCAAACAAAAAAAAACTCAAATAAACAAATTATAGTCGGTCCAGGCCAGTCATGATATACCCTAAACGACTTGGGTCAGATTCCAGGAAGCGGACCTAATCCTTTTTTGTTGCGCCCACAATTAATAGTACAAAAAATACAACGACAAATCTACCTAAATTGCCAAAAAAAAAAGTTTAATTATATTAAAAAATTTAGGAATCATGGGCTGCTCTGGTTATTTCCAAGTCTTTCGACCTCTTTCTTAGAGATCGCACTATACATGTTATTACCCAGCAAAATAAGAGCTAAGGAAGAAGTAGTTAAATACTACATTTACTGAACCTGAAGTTGTAAAAATTTCGGTGAATCATTAATTATTTTCATATTGCCGTATCATTGGGAGGAAGTAGTTTGTTTCGGCGCTATGACAAATCGATGATCAGATGGACTTTATCATTAGTTTAGGGAAGTTGTTAAATATAGAGACTACAAAATAAATATAGGGAGTGACTTTGTTTTAAAGTTAAAAATGTGATTTTTAACACGCCAAGAATTATTATTCCGGCCAGGACAAAGTGGATATCACTGGTATGCAAAATATGTTTTCAAAAATGCATTAAATGACTACAAGAATTAACCATTTATGGACCAACTAAATAATTGTTTTTTTACTATAGTTGTTATAAATATTAAAATTAAAAAATTTATATGCTTTTCAATGGAATTGTTACAAAGAATTTTATTCTTATGACATCATTAGTAGAAGTTAATATCAACATTTTGGAAGTTTTTTAAAATAACTTCTTTCAAATCGTAAAATTTGCACTGTTAACTTCCTTGGATATTTTGAAAAAGAGATTCGAAAAGCTAAATTCAGGGGTAGCTCAAGATTCTCTTAATTCTCCCTCTATTTTTCTCACATTGATTTATGATCTTCTTGATCAAACTTTCAACCCCATCTACTCTTACGCTTTACCCTTTCTACTTGCACTCAATCCCCAAGAGGCCAAGCCTTGAGTGCAAAAGCCAGATTATTAATGATACCTGTCGACAATCTCCGAGTAGGGTATTAATACAGTCTATTTCAATATATGTAAGACCAAATGTTGTATGTTGATCCGTAGGTCTTGTGGCATCGTCAATATCAGCAGTAAATATGGGTGGTGTCAATATAGAGGCATTGGATACTCTTCTTGTTCTGGGCATGAAAATTAAGTGTGATGCCCGATAAAATACTCTTAAGCGCGTATATTTCACTCCCTCCCATCTCCTTACTATTTAGAACATCTTTAGTTGAGAGAAGATGGAATGTAACTTCTATATAAATATGTATGGGCAGGAGCTTCAGTATATTTTATAGTTTTTGTACCGTGTACAATGGAGGGCGTCTGCACTTATTAATGACAGTAATGTATCCAGCTCTATGGACTCATTAGAGCATAATCGGTGGCATGTGTATCATTGTAATTTCGATATTACCATGTGAATTGTTCTGCCAAGATAAGTGAAATAATCCGTAGAGTCGGGGTTTATATTCGGAATATTTGTTTGTAATCGACTGTTTACTGGAACGCATAACGCATTACAGCGAAAATTCGTTTATCAATCGTGAAAGTCGTATGTAGAATAAACTCCCCATAGAGATCTTCCCTGTTACCTAAATTAGGGAAATTAATTTTGAGTGTCCACAAATACTACCTCCTCTTTCATTCTTCCCATAACTTATTTTTCTAATTTCAGCACAATGCACTGCATTAGTAGGGACATGGCTGAATATGGATCTTGGAGAAAAAGAAGCTCACTTGTAAAATTTTACATAAATATCTTGCTATTTGCGACCTGTAGCTTGATCGCAAGGTATAAATGGACTGAAGAATTGACTGACATCAATAAATCTACTCAGAAAATGATTCTAAATCGACTGGTAATCAATACTACAGCACAGAGCGGTGTAGGGTATACTAACAGAGACGTCCTTAAATATTATAAGTGGAGCATAACTGTAAAGGCGAAAGTTAGGGACATTTTTAATTTATATGAATTTTTACCGTCTTCTAACAAGGAAAGTACCCCTACCTAAACACTCTAATTGCTTTTTAGGTCACTTCAAAATTTAAAAACTAGTATTTTTCGTCTTTTTTAGCTTTTTAATTTAAAGGAACCATATGAAGGTGTAGTATTCTGTGTTTTTGATTATGCTGTTTTAAAAATTAAAATATTTTGGGTTCTTTATATGAAACAGTATACATCGTTAGCTGAAATGCAAAAGGGCGTAACTAACATTTTTATTTTTTTAGGGGAAAAGCATAAAACGTTAATAGGCAATTTAACAATCTGACAGTTTTGACTATAGAACGATAAAATTTTGTGAAGAGATATAGTTCAATGCAGTACTTCATAATCACTTAACCCCATTTTAAACTAAAATTGGAAAATTAAAAACATCTCAGATTAGAATTTTGTTCCTTAAACCCTTATTTTTAATCGTAGAAGTGAGAAATTTTGTGTATGCATGTATATTAGCCAAATGAATCATAATATTCAATAAAACCGGTTTTGAAAATTTTGTTAGTTACGCCCTTTTACATTTCAGCTAACGATATATGCATATTTCAAAAAAATTCTCTCACAAAACCATAAAAATGCCCAAAATATTGCGAACGCACAAAACCACATTTCATACCCAAAAATAAACGTCAAATTTATTAATTTTAAAAAACAGCTTCATTAATAAATATATTTGAAATGACAAATATCTATTTACATTATTAAGAAGGAAAAGTTGTTTTTAGTAAACTTTTATTCAACTTTAATTTTTTTTTTTCAAAAATGCAACACAGTTAATTTATTAGCAGCAGCTGATGATTTGACAATTTTACCATTTTACGCAAACAAAAAGTACGGGTAAGTTCTGGCAAAAAGAGAAACACAATTACTCTCTCATGAACGCTCTCATTTACCCAATTTTTGTTACAAGAAACGCTTTCTGGTAAGATTGGGTTCCCGCGGGCATCCGCGGTAACGTACGTCGAACACACCTAATGTTGAGGGTTCGATCCCCAGCGGCGGTAACATAATTTGAGGAAAATAATATGTTTGAGTTTCTATCCCTCATAGATATCGCAATGCCCTATTTCGGTGTTCTCATAGCAGTAAAATAACATAATAAGGATATGAACTAAAAAAGCTTGACCAATTTCGAAAATTCTCCAAGCGATGACTGCTCGCGCAATTACAGTGTTGCCATATTTGAAGCCCTTCATCTTTCACCGCCTTTTATATCTTCTCTGTCCAAATCTTACTTTTCCAAAAAAAGGAACGTATTTATTAGTAGAACAAATTTCCTGAGTGTTTCTTAAAACAATATTATGATATACATATTATTAGTTGAACTGAAATATGATTATATATGATCCTATTTTTCATTTTTAACTCATAAAGGTTCAGATTCTGAGGAAATTCCCTTTGAGTACCCACACTACACGTACCGGAAGATAGAAAAACATTTTCTTTTTCTATTTCAGAGGGGGTCTTTTTCTTGTTTTTGTTTGAAAAACTCCCGAAAAAGTGCACTTCAGCCAAAATTGGGTCCATATCAAAAATTGAAAAACCCGTTGTTTTGAGTTACTAAACGTTTATCTTGATAGATAAAGAAAGCTCTTAAAGGAAACGACTTAAGCTTTTTTAAAAATACATAAAAAAAAATTTGAAAGAGCCCATTGTCCAAACAAATTAAAAATATTTTTAAATTTTTTTTATCGAACACATTTTGGATCCATTTTTCTAACGTCAATAGGTAATGAGTTATATGTATCCAAAAACAGGGCTGTTTGACGAAAATGTCAGAATTCAACTCTCTCCAACTCCGAGAATCCTTGACCGATCCCGCTGAAATTTTGTGTCATAACTACTACTCAACTTGGTGCAACTGTCATCCAGATCCCAAGACATCGGTTTCAATTGTTCGTACACTTGAGATGTTTTCCCCCATTGTTTATCTTTATATCTCATTGACCTGAAAGATCAGATTTCAGGTTTGCCGATTTATTAGTCACAGAATTTGAAACTCATTTTGTTTTTAAATAAGATCTAATTCATGACAATATATGATCTTTTTCACCTGTCAATCAATTGCTTTGATTTCGCCTTTAAATAATTTCCCATTTTCTTCCTTTAAAAAACTACGTTCTTAACTTTATTATGCATTTATATCCATTTGACCTTTATAGTCTGTCTCCCCAATTATATTTGCGACAAAATTGTATATAGCAATGAAAGTACTACTGCATGCAGCTAACGCTTGCGGGCAATTAACTTCTACGTTGTATTTTTCATATATTTTCCTATATAACTTTTAACTGTAAATTGTTATAAATTGAAATTGTTCTACTGCTACTACTGGAATAAATAAGAGTGAAAAAGAGTAATAGAGATGTGCAAGTGATATGAATTTGACTGAATCACTTCATTTATATGTGATAAAAACAAAAACTTTATCTCGAACTTAAAGAGAAGTATATGAATTTAGCAGTTAGAATTTGAATTAGTTGTCTGTTTTTATCAGATATGTACAATTATTTTTAAGAAAGCCCTTTAGATATATTATAAGAAATTGGCCCCAAACAGAAAAGGAAAACATTGTTGTTTTGTAACATTTATTCATAATTCTAAGCCAACAATCATACACGTTGTCTTCTCTGGGACCAAAGATAGACATTTTGTTTTATGTATGAGGCATTTTGTGCAAAATTTGCGATTATTCAATAATTGCTTTAATCACCCAGATTAGAAGCTTTTAAAAAACTTGTTTTATGTGTACTATTGAATTTTTCAACTATTTTTTTTATATTGCACAGAGAGAATTTTCTCCCATTGAAATTAATAAAATTCTTTAACTTCAGATGAGAACTTTTTGGGGATCGAAATCCTTGTATCAGCCTAGCTTAAAATAATTAATTTGTTTTATTTTTGTAAATATACGGAGGTTGACAGCTCATTATAAATAAAGAAAATAAAAAAAAAAAATAATTTGGATAAACATACAAGGTGGCGCAAAAGTAATCCTCCTATCAGAAAATGCTATAAATTTTTCGATTGGCCCCTAATGTCAGTTCTGTTTTGACATTTGTGTAGTAAACACATGCGAAATACACGTTAATAAACAATGTTACGCTACACTGCTCCAGAACGCGGAATATTGGTGACTATTTATTTGAGCAATAATGAAGATGATTTTTCATCAAAAATAATCATGAGTGATGAGGCCCATTTCCATCTTAGCGGGTACGTTAATAAGCAAAATTTACGCTTCTGGGGCACTGAAAATCCGCTTGTAACCCACGAAGAGCCATTACACCCGCTCAAAGTCACTGTATGGTGTGCTGTTTTCGCTGGAGGAGTCATCGGACCTTTTTTCTTCGAAGACGTCGCGGGCCAAACGGTTACTGTGAATGGTGAGCGCTACAGAGCAATGATCAACGAGTTCTTTTTGCCGCAACTTGATGAATTGGGATTGGAAAACATGTGGTTCCAACAGGAAGGTGCAACGCCACACACTGCACGTGCCACAACCGATATGCTGAAGGATGCATTTCCCGGGCGCCTAATCTCCCGTTTTGGCGATTTGCACTGGCCAGCAAGATCGCCTAATTTGACCGCTCCAGACTTCTTTTTGTGGGGCTTTTTGAAGTCGCGGGTTTATGTCAACAAGCCTCAGACTCTTGCAGCTCTTAAAGACAATATCCGTCAAGAATGTGAGGACCTATCGCCGGAAGTTTTGGCCAAAGTGATGGAAAATGCCATAAAAAGGGCTCAAATGACAATCAACTGTGGCGGCGGCCATTTACACGACATCTTATTCTTGACTTGATGTAAAAAAAATAAAAGACCAAATAAAAATAATCCATAAGAGGAATCAAAGTTTTTCATTTTTTTTTTAAATTACAGTCAAAAAACATCGGAAAGTTATTTTTGCGCCACCCTGTAAAAGATAAAAAATATCTGTAAAAAATATTACCTTAGCCAGAATAAAATTGAAATTTTTTATATAAATATATCATTTATGGTCTTCAAATTTCTGTAACGTCATTATGCTTGTTAGGGATACAACTCAATTACGAATCAAAAATTAAGCGAAATTTTTGTTTTAATGAGCTCTGGGTATTCTGAAGGCTCTAACTTTTCAAAAACTTCGGATTCTGATGAGAAATTATGGGGGATCGAAAGACAAGTATCAGCCTAACTAAAAATAATAGTTGAAGCTCGATGTAAATAAACAAAACTTTATACTGGAGAACGTTCAATTTAAAACATTGATGACGCCTTGTCAAAAAAGGTCTATAGTCCGAAGGTTTCGAGTTCAGGCCCGGTAAAACAGGTATACATATTTTTTGTGTTTTAAAATTTATTTAATTTTTTTGTTTTTTTAACAAATTTTTGATTTCAACAAGCTTTTTGCCGGTGCCGACATATCACCGCAACCGACGGTTAGCCAGCAGTTATCACTTATCAAGGTTTTTAGCATTCAGGTATAATTTATTTGTCTCGTTAGCTTAGTGGGTTGAACTTTTACCTGACGCTCAGAAGGGCTGGGCTCAAATCCCGACTTGACTAAAAAGATACAAATATTTGGTAGTCTTTTTAACTATATATGGCCTCATGGGCTCGGTTATAAATTTATTGAAATAAAAAAAAAAAATGAACTTTGTTTAAATTTTATTTTTGAAAATCTATTTTAAAACCACCTAATTTTTGATTTTACCATCGTTATGTCACTGCTTCTCCTACGCTTTTTAAAAAGCCGGCCATTTTGTGAAATGATGTTATTAGTTTGAGATTGCGAAAGTACTTTTTGCCAGCACTAGTACCACCTGTTAAAGTGCCTTTCCAGCGCTTTCCCATACAGGTTGGTTGAAAAGTTCCTGCGCTCACCAAGAAATGGCACTGCTAGCTCCAAACTTTTTTGTTCTTAAGTTGGTATAACTGTCCTGAGAACACATGCAAAGTTGCAAGTCATTCTCTCAATTCTTTCTTTGTTTACAAGCCAATTGAAGTTGACGTGTCATTGATTTTTTTTTAATATGTAAAAAATTAAATATCGTGCAGTCATTAGATTCTTTGTTTTGAAGGGTTTAAAAGCAAAGGAAATTTATGAACAATTGTTAGAAGTGTATAAGGAGTCCTCACCTTCAAAAAGCACCGTTGAATTTTGGGCTGGTGAATTTAAAGACGATCCACGCGAAGGACGACCAAAAACTGCAACCACAGCAGAAATCATTGAGCAGGTACATAATATGGTTAGTGAAGATCCAAGTTTGAAATTGCTATTGCCATAGGGATCTCAGACGAACGAGTACTCCATATTTACACATTAACAATTCAACAAAAACTGGATCGAAAACAAATTTCTCAGCGTAATTTTTAGCGTTTTAAGCCGAAAAAACCGACTTCTTGCGTTGTTTTATAACTATGGATGAGACTTGGATCTACCACCATGATCCTTAATTGAAACAAGAACGTTTACATTGAACTGAAGCTGGTTGTGCAGCTCCAAAGCAGGTGAAGTCACAACGATCAGCAAAGAAGGTTGTGGCATCAGTTTTTTGGGATGCAAAAAGAATTTTGTTGATTGATTATCTTCAGAAAGGTAAAACAATCAACTCTGAATATTATTGCAGCCTTTTGGATCAGCTGGATGAAAAAATTCGTGAGAAAAGACCTGGTTTAAAGAAGAAAAAAATCATTTTTCATCAAGACAAGGCACCTGCTCACAAAAGTGTTTTGACGATGGCTAAATTCAAAGAATTAAAGTACGAATTGCTTGAACATCCACCGTATTCACCAGATTTGGCTTCCAGTGACTACTATCTCTTCAGAAATCTTAAACAATTCCTTCGTGGAAAGCATTTTTCGTCGAATGAAGAGGCCACAGCAGCCGTAGACGGTTATTTTGCAGAGCTTCCGAAAAACCATTATAAGGATGGGATAAAATTATTGGAAGATCATTGGAACAAGTGTATTGAGCTTCTAGGAGATTATATTGAATAAAAAAATATATTTCGTAACAAAAATAGTATTCTTTCATTTCGAGCGCAGGAACTTTTCAACCAACCTGTATGTATTTTTTTTACTGCCCATGTAAATATCGAAATATATATTAACATACATGATCTTACATGGACTTATATATTATCATACGTGGGCATACAAGGTCATATACGTCCATACATGGTTTAATATATGACCATACATGATCTAATATATGACCATATATGTTCATATGGTATATCATATGAGAAGGTATGACCATATACGGCCATATACCCTCAAAATTTAGATTCTAAGAATAATGGTCATATTTTGTATATTATTTGATCTATCTGTTTTTATTATATATTTCTAATTTTATCAGGCTCAAGATCATAATTTTTTTTTCATGTTACTAACGAATAGTAAACACTAATTTATTTTATTAAATGGAAAAATTGTAAGGATCAGCGTCGAAAGTGTGCACTCCCTCTAGCGCTGATCCTTACAATTTTTTCCATTTAATAAAATAAATTAGTGTTTACTATTCGTTAGTAACATTAAAAAATTATGATCTTGAGCCTGATAAAATTAGAAAAAATTAGAAATGTATAATTAGAAATAAATAATGGTCATATATAATATCATGTATGGTCATATATTTAACTATGTATGGACGTATATTATCATGTATGATCATATACAAACCCATGTATGACCTTGTATGTTCAGATATATTTTATTTTTACATGAGTGGCTAGTTGCTTTATGAAGCTTTTTCATTAAATGTATCAAATGTTTTATTAACCAAATTCTACTGAAGCTTTATCGATTTTAAGCAACAATTAATATCATTTATAACATAAGGATAATTTTCTCTGATAGTCAATATCAATTAAAAAAAAAAAATAACTGCATGTTCCTTTCTTCTATTTAAGACATTAAGAATTTTCAAAAATGTATCTACTTTTAAAAGTTTTAAAATACAAAGTTAAATCAGGCGTGAAATATCCCATATGATTGTTACGTATGGGAAGTTCGTATAACTTCAATTCATTTAGCAATGTTTACCGCAAGTGATTAATAGGAAAATGCGTTTATATCTTTTTGATAGTCTGCTATGCTTTCATGTTTTGAGTACGTGCGTCTGTGTGGGAGTAAAATTGAATTGAATGAAATTGAATTGTTTTTTGTTGGTTCGATCGTTTATTGTATGACATATGTCAAATATTTATATATCCCAGTGGTATTTAGCAAATGATTTGTCATTTTTTTAAAAAATTATGGGATTCATATTTCAGATGTATATATACAAATATTTAAGCGCAATTTTACATATTGCAGTATTTGGTTGAGGTAAAAATATACAACAACAAAAAGGTGGTGTTTATTAAAATGACATAATCTGAGCCTTATATTAAAAATAACTTAGGCAGGCATACTTATTTTGAAACTCCATCCCAGTTTCCTATTATATCTGAATACGCAAAACACACAAATTTAACTCTTCTTTAATCCTTTAGGTAATTTCTTTAACATACGATGAACACTTAGAATCCTTGTTAAATTACTTTAAATACTTCATAGAGATCTACCAAAAAAGTTTTTCTTTTTAGTATAACTTATTCACAACAATTTTGGCTATATCGTCAAATTTGTTTCTAAAGGGTTAAAGATATTGGAAATAAAAAACATCAATAACAATCAGTAAAACTTAGGCACGTTGCTTTGGCGTGTAATAAAAGGCGTAATGGAGTCATTTACAGTTCATAATAGACATAAAGACATTTGTGTAAACTAGCTTTGTGGGGTCTGTAGTTGCTGTTTTTTTTTTTTTTCATTATATTCATTTTCTATAGCGAACCTTACCTAACGTCAACAACATCATTATCAACTTCATTATTGGACGTTTTTGATGCTGCTGCTACTGGCTCTGTTCTGTTTTTGTTTGTATGAGCAATTGATTGTGATGGCAATGTTACGAGTATAATTTGTTTTGTGGCAACTTTACTTCACATACATATTAGGACCTGAAGCAAGGGTGAGAGTATAAACAATTTAAGAACTTTCAAAAATCATTTTTATAATGATAAAGATAAAAGAATTAGGAACAAGAAATGTCTCCTTCCGGATCAAACCAATATAAATATAATAAATATCTTATTTTGAGAGTAAGAGTATGTGGAGATACCGATTCATGTCCAAAAATGGACATACACTTTAGCCCGAAAGTTGTCGTGGTGTGTGCTCTTGCGATGGTTTTCGCCCTTATCTATTCCAAGGTCTCCGTACTGTTGGTGAAATTTCTCAACTTGACTATTCCACTAAGGCCACCAACAGATGTAATATTATGTTTCAAGGAGCAAAGGCCAGATATCCTTAAAGATAGTCACCAATCCCGCACGGCCCTTCTGGAATAGGAGCTAAATTCCCGATGAGAACACTTACTATCCTACCAGGTTCACTCTAACGAGCCTTAAAAGTTTCCTAGATTTCTAGTGGTCTCACTTACTCCTGCGGTCCTAAAATATCTCTATAAGCTGTCATGAATATTCGATTCACGTATTTCAGCTCTAAAAGCTTGAAATGGTAGCACGTTCTGGCAGATTTGTCAGCGTATTATTCACTTTAATGCTGCAATGCCCATATAATCATATAATCTCAATACTGCATTACAGATCGAGGAGATTGTCTGAATAGTCCCCTGGATAGCGGCCTGGCTATCCATAAAATTTCTATATTTACGGTGATGCCATTAATATTATTGAGACCTTGAATTAATAATGATTTTTTTTCGAAATTTACTGATTTATTGTGTATTGTGTATATATTATTCAGAGTGTCCACAACTGGCTGGCCACAACTTTCTCCCATCCTTTTGGCAATTTTCGGATACCAGCTCAAAAGAATGACTCGTGTTTTGAGTCAATCCAATCATCGACTCATTTTTTGCATTGTTCATATGAAGTGAACTTCTACAGGGACAGTGTCATCGACGAAAACAAGTAGTTGTCGGAAGGAGCGATGTTTTGGGAATGCTGCGGGTAGGGTAGAACTTTCCATTTCAGCGTTAAGTTTTGACCGGTCTTGCTACATGTGGCAGAGCGTTTTCATGCTGCAAAATCACTTTGTCGTGCCTTTCTTCGTATTCCAGCCGTTTTTATTTAAGAGAAGAGCTCAAACGCGTGATCATTTCGTTCGGTTTGAGTAGCTCGTAGTAGATCACGCTGCGCTGGTCGCAGCAATTACAAAGCATAAGTTTCATGTCAAGAATATTCGCCTTTGCGAACGATGTTGATGGCTGCCTGGGCAAAACTCATGACTTTTTGCGCTTGGGGTTGCTGTAATGGATCCACTTTTCATCGCCAGCCACAATGCGATGCAAAAAACCCCTAATTTTTTGGCGTTTGAGGAGCTGATCGCAAGCTGGTCTTCAATTCGTATGGCACCCAGTATCATTGCTCTTGAATCAATCCCAGTGTAAGTCGGGAGCACATTGATCTTCTACATGAGGCACTCGATCGGTGGGCCTTAGTGATGCTCCTTCCGATGTGCTGTTTCCAGTATATTTTGTTGTTAAGAATTAATCTTAGATATTTTACTTTTTCGAAGACGCTAACGGTTTTTCCGAGGCTCATCATAACAAATTATACTCGTCCAACAAGTTGTTCTACATTTGGTCTAACCTATTGGTCTACATTAGATCCAATTTGTCGTCCCACATGGGTTCTAGCGTTTAAGACAAGAAAGTGAGTTTGTATAATAATCCGTACAGATTCGTCCAACAATCTATTTCCGTTTTCGTCATTGAAGACTTCGGGCTGCGTATGAATGTTCGAGATGTCGATTACGCTGCTCATTTGTTTACAAAAAATTCCCAGGAGTTGTGCTATGCTGTTACTATTGTAAGATCTGAGTTTCCTATTGTAGTCGTCCAGTATTCTAAATATCTTTTACGACGATCCCTATTAAAAAATTAGCTAAAACCTTTACGGGGATTGATGAAACAATATAGTAAGACAATTCGTAAACTTGTTCCCTGTCGATATCACTATTCACTTGAAGAGTGTTATGATGTTTTTTTTTAAATTAACTTTGCATCGCAACCAATAAGAATGCCCTTACCTGCAAGTGCGTGGATCCCATGGGTAAGTATCGAAGCATATTTTGTCGACAGTTCCGGACAAAAAAGTTCAAAGTTCTCATTACATAAAATGAAGGTTTTCAGTCGAGTCCCCATCTGTTCAGAGAATAGTTGGTAATTTAGGTCGTTTATTTCAGATACCTTGTGTAAAATAGTCCACCTTGTGTAAAATAATCCAAGGTTCCTGGATTAAAACGTAGTGAATCTTTCTCTTTCGGAGTTCTTGCATCAGAGTTTGTATTGCCAACTTACTCTGATAAGGGTTTGATTGCATTAGCAAGACCAATATTGGGCGCTTAAATCTTTATCTTGGATCTGAATCTTCGATGTCCTATATTGTTCTGTCATAAATAAATTCATTGTTGTTGTTGCAACTTGTAGCTTCATCCATGGTCCATGGAGGACAAGTTAATCACCTCCATTGGGATATTGCACTCTATTGATAATGGTACCCCTTTTGCTTGTTAAAATTTTCTATTTTGATTTATTCTTTGGGAGCCCAGAATTCTATAAAGCGTTTTTTGTACATGTAACAAAACCATGACAGTGAGTTCTCAACTACCACACGAGAGAATATGAATATTCCCCTTTTCAAGCTTGTTGCCAACTTTGTTTTGAAAGAATATATAAATAAAATCACGTACTGGCTGTCCACTTACAGGAAAAAATCTATGCAATTTTGACGTGCACTTTGACCTCGAATTTTTTGATGGGTGAATTTCCTTCCGCTGTGATGCTATAAAATCCTATAAAATACAGCTTTAATTTAACTTGTAGGATCCGACCCAAGAGACATCACTTAATATATGGTTTAATAAAAGAAAAAATTTAATTAGATTTAAAATACAAATAAAAATGTTATTTTTCCTATAATTTAATTCAGACAAAGTCCTGAAAATCTCTGAAAAATTAAGATGAATATAATATGTTTATTTTT
This sequence comes from Eustalomyia histrio, assembly GCA_949748255.1. NCBI lineage: Eukaryota > Metazoa > Arthropoda > Insecta > Diptera > Anthomyiidae > Eustalomyia > Eustalomyia histrio. Next base: position 51,681,942 of record OX456523.1, on the reverse strand, counting down.
TAGAAAATTTTTTTATTTATTTATTTATTTTTGGTTTTTTTATTACATATAAATCACTAGCAATTAAGGCTATCGGTGCGTTAACAGACCAGAGCTTCTGGTGGGAATCGATCCCACGACCCCCACGCTACCAACTAACCTACCGGGGCCCTATCGGGAGAATTTTAGTCTAATTGGTTCCCGGAAATTTTTTTCGATATAAGGCCATTTCAGAATTTACAATTTAATTATTGAATTTCATATTGATTTCAAAAACAAGTAAAAAAGGGCTAAATTCGGCTGTGCCGAATCTTTGAATACCCTCCACCATAGGGGCTGAAGATGATATACGTATATACTAAATTTTGCATGAACTGTAATATGAATATGTTTTGTCAATTTATGTAACGAACTTTTGTTATTTAGTTTTAGTAATGTTATTTACAGAGGTCTGCTCTGTTAGCGACTTTAACATTGTTGCTTTTAACGTTAACTTAGTTATTAAGAGTAACACACATATAGCTCTAAAATGATATTATCCTCATAGTATGTAAGACAGTAAATGTAATGGAACAAGAAGAGGACTTAATAACATTTTTACTTACTTAACAGAAAACAAAAATAAATACAGAAAAATTGTACAAATTTGTATGGAAAATTTAGAGGTACCTTCACATTTTCACTCATAACTTTTGAACCGCTTAACCGATTTTGCTCATTTTAAATACCAAACTGCTCGGGAGGATGTTCAATAATCTGGGTAAAAATAGGCTTGCGTCTTCGCGTCGTGATCGCCATTTAAACAGACAGACAGACAGACGGACATCGCTAAATCGACTTAAAATTGCATAAGGATCACGAATATATATACTTTATGGGGTCTTAAACCTATATTTCGACATATTACAAACGGAATGACAAACTGATATATACCCTCACCATATATGGTGGAGGGTATAACAATCAGCTAAAGTGTTTAACATGCTCAATTACTGTTACCATCAAGGATGGAAAATATTATATTTTCAAACATGCTCATCGAATTTTTAATAAATTTCTTAAAAAATATTTTCTCACTTGGACAACAAAAATCACATATGAATCAGATAACTTAAATTATTTTATTTTTATTAAATGTATTTTGTAAATCATAATTTTGTTTGTTATAAAATTTTCAAAATTGTTTAAGTTTTTTAGATTTAAGAAATTGGATTTGACTATCCCAGTACTATTTAATACGATTAAGTCTTGTTGTACTGTATTTTTCAATGAATGAATAAATGAACAAATAAATAAATAAATAAATAAATAAATAAATAAATAAATAAATAAATAAAAAAATAAATAAATACTTACGATTTTCAATTCAAAAACTCTTTTTTTTTAGCGACTTTGAACTATTTTTCCAAATACTATGGGTCCTTGATGACAACCATTTTCCTATGAAAAATTTTTTCATTATGACTAACATATAAGGAGTTTTTAAAGTGATATTAATTGTTGATATGTACATATTTTACGTATTTATGATCATGACAATTTTCCTTTATAAATAATTACAATTATTATTATTTGCAATAATGATGAATACACCCTTATACCCTTCTTATGGCAAATAAGCTGTCAGCTGATATTAAAGGTCATATGTTTGCTTTTCTGTTTCCTTATATCTTATATTTATTTTCATTTCAACACTTTTCGACCAACTCCAACAATTTTTGTTGTTTGCGCTAATTGGTTGCATTAAAACATTTTTCACTATTCTGAACCGTACCTTGTGTTTCATATTAAAAATAATTGTTGAACTGTAAAAATTGTATTGAAATTTTAATTTTCTTTGTTTTACTTAAAGTATTTGTTTTACTTAAAGTATTTAATCGTTTGCGGAGGTACTGCGACATTTTGGCAATTGAAAAGTTACTGAAAAAAAGTATTTAGTACAATGTTTTCCATACCTGGCATACCTATAAAGTCAAGCAATATATTTAATGATTACAAGCACTAACAGTCATTTATCTAATGGATACATTTGTTTGTATTCTTTATCGTCACAATTGTTTTGTTAATCTCTTTTGATTTCTTTTTTACTTTGTTTAAATACGTATAAAATGTGCACACACATTGATATACAGCGATACGTACTTACATACATATAGATTTGGTCTAACAACATGTAGGGCGAAAAAAAAATAGAAAAATAAATGGTAAAAGCATTTTAAGTTTATTTTTATAAACGATGATGATGATGATGTGGATGACGGCGACAACAATAACATGTACTTTTAGTACAGTATGAATTCCTTTAACTAAATCGTTTGACATTTTTCTGTGGTTTTATTAATATTTTTTTATGTGTTTTGTATGTATGGATTTGTGATAAATGTCAATTATAGATTACTCACCATTATTTTTATTTGCTTTTATATTAAATATGTATGTATGTGTTTGTGGAAAATGGCCTTGATATTTATATTTTACAAAGCGACAGGTAGGATCTTGAGCCAGACTACTAATTAAACAAACAATACGAAATGAATGTAGACCATTTCACAAACAAGTCTTCCAAAGGGTTTTGCAAACTAAGTTCGAACTTTAATTTTATGGCCTCTTGAAATGTCTGTCTGTTGTAACGGCAATTGCGGCGTATAGACGCAAATCTGCAATAGACACAAATCTGCAAAACTTTGCTAACTTGTCAAGAATGATCATACAAGGGCTTGTATATATCATATATGGGTAGAGCTGATTATATGTATTCATATACAGTTGAATATATGACCATGAGTGGTATCATTTATGACCATGCATGGTCTCATATATAACCATATATATTCGGATCAAACATTTTAAGGTATATGGTCGTATATGATGATACATATGTATATGTTCATATATACTTATAAGTATGACAGCGGCTTATATAGAGGATTGCCGGTTAGAATTTGGTGACATATTTTTGGAATTTTATGGTGTCAAATCTTTGACAGGTAATACCTGAAATAAATTTAATCCTTTACCAAGATTTTGCTGGAATCCTATTTTTTGGCTTGATTTTAGGCGGCAATGTGATATTTTTATACCCTCCACCATATATGGTGAGGGTATATATCAGTTTGTCATTCCGTTTGTAATATGTCGAAATATAGGTTTAAGACCCCATAAAGTATATATATTCGTGATCCTTATGCAATTTTAAGTCGATTTAGCGATGTCCGTCTGTCTGTCCGTCTGTCTGTCTGTCTGTTGAAATCACGATCACGACGCGAAGACGCAAGCGGGGGTGCCTATTTTTACCCAGATTATTGAACATCCTCCCGAGCAGTTTGGTATTTAAAATGAGCAAAATCGGTCAAGCGGTTCAAAAGTTATGAGTGAAAATGTGAAGGTACCTCTAAATTTTCCATACAAATTTGTACAATTTTTCTGTATCTATTTTTTTTTTCTGTTAAGTAAGTAAAAATGTTTTAAGTCTTCTTATTGTTCGATTACATTTATTGTCTTACATACTATGATAACTAAGTTAACGTAAACATGAACAATGTTAAAGTCGCTAACAGAGCAGACCTCTGTAAATAACATTGCTAAAACTAAATAACAAAAGTTCGTTACATAAATTGACAAAACATATTCATATTACAGTTCATGCAAAATTTAGTATATACGTATATCATCTTCATCCCCTTTGGTGGAGGGTATTCAAAGATTCGGCACAGCCGAATTTAGCCCTTTTTTACTTGTTTTTCGTTATTTTTTTGCCCACGTAGGTGCCCAAAAGTAGACGATCAGGCACTCAAATGTTAAATCAACTTGATAAGTGTGAATTCTACCTTTAGTTGTGACCAGTAAAATTAGTACAATTAAATTATTTATTTAGGTTGAAAAATATGTTTCCTTTCAAAAATTATCTGATATTGGATCTGAATATGTATGAAATTTTAAAATTGTTCTAGTATATGCTTAGTTTAGGTTTATACATTTTTTGCTGCAAATATATGTCTTAAAATTAATAAAAATAAAATTAATTATTAATAATAATAATAATTTTTTATTAATAATTAATAATTCTTCCACGTCAAAACCTTTAGATTCTGAATCATATTTCTTTTCCAAAAATATTTAAGGTTCTTTGACATATCCTAGACCAACGGCTCCCCCTGGGGGTCCGTAGCTGCATTCAAAGAGGGCTGGGGGAGGGGAGGAGTTCGAAAATTCTCCAAAAATAAGAAGGTAATAATAAATAAACTTCAAATGTCAGTTCCCATAATTATATTTAAAACATCAAAAAAAAAAATACAAAATTTTTGAATGAAATCAGAACTATGTGTAGCTTAAAAAGAAACTCTAATAAAAAGTTGGGGTAATCCAATTCTTAAGACTTTTCAGACTCCGGCATTTTTTTTTTGTTCTCAGATTCTAAAAAAAATCATGAGAGTTTGTTTAAGAATCAATTTTTTCCTATTAAAAACTTACAGTTACTAGGAAGGTTTTTTTTTATCGACAATCCCTTAAATTCCAAAAGTTTTTAGGTTTTTCTAGGATAATTCAATTGAAAGATTCTTCCAAAAATTTCATTCGTAAATCTCTCAAATTCTGTATATTCTACAATTATAAAAACGTTTTTCCATCTTTTGTATTTTTTACTACTACTACTATTTTTTTTTTCAGATTTTAATGTTTTTGGGGCTCCGTCAGCCAGTAAAAATGTCTCAAGGGGTTCGTGAAATAAAAGTAAGTTGGAACAGCTGTCTTAGACAAACCACTAATGCAATCGTCTTAATCTAATTTTTAATGCAGCTTTTGATGTTTATTTTTGTTAAAAATGGCAAACAAAAAATACATTAATTTAAATTAAACGATTAATGGCTAATTTCGACGAATAACCGACCCGAACATCCAGTTAGCACCAAAATAGCATTTAATAGATCCTATAAACATTCTCAATTAGCAAAATCTTTCCCTAACCAATTACCGTTTTTGGCCGAATTGTTTTAAGGGATATTCATACGTTGCGTATGAGTAATATATATTTATATTTTCATGTTACTTATACAAACGTACTGAAATAATTGTAATATTAATTAATAGGGCAAGGAGTTCCATGAAGATGTACCTCACAGTCAAAGTGAGCCAGGTAAATTTTCAAATTAAACTATTGATAAATAATAAAGCAAAAATCTGATTGGCGAAAATATTAAGTACTTTGTTTGCTTAACTTCAAATCTTAAAAAATATAATAGTTATTTCAGATAAATCTTCTTAGTAATATAAAAAACAACAAAAACTCAAAAAATTACCCAAATATACATCACACTCAAAGTGAGCCACTAGATTTTGTTCTTGGTAAAATGGCGGTAAATGTTTTTTGTTTTTAATATTTTTGCATTGATCTGTTAATGCGTTATTTGTGTATAAAACATCAAAGAGTGAGGAAAGGACTACAAACAAGTGTATAAAATAGAGAGCGAGTAATTGAACTCTACAAAGAATGTAAATCTCAAAGAGAAATGGCTAAATTTGTCAATAAAAGCCGTGGAACTGTACAGCAGATTATTCACCGCTTTACAAGAGATGGTAGAATTGAAAATGAAGTGAAAAAGTAACATAAAAGCATTTTCGAAAGGAAATGAGGCTTTTATTGTAAGAGAAATAAAAAAATCCTCGGTTAAGCGCTCCGAAACTGATGGAAATGGTCAAAGGTCAGCTGGATGTCCAAGTACACCCTGGAACAGTTAGAAGAATGCTTAGAAAACACGGTTATAATGGAAGATTAGTAAGGAAGAATCCGTTAATACGTTCAAAAGGATATGAGTTTTTGGCAAAAGGTATACACATATAAAATAGAGTAAATATCCACTATAAATGTTTGGTTAGGTTTTATTTACAGATAAAAGTAAATTTAACTTATTTGGCTCCGACGGAAAGCAAATGGTATGCCGACAAAATAACACCCAGCTTCAGGAAAAAAACCTTATCCTAAGTGTGAAGCATTGAGGTGGTTCTGTCATGGTTTGAGTGTGCATGGCAGGAAGTGGAACCGAAAATTTGCACCACATTTCGGGAATTATGAACAAATTTGTTTATGTAGACATTTTGGAGGAAAACGTCAAGCCTAGTGTCGAAAAACTTGGGATCGAATTTGACTTCTACTCCTACCGGGACAATGATCCCAAGCTTAAATCGTATGTTGCGCGGGAATGGTTTATGTATAATTGCCCATATGTTCTTGAGGTTCCACCACAATCTCCGGATTTAAATATAATTGAAAATTTATGGGCCCATTTTGGCCAAAATATCCGAAAACATGCCATTACACCACAAAAATGCCTCATAGATGCTCTTTAATCCGAGTGGAGTACAATTCCCACATAGTGCACCCAAAATTTATTGCAATCGATGCCTAGAAGTCTGCAGGGCATTATTTCAACGAAAGGAGGTCCAACAAAATATTTGCATTAAATATTAATTTACTTTTAGTGGCTCACTTTCACTGTGATGCACATTTGAATATTTTTTTAAGTTTTTGTTGTTTTTTTATATTACTTAAGAAATCTATCGGAAATAATTCTTATGTTTTTTTTAGCTTTTTAGTTAAATGAAAAAAATAATTAAAATTTTTGCCAATCAGATTTTCTTTTTTTTATGTATCAACAATTTTACTTGAAAATTTACCCTGGCTATGTTTTTTGTCGATTGCCCAAAGCTAATACAGATTAAATTTTTATCCAAATTATCATATTCAGAACAAAATGTCATCGATTTCGACATACATGTAAGTTTAAATGCATATTTTATGCGTAGTTTGTAAATCTAAATGCATATTTGTGCATATTTCTAATATTTTAAATATTTTTTATTTAATGTTTATTTTTTCGAATCTTATATCTATATCTATAACTAACCTGACTTTTCTTTATTTTTTGTAAAGAAATACAATTTGAACATTTGTGGCCGCCATTGTACGAAAGCGGTTTTTGTAAATGGAGCAATTATATTATTTGCCCTGCTCTACATTTGCTAACAAATACATAATTCATTTGTTAACTTTTGTTGTTTTTAATATTTTATCAAATTAAAAATACAAAAATTTCAAATATTTTTGATACAAATATTGTTGTTTATATGTAAAAAAGAGGAAATCCAAGAATTTCCAAGACTTGGCAGCATTTTTATACATTATATCTATAACTTCTTAGTCTATATCTACTTAAATTTGTATGGAATGTTTATATATAAAATTCGAAAAAAACAAACATTTAATTTGTTTATTTATAACAAACTTTCAACCTTCGTACATTTATAAATATAAAGCAAATTAAAAAAAAAAATATTGCAAAAATAATTGTTTTGAGATTATATATTTCGTTTTTAATACCTTATTGACTAATTATAATATTTTGGAATTGTCTTACCATTTTTTCTAACTATAAACCAATTAATCAGCTTTTAAAGTCAACAAACCTTGACCATACATTTTAAGGATCCATTCAATAGTTTAGCCCATATCCACAAATACTTAATTAAGTTAAAAGAGGTATATTAAGCAAAGTTTTCAAACAAACAAAATATATTTTTAATTACCCACTTTGACCTTTATTAAGCGTTTAGTTTGTTAATATGAACATTGGTAATTTAATCTGTTATATTAATAAACAAAGTTAATGTCAAATATATCGATGGCTTAATATAAAAAGATCCTAAATCAATGATTTATTTTTTGACAGAGAAAGGGATAAAATTATAAAAAAAATTTGATATAAAATTTTCTTGAATTTCCAATTTTATTGAGTTTTCCCCTGTACCTTTTAAGAAATATATAATCATGTTATGGCCTTTCTACATTAAGCCATCGATATATAAATTTGTATCCCTTAAAATATATTTAATAATAATAATAACGTCATCATAAATAATTTGATTTTATTTAGTTTCGTGCGTAGTTTCATGTATAAAATATTGATTTATTATTAAAACAATCTAATATCAAATAATATCAACTTTTTCGGCTAACAATTAACTTAATGATTGTCATTAATATCAGTTAAAGAAAAAAATATTTATGAATAATTATTAAAATATCAAATATGGTTTGGAAATTAAAAATTATGAATAAATTAAAAAAATATAAAAAATATATTTTTATAGTTTTTTAATATATTCATTTTAAAAATATGTCGAATTTTATTAAAAATTCAGGAAATTACAATTTTTTTTAAGATTTTCTATAGAAAAAAAACCCAAAATATTAAAATTTAACACTAAACCTACCAAGCGAAGAGAAATAACATTTTTTACCTTTTGACATCAAAATTAAAAAAGGAAATTATACTGTAAATAGTCAGCAAGAGTTAAGTTCATTCTAGTATTGTTGCTAAATTTTTCTAAAATTCAGCAATTAAGCGTAAAAAAAAATAAAAAATTCCATACTCAATCATAAAAAAGCCCTTGATGTTCAAATACAAAGTCGGCATTTAATTTAAATTTTCATACACTTAAATAAAAAGTAACTACAAAAATTAATTTTTTTTAAAAAATCATTTTGTGTTTAAAATGCATATTCTGTGCTATTCTTTATTTACAAATTACAAAATTTTTTACTTATTCTCGTTGCTAATTTTAGCAAAATATTTTACTAATTTTTTCAAACTGAGTTACTAAAATTGCCAATTTTAGTAACGTTTACTAATTTTTTCTACAACTTTTGTTTAATAAAAAATTACAGACTCATTTTGCTAAAATTAGCTAAACAGTCTTCTGGTTTTCTGTAATAATGAGAGATTTTCTGTAATTTTTTAACATTGATTTTTTTATTTGAATGTACTCGCCTCTATAATGCCATAATGGTGCTGAGGCTTTACATATGTATTCGATAGTAAAATATGAATAAATATTTCACAAAATAAAAAAAAATAAAAAAAAATAAAAAAAAATAAAAGTCTGGCTACAGGAAAAAATATCAGATCGATGTCAAACACAATTTTTCAAAAATATTTTCTATAAAACGAAGCAGAGAACACTGTGAAACTGTTTGTATCAAAAGATAAACATCTGAACTTTTATAAATTAAATCTTTTAGACCTATTATTATAACTTACCGATAGCCAAAGTTAGGATGATAACGGACAGATTATTAGTTTTTCGTTATTATAAGTATACTTTAACCTAAAAGTGACCGATAAGCTAAAGTTAAGTTCATCTTACCTTTAACTTTTAACGTAAGGTTTAAGCATTTGAAGTTGCCACATTTTATGCTCTGCAGTGTAGTCGCCGTGTAGTTTTTTGACCGTATCTTTGCTGTTTGGTTTATTTATGTGTTCGACGTTGATAATGTAAATTTTTTACAACAAACATTTTTATTTTTTACACAATTCTTAGAAATTTTTTTTTTCGTTTATATTTTTTGTTTGTTGATTTACTTACAACAAACAAAAAATATATAAAATAAAAATACGTCGTTGCCACTACGTATTTTTAAGAACCATTTTAATTTGTCAAAAGTAATCGGTTTTTGCTCTGGTAATGCCATATTTTCAAAAAAAAAACTTAATATTATTTTATAAGGAAGTTGTTATAACCAACAAAAGTTAAAGGTCACTTTATTCCTCACTTTAGCTAAAGTTATCTTTAACTAACACGCACCTTAAAGGCAAGTTATAATAATGGGACTTATAATATCAAAAATACATATTTTGATATTTATTTTTTAGCAGTCAGTAATTTTGTTTGCTAACGTTACTAAAAATAAGTTCAAAAGTATCCTGTTGAAAAGACTGCAGAAATTAATAAATTCTGCTTTTTTTTTTGCAAAATTTTGGTAAGATAATAAGAGCAAAAACAAAATTGTTAAATATGCAATTTGAGTAAATATTTAATTAATGTAAATTAAAAATTTATCCTGCTAAAATCAGCAAAAAAAAATTGCTAAAAATTAGTAAAAAAAAATTATAAAAAAATAAAATATTTTAATTTTTTTATATTTTTTAATGCGAATACAAATCTACACAGAGAAGACAGATTCATTGTAACAAACCGTATTTTTTGCCAACCAAATGGTTCGGTTGGATCCTCCGATATATTGTTTGTCGCAACCGAAATTTGGTTAATGCAACAGAATTTCGTTTGAAAACAAATTAATAAATGATTCGGTTGCTGCAACCAAAACATTTAGTTTACTAGAAATTATTTTACAATGAATTTGTTTTTTCTCTGTACGCTTCAGAAATCATTAGTCCACCAGCAAATATTTCAGTTGATTTTAGCAGGATGGACTGTAATTTTCGTTTTGTTTTTTGTCTACTAATATTTAGCTAAATTTTTTGCTGATTTTTTCAGAGTAAATTGTCATTTTGAATTAACTAAAATTTTACTCGATTCTGACTTAAATTTTGTATATTTTACAGTTTAATGTTTGCGGTTTTTTTCTTGTTAATACTTAGCAAAAAATATGCTTATTTCAGCAGGTTTTTCCACAGGTCCTTTTTAACTTAATATTACAAGCTTTTTCTGATATTTCTACATATTTATTTATTTATCTTCAAATGACATAATGGCTGCAAAGCTGCTTTATAGAGTAGTTGCCTATTTACGAGTAGATTATTTTATTTTTTAGATTATTTGTATTTTTGTGATTGAAGTTTAAATAAAAATTTATCATTTGTTTTTCTAAATCAAGTGTAAATATTATCGAAATTGGACACTTTTTTCAAAAGTTAAAAGCTTTCAAAGAATTTTGCAGTTGAAGTGGTCGATTTGGATACCCTGTGTGGCATTCTGTATTAAAACAGGGCGGATCAGGATATACTACTCTGAAAGCTCAATACCCCTTCTATTACTAGCCAGGATTCTTGAAATCGATCAACTTTTGTTTAAATTATAATTTTTAAAATAGTTTTTATACAAGAGATCAACTTTTAAACCATGGAAATTACGTTGCATTGCAAGAGGGTGTTTAAATTGTTTATAACATAAAGTTACACTGTTATCCACTTAAGATAACATAGATATATTTATCGGTCTTAAAGTTTATCATTATGCCATTTTGCATCATATGTTTAAAATAGGTATATTTTTATCGATAAATTTAGTGTTAATGTAATAATTTTATGATTAATAACAAAGTAATAAAAAAGCATAACAAACAACAATATTTTGTTTTGTTATTAACAAAAAATATCACACTGACACCTACTGATAAAGTCTAAACAAACTTCATCATCATTACAATTTCATATATAATAACAAAATTAAAAGCTATACAAAAAAAAAAACAATAAATATCTGCTTAAATCGTTATTAGTACAATGACATTGAGTAATTTCAACCAAATTGCCATTTAAATCAATTTCTCAGATTATAATGTTATCAAATGCCATCATATCATTGTTTATCTAGGCAGGGGTTGAGGCAAGGGGAGTAACAGAGTTTGAAAAAGATTAATTGTATAAATTAAAATTTTATTAAGCAAAGTCAAAAAGCTTATCTGACATCGCAAAATTATAATTTGAATAGATTCATTGTGGTAACTGAATAGTTTAGTTAGAGACATCTATACATTTGTGACAACATAAATTCAGTTAATATAACACAATTACGATTGAAACAATATTGTATTTCGCTTATTGTCAAAAATACATTTGATTGCGACAACAAAATAATTCGCTTGCTACAACCAAAGTTTTTAGTTTGTCAAGAAATTCGGTTTTCACAATTATTTTGTTTTTCTGTGTACAGGTTGGTTGAAAAGTTCCTGCGCTCACCAAGAGATGGCACTGCTAGCTCCAAGCTTTTTTTTCTCGAGTTGGTATAACTGTCCTGAGAACACATGCAAAGTTGCAAGTCATTCTGTCAATTCTTTCTTTGTTTACAAGCCATTTGAAGTTGACGTGTCATTGATTTTTTTAATATGGAAAAAATTGAATATCGTGCAGTCATTAGATTCTTTGTTTTGAAGGGTTTAAAAGCAAAGGAAATTTATGAACAATTGTAAGAAGTGTCTAAGGAGTCCTCACCTTCAAAACGCACCGTTGAATTTTGGTCTGGTGAATTTAAACGTGGTCGTACCAGCCTTAAAGACGATCCACGCGAAGGACGAGTACTCCATACGAACGAGTACTCCATATTTTACATGATGAATTACGTATAAAAAAACTGTTTAGAAAGTTGGTGCTGCACACATTAACAATTGAACAAAAACTGGATCGAAAACAAATTTCTCAGCGTAATTTGGAGCGTTTTAAGACGAATAAATCGACTTCTTGCGTCGTTTTATAACTATGGATGAGACTTGGATCTACCACCATGATCCTAAATTGAAACAAGAACATTTACAGTGGACTGAAGCTGGTTGTTCAGCTCCAAAGCAGGTGAAGTCACAACGATCAGCAAAGAAGGTTATGGCATCAGTTTTTTGGGATGCAAAAGGAATTTTGTTGATTGATTATCTTCAGAAAGGTAAAACAATCAACTCTGAATATTATTGCAGCCTTTTGGATCAGCTGGATGAAAAAAGAAGAAGAAAAAAAACATTTTTCATCAAGACAATGCATTTTTCGTCGAATGAAGAGGCCATAGCAGCCGTAGACGGTTATTTTGCAGAGCTTCCGGAAAACCATTATAAGGTTGGGATAAAATTATTGGAAGATCATTGGAACAAGTGTATTGAGCTTCTAGGAGATTATATTAAATAAAAAATATATTTCGTAACAAATACAGTATTCTTTCATTTCGAGCGCAGGAACTTTTCAACCAACCTGTAGAATAATAATTTTTAAGATTTTTTAAACAAAGAATTGAATCTTAGAAAACACTGCAGAGTATAATTTTTTTTTTTCACATTAGTTGCTACTACGCATGTCTCTCTGTGCAATTATAACATTACAAATAAATAAAGCAAATGGTTACAATTGTAGCAACATTTCTTTTTCAGCCATCTCCCCCATATCTGTTAGTTGTGTGTTGGCTCATAAAACCTCATCATGATAATTGAAAAAGATTAAATAACTCTTACACACAAAGCAAAAAATCCAACAAGTTTATTACAGTTTTATAGCTTTAGCAACATTAATTGTTGCCAGAGTCATATAAATGTAGCTAAACACACAAATGTTGCTAATAACTATGGTGGACGATTTAAATGTTTATAAATATAACAACTTTCACTTCTTTTATTACCTATGACTTTTTATCTCTTTTTAACTTTTATGTCTCATTCTCTGAATTTTTTTATTTGTTTAATTTTTTTATTTTTCTTTGTTTTTAATGTTTTTTAAATGCAGGTTTTAAATACATAAAATGGTAGTAGTATGTATTGAAGTTTCCTGTTTTTATTATAGCCATTTCCGTTCGATATTTAATAGCTTTTTATACTTTTTTTTATTGGTTACGTAGTTTGTTAAACAACATAGATTGATATAATTGATAGTAGAAACACATGGGTCTTGAAAACATTTTAGTTTGTCTTAAAGTTTTGCAAAAAAAAAAAACTGGTGGAAGCTTTTAAAGACAAATTAATACTTCCACATAATATTCTTTCATATTGTTTTTTTTTTTTATAAAAGTTTAACAAATTAATTTATAAAATGAGTGCCCCGGTAGGCTTGTTGGTAGCGTGCTGGCTTATCAGTGCGGGGGTCGTGGGTTCGATTCCCACCAGAGGCTCTGGTCTGTTTTCGCTAGTGTTGCTAGTGTTCGGTTAGGGTATTAGGATGTAATTTGATTAATATAAAATAAATAAAATAAAAATAATTTATTATATTATTCCTTCAAATCGAGTTCAAGATCTTTTTGCAAAAAATAATAATGATTATTTATTATTTTCTTCCAATATTTCGTCTTCACATTTGGTGACTTCTTCATTATTTTATTATTTCCCTGAAGAAGTCACCCAATGTGGAGACGAAATATTGGAAGAAAATAATAAATAATAATTATTATTTTTTGTAAAAAGATCTTGAACTCGATTTGAAGGAATAATATAATATAATATTAAAGATCGAATAAAGGAAAATAAATATAAATAAAAATAATTTATAAAAAAAATATTTAACAATAAACTAGAAAAAGATTAATGTCGGGCATGTCGACTATATGATAGCCTACATCAAGTTTAATATGGGTCAAATTTCTGGAAGCGCTCCAACTTCTGGAAGGAGTGGAAAATAAAGAAATAAATCTAAATGAAATTGCTAAAAAAAAAGTTAATTTAAGCAAATACCGGGATGGGTATTTATATGGGGACTTGGTCCAAATATAAGTCGATTTCAAATTCGGAGGTGTTATTTAAGGTCCCATACATCATTCCCAACCCAATTCTCAAAGAACATTTCTATGGGCGGTAGGCCGTAATATTGACAGATTCTATCAAAATTCAACAGAATTCGTCCCTGGGCCAACAAAAGCCTATGTGGCACAGGTCGCAAAAAATTAAATTCAATTCAACCGTATATGTTGAAAAATTACGAAAACCTTATTGCTAATTACCCAGCTAAGGTTTGACGAGTAAAATACAAGACCCAAAAAAACCGAAATAGCCCGATAAAATACGATCGCCATTTTGGATTTATCTAGAAAACTGTCTAGCTGACAGCAAACAATCTGGACCCTTATGCATGGTTTTCACTATGTCATTTTTAATGTCAATTTGTCCAAATTGTTGGCAATTGTATGAAAACGGGTTGTCATATAAATTTGCAGTCAGTTATGCTCACGAACTGCCTTCTAAAATGACATACAAGTGAAAACGTAAAATTTCAGTTTGTCAGCAGATATGGCAGCATTTTGTTTTGTATGGCGATCGCAAAGCTGTTATTTTTTTCTGCTGGAAAAATAAATTGCAATGGAAATTTTTTAAATAAAGAAAGAAATGGTAATGTAAGAACACAAAACGCCGCACTAGCTATAGACATTTGTTTCTTTTTTATAATTTTTAAATTTTTTCCACTTTTAATTGAACACAAATTAATATTTTCAAATCAGCTGTTCCTTCGCCTCATCACATTTGACCTTTGTAATGAAAACGGAGTGTCAATCAACTGACATCAAAATTTAACATATGTCTTTGACACGCTCTGCTTTATCGACTTATTGTCAGTTTTTAAGATGTAATGAAAACGCATTTGACACAAAATGACGAGAATTCATTTGAGTCAGTTCTTGTTGTCAGTTTATATGACATAATGAAAACCAGGCATTATAAGTTCCGATATTGGAGAAATCGGTATTAAAATTTTTTAAACACTATGTGGTATTGGGTATAATTGCTTTGTATTTATGTTTGTTACTATCAAAAATATTTAGCCCAGATCCAATGTTTATTACATCTATTATTATATTCTTTCCGGAATTTGATCCGTTTCACGAAATATGACTCAAATCATACTGCAATGTAGAGTGTCATACATATAGTCGGCATGCGCAATTTTATTTAACTTATTATTGCTTCTAATTAATTGCATTTTCTTTTCCTTTTCAAAATAAACGTTTTCATCTTTAAGATTTTGATATGTTTTTAATTTAGCATTTTTTGTTTTTGTACTTTATATTTAAAATGTTCTTTCCCCCCCCCCCCCCTTTCTGATCATAAAAAACATGTTCAATTACAATAAAATGATAATAATTAAGTTGAAATATCACTTTGTTTAATTACAAATGACAGTATTCATACACGATGCAGTCATAAAGCTGTTCTGTCATTAAATGAAAAAAAGTATGCGACTTGCCATGGTACAGGAGATGCTGAAAATAACACACAAAAAAAAATAATATTTAAATGGTTGACTCGTTTAAGAATAAATAAAAGAAATCAAAATGATAAACAAGATAATTTGCAGTTCATTGCAATAGACATTATTATGATGTGACAACTTTTCATAATGAGGATATATGCTTTGATCTTACAGTAGTTTCCTTTTTTTTAAAGAAGAGTTGTATTTATCTTCTGTGGCCACAAAACTGGTACCTTCAGTATTTAATAATGTTGGAATGTATTAAGAAATTTATTTGTCCTTTTTGTAGAGGATGTGTTAATTTTAAGTTTTAGATTTCTAGCTTCAAGTTTTTTGCACAGGACACAAAGGGAAATACATTTTTCCTATTTTCTCTTTACCTGTTTTAGGAATATTAGCACATACCACGGGGAACACATATATGCATATATGGTAGCACAAGGGGCACAACGTTAAGTGAAATAATTTTCCCCTTCTTTCCAGTATAAATTTTTCAAAAAATACCTACAAGGAAGGAAGTACCCCATCCTAAACACTTAAATTTTGATGAAATTTCGTAATGTGAAAGAAATATTTTTTCGACCTGTCTCGGTCACCTCGGAATTGTAAGGGGTTAAAAGGAGGTTAAAATCTGTCTTTTTTAGTTATTTAAATTAAAGGAACTACATGGAAGTGTTGTATCGTTGGAAAGGGGTTTTACAAAATAGCCCAAATTTTGTATCAATGCAAAATTATTTCAAGTAATATTTTATACACCCACCGAAATAAGTCTGTAATGGCAACTAAAAATTTTGCTGTTATTATTTGCTTATTTGAGCTCAGCAGATTTTTTTTTTTGCTAATCTTTGCAACACATGCCTGCTAACGTGTAGTACAATAAAAAAATTAGCTCCCGCTACCAAATTTTAATGAACTTTTTGTAAAGTGGAATTTAAAATCTGTTTGCTAAAATTAGCAAACTAATTTACTAAATATTATTAATGTTAGTACAAAATTTCAAATTTATTTTTTTCCAGCATCAAATTTTTTTTATTTTTTTTCAAAAAATATTTTTGACAAAATTAAAAAAAAAAAAATCAAAAGCTTAAAAATTGTAAAAACATAAACGAATTTAGTATTTTGTTTTAATTTAGTAGTTTCTGTTTTGGAAAATATTTTTAGTATATTTTTTTTTTAGTTTTAAGGTCAAATTTTTATAGAACTAAAAAAACTTTTTAGTGCTATTTTAAGTGGATCTCCTGTTATTACTTCTGATCCCTTTTTTTAATCAATGTAACATTTAAAGATAATTTAAGTTTATAGGTTAATAGAAATAACATATCCTTCAATATCCAATTTTTTAAAATTAGTAATTTTTTTTTGCCAATTTTAGCAAATCGGGTTTCAACAAATTTGTAAAATGATTTCTAAAATTAGCAACAAAAATTTGTGAATATGCTGTTAATATTCTGTAATTTGTAAAATGTAAATAGTAAAATGATTTGCTAAATAATCATTTTTTTTTCTAAAAATCATTACAAAAATAGTAAAATGACTCAATAGTAAAATGACTCAATGTCAAACGTTTACACATTTTTCTACTAACTTTTTTCTGAGTGTAAGTGCGAATAAACATAAGCAGTTAAAAATCAAATGAGTTTTTACTTTAAACAAAAGTTTTAGCGAAAGAAAATCAGATGCTGGTTTTTGCCCCAAAGAATATCAAATGCTTGCGACATGCTGCCGAACGAAATGTAAACAATTCCTTGCCCCTAGACCCCAAAGTGGCCGAAGAAGTGTGAGAGGTTTTTCTTTGATTACTTTTTTCTGTCACATATCCAAATTCTATATCCAATTCAATCCAATTCATATCCAATCACTGAACTGTAAAATCGTTTTGAAATCAGAAAACGGCAAATTATTGATTTTTTTCTAAATCACTGAAGGGAAATATTTTTTTTTTTTTTTCAAATCACTGAACGGTTGAGTGCAATTTAGTGTTCGCATTAAACAGTTTATAAATTTAAGAAATCCTTTTTTTCATTCGATTTATAAAAAAAATAATAACTGTTATAGTTTATTTAAATCTCTTCAAAGCAAATTGAACGGGACCAAATTCGAATTAAATTCATTCAGTGATTTTTGATTTTGGATTCAATTCTTTAAATTTAAATTCGAAAATTGAATTAATTAATTAAATTTTGGAAGCACTGCACAATCAATTTTAACTTTTTGAGTTAAAAAAAATCTTTTTATTAAGTAATAATATTCAATGCCATATATTTCACTAACAACAACAACTGTTTTCTCCCGTCGATGTCACTAGGCTCGGTAAAAATATTTGTTTACAAGGTATTTGTCGGCTTCAGGTTTGGTGTCGGAGGCGCATCACCAAGGCGGTGCTGATCAAGAGGTCTAACGGAAAGACTGTGATTTAAGAACAGACTGCGAAGGCTGTAATATTATTTATGAGACAACCAATTGAAGTTTATCGTCTTTCCAAAAATTTAGCTCTGTAAGTAATAGACCGTGAAGTCTGTGATTTTAGAACAGACCGCGAAGGCTTTGGTATAAGCAAGAACTTTAAAAATGGCTCTTCTCGTGCCAATAACCTAGACTTCAGAAATTTTTTTGTAGTGGCTAGGAGGCTAAGAGGCTAGGAGGGAAGGTTATTGGTATGACGAGAGTCATTTTGTACATCCTGAATATTTTTACAGATCAATCCTTACACCCTAACACTTTTACTTCTTCTCAGTATTTTCTTCATAAATAATGTTTAAAACATGTTCAAACATTTTAATAATATCTTAAATATTTTCCAGTTTCCACTTTACAAAACATGCTGGGATTAATGTTGTTGATCTATTATGCTATTAAGTGGGACTATTTATCAGTCTCGTTTCGTTGTTGTTTCGTTCGTTTCATTTTAACTGCATCAGAAACTGTTGACATTTCTATTGCATTTAATTTTACATTAATACACATAGTATAAATAAACAGCCGCCTTGCATGTGATCTCCGGCTTGGCAAACACAAACCGGCAGATAAATGGTTTTTCCTTTTCACTTTACAGTTTGAATGCAATTAATATATTTATTTTTGTGTTTTTGTTCAAATTTCATTTTATTTCATGTTTAATTTTTATTTCTTGAAAATGACATTCGTTGCGCTTTATTTAAAAGCATTTAGCGGTGTCTTAGCACATCATCATCATCATCATCGTCATCTAAATATATGCCATCGTTGTCTTCGTCTTCAGAGTTTTCATCATCATCAGCATATCAACAATAACATTAGCATTTAACATGCAACATGGGAGCAGCATCATCTGCATCTTTAAGAAACACAGAAACAACCAGCTACATTTATGGAGAAAAAATGAGTTGAATGCGGCAACGAAATAATGTTGTTTTAAGCACGAATCTTTAAAGTTGTAAAAATGCAATTAAATCGACATGTTTGAATCCTCCTGCTAACATGTCATTTTTAAAAGTGCGTTCAGCCAGTTTTTTTTATTATTTATTTCATTGTATTTGCCACCACTAACATCATCAACCACTCAGTCAATTCACTCATCCACTCATATTTTTTTAATTTATTTTTAGTTATTTATCTGTTTTTGTGACAGATTGTCTGTCTGTCTGTCGGCCGTTGCATTTGTCTGCCGTTTTATCTGCTTGACTTCATCCTAAAATGAGTTGTTATTACAATATTAGATAGATTTTTTATTTGTGGTTTTAATTCTTTTTGATTTTTTTTTTATTAAATTTTATTTTAATTTGAATCTTTTCGGTCATAAAATTCTGTTAAATAGATCATAAAATTAACGATCATAATCATTAGAAAATAATACAAATTGTTGTCATAAATTTGTTGTATGCATAATAAAATTAAAGATAGAAGTTGTAGCTACACTTTTAACGATAAGACATTATTTGTTCAGTAGTTTAAAGGGATTTTGTTTAATGTATGTTGGTGTATTCAATCCCTTGGTAACTACAATAAAAAGTAACCAATAAAAAGAGTAAATTTAAATTTGTCAACTTAAATATGATTAATTACGTATATCTGTTCTGGCTACATACTTAATTTTTATAGCCGACTGCCTTATAAAGTGATACTTGTTACAAACGTTGAATTTTTATTATGATTATGTTTAAAATTGTTTCTGAATCGACCGAATCTTAAAACACACATACAGACAATTTTCGCCAAATGAAATTTTTAAATGAATTATTAAAATTCTTTCTTTGACAATTAAAGGAAGAAGTTGCTTAAGAACCAGTTATTAATTTTTCAACAGTGGAAAAAAGCATTCAAGTGCATTGAATTCTTTAATCCGTGTAGTAACTCATTCTCTCTATTTGGTCTCCTTGCTATTTATATCACCTATATCCGACTTAGATGAAATATAACTCCTGTTTATGAGCAGGAGCTTTAAGGTCTATATTGGAGCTTTTGAACTGTGTCCAAACGAGGGCGTTCGTGCCTATCAGTCACAGGAGGGTGTCCAGCACTATTGACTCATTGTATCATTGTCGGAATGTGGTTTGAGTTACACTGTTCTATCGCTACTACAATGCACGCAAAGAAAAAACATAGTTGGGTCAATCATATTCGAAGAGCATCATATATACTTGGGTTTATGCTTGTGCCTATATTATGGTTATCAGATTATAAATATGGTCCCTACAGTAATATTATGATTAAAAAATTACCATATTATGGTCCTAAATAAACATTTTATATTGAATTTATCATAATATTATCGCACGTAAACATAGTATTCTCAAAATTTTTTCATATTATGGTCCCTCATAAATATATTATGATTATATCATCCATAATCTAAGAAAATTTCTCAAAGGAAAAGTTCTTAGAAACTATGAAAAAGCTCTTTAAATTTAAGAATATTTTCTTTAGAAATTTTTTTTTCAAAAAAAAAAATTGTTAAGGAAAAAATCATAGACTTTGAGAACTTTTTTTCTTTGATTGTATAATTATTTATTGATTGTTGCCAGCATTTTATCGTTGTATACTTATCATATTCTTTTCATAGTCAGAATTTTTATTACCACAGTATGGTTAAAGCCAATCATGATATAAAATAGAAGGTGCCAATAATAAAATAGTAAAATATTTACTAAATAATGATGGTAGCGACCATGTTGATGGTTAGAAAACCAATTACTTGGTTGTGACGACCATATCCGATTGCAGCAAGCACAATATAGTAGCAGTGATCATATTGAAACCATGTTTTTTCTCTGCGTGTGGGAATTGTTTAACTGAGATAAGTTAACTTATCCCCAGAGCCTAGATTTTCATTCGCAACAGTCGCTGATCTAGTGGAGCACATCCGTTTGTTGTCTAGTGGATCGCACAGCGCATTACAGCGCAAATTCATTCATCAGTCGAACTTGCCGTATGTGAAATATACTCCCGGCAAAAGTCTTTCCTGAGAATTTCAATGTAGATAAATTCAAGCTCCTTCTCATAACCTATTTTCCTAATGTCAACTCAATGTACTGCGTTTATAGTGTGCATCACCTGAGTTTTGGTACAGCGCAAAAAAGCCAATTGTTTTTTCCTTATAAAAACTACTTGTAAATATATGATACCCTACATATGTGTTTCCCATTTCGGGAAGTGGTTTAAATTCCAGTAAGGATCCTGATTCTTTATTTATGAACAGAGAGGAAATTATAGGGATAAAACTGAATAAAATGTATATTTTGTTTAAATTGTTTTTTTATATACTGTTTAAAATTAATTATATTCTAAAATATTTAAACATTATTGCTCATTTCCATTACTCCTCTTATACTCTAATTATAAGATTATAAGTCTTGCTGTATAGGAAATCAAAATAAATAAATAAATAAATAAATAAATAAAATAAATTGCGGAAAAGTTCACTTTAGCACATACCAACTAGTAAGGTGGGTTTTCTTTTAATTTGAGAGCATTAATGATCTCAACCCAAATTTCAACCAGTTATGTATCGTATTGTTTGTTTAAATACCAGTCTAGCCCAATTAAATAGCTCCTCTCTATGTGAAGTAGGTCTGAATATTGACAGTTTCTAATCAATTTCAATAGGATTCACCCTTAACCAGTCAGGAATATATAAACGGCAAATCGTTAGAGACAGTCGATAATGTATAAAAATGCAGTAATGTTAAAATTAAATAAAATATTTTACCTTATTACGGTGCTTATTTGTTGTTATTGTCATCGATAGCTTAACCCATTAACGTCCAAATGAAAGCTGACGAAGAAATTTCAGGGCGATAGAGTAGAAATAAAAGGCCACAGGCAACGAAAGATGAAAGGCTTCAAATATGACACTGATGCAATTGAGCGATGTGATAAATATACACTCAGAAGAAAATGTTGTCAGTTTGCAACTGATCGAACCCGCAACCTTCTGTGTAACAATTCAACGCGCTTACAATTTTATCACAACGCTCAATTGGAACTCACCAGATTTATCTACCGAAAAGTTATCATAGGTTAAGTTAATTGTGATTACTGCTTTAAGAGGGACACATTTCCCTATTTAAATCACTAATTCACAAAGTTCCTGGTGAAAATTCGAAAAAACTAGCTTATCAGTAAATTAGTCCATTCTTTAGGGAACAGATATTTTAAATACTAAGTTTCTGGCCTTTTACCTTTTAATCACCATTTTTGTAATACTTCTGACGAAAATATCGTTTTTGGGGGAGCTTTTGCTCGTTTTGAACCGCTCCATTTCCACGTTTCTAGCGAAATTTCAAAAGTGCCTTATCAGTGAATGAGCCCATACTGCAGGAAACACACATTTTAGATTTTAGGCTACTCACCAAAGCGGTTAAGCGGGGGAGACTTTCCCCTTTTAAGCCTGCATTTTTACCCCATTATTGGCAGAGATTTCAAAAACTACCTTATCCAAACTAGAATATGTTGCTTTAAAATCGGTTACAGAACCAATTATAGAACTTGTTCTATGGAACCGGTGGTAAAATAACTTGTTCTAAAATAGATTCAATGGTTAGTCTGTTTTAAAAAATTTGGGTGGACATTTATTATTTTAAATTTAAGGTTTCTTCTCTGGCCGTTAAAGGGGAGAATTTATAATTTTTGCCCTTCCTCATAAAAACTTTCAAATTTCCCGTTTTAGCGAACTTCTACCCTGGAGGAGGAATCTGCACGAAAAATTACACGTTTCTTGCTGAGCGTTTTATTTCTCAACATAATTTTCTTCTACCTCATTATATTTAGTCCAGCGTTTTCCAATTTTTTTTATTCCTTTCAAAAATATGATTTCTCAAGGTCCCGAAAATCGGGCATTTCTTTTAGTGAGTATTTTTTTCAGATTTAGAAACAAGAAAGAGTCGTAGTGGGGTGAAATCTGGAGAGTATGCTGGATGGGGTGGCAAATAATAGTCCAATTCATGGAATTTTGCCGTGGTGACTGCACACGTCTGTGATAGCGTCACTCATTGCGCAGATAGCTTTTTCATATTTAAATAATCATTCAAAATGTGACGTATCCGCTCATTTTGGATGGTTAAAGCCTCAACCACCTCACGCACTATCATTTTTTAAACGTCATATGGGTTTTATTGACTATTTTTGGCGTGACGACCCATTAAGGCGACCTGAAGGTTCGGCGCCACTTGTGCTGGTTCAACCACAACGAAATTTAGTAAATCACTTCTTAATCATTCAAGTTAATGGTGCAGAGTTTCCATAGTATTTATTAAGCCCTTCCTTGGTTTCGGTGATGGTTGTGACAGCAGCCTATTAAGAAATAGTAGTTGACAGAAGGATTGCTGGTTTTTCATTCACTACAAAAAAAGTTCAAAAAATCACGGAGTTGTCAAACTGAATAAATGCTATTGAAAACTGTATTTTGAGGGGCATTTACTGTTGTTTAATTGAATACGATGATACTACTTTTGTTCCACTTGTGGTACTTGTATTCGGGCTTAAAAAACCTCCTCTTGTTGCGTCAAAATCGAAAATTATATGTAAAGAAGACGTATTACGCAACAGGAAAAAACATATAAATATAGACGTCTTACTCGGCTTCGGTTTCCAACCAATTTAACAATTTTTGTAACTATGACCTATCCCGTAACAAATTCTCTAGAAATCAAAAAGTCGTTATTTATCGACTGTAATTTTGATATTCAACTTAAATTAAAAAAAAAAAACGTTCTTTGAATTATAATGATAACAATTTTACACAAAAAATGCATTGCAAAATTTCTTTTTAATTCGAAAATATTTTATTTTTTTTCTAAAAATAAAAGCAAAACATGTGCAAATATTGTATATTAAAAAAAAATTAATGCAAATTCTGAACATTTCGTTTTAATTGTTTTGTAATGGCTAAAGAAAATAAAGTGTTTAGCTTAATTTTGTTTTTTGATGATGGTTTGGTGTGTCACTTTGTGAAAAAGTGTCAAATTTTCATATTCCATGGTCACAGTCGTCATGTAAAACGTGTTTCAAATTGTATAAGGGTTTATTATTACAAGACAACCATACGTTCATTTAAACATTTATTGCATTTCGAACTGAACTAATTTCTCATGAAAAGCAAATTTAAACAATTAAAAATATAAAAATAACAAAGAAACACAGACATGAAATTGCTTTGCTCAACATTTATTAATAAAATGCAAAAAAAAAACACTGAACAGCTAAATAATTTTTTAGCGTTAATTTAATTAAAATGTCTGTGATAGAATTTATAATTAAATAAACATTTAGATTTTTTCATAAAATCTATTAACAAAGATACAAGAAATTAAATGATAGAATTTACATTTATGCATTAAAGCATTAAAAGCAATCACATCAACTGGCAGCGCGGCAACATCAGTTTACAAACCAGACAAATTGAACAAAAACTGTAGTAAGAATATTATATTTGGACAAAACCCTACCCTAAAGTTAATTAATGCGAGTTGACACATAATCAGTGCTTTTGGTGAAGAAACAGAATAATTTGAGAGTTAAAAAACATCCAGCAAGTTGAAAAAAACGTCCTGCGATGCAGTTGTGCGTCGGTAGCTGTATTATTTTTACGACGTTTTTTTCTTATAATCTAATATGTTTGTGTCTCATTCTCTCAACAGTGTTGCCGGATTTTAACAATTATAATTAGTAAAGTTTGAGTATATATTCTATAGCTCTCATGCGCTGTTAAAGTTCTACCGAAGTAACCAAGAAATATAAAAAAACTTAAAATGTTGATTCCTAAATATTTATTTAAATTATAATAATTTTTTTTAGTTTTAATAAAATTTAATTGTAAAAACGAAAAAGTTTTGTGTTGTTTGTAAACGAAGGAGATACTGGAGAGGATTGAATCTCTACGAAATTCGTTGCACTAAAATTAAATTTATGCAGTCACATTCGTAAGTCGCTTTGTACGTCCTAAGTCAAAAAGTATATAATTTTCTATAAAGTATTTATCCCGCTCTACCAGAAATTCAACATGGTACAGAGTTCAGCGGCAACATTTTTAAATGAGAGGGCAACATTTTCAAAGTTGCTAAAGTGTTGAAAAACATTAAATTTGGTGTATGCAGTTCTGCAACATAAACAGTGTAATTTTTATCCCAGTTTTTGGGATTTTTCATGAAAACAATTTTTTTTTCAAATTATTGCATTTTTTATAGGTGTTTAGTTATATTTTGCAACAATTAATAGCATATTTATTCTCTTTATTTTATATTTTTAACATAGAAATGGAAAATAATGGATATGAATAGACATAGTTGGTCAATGTGTGTGTACTCACTTTAATACTTTTCATGTTACAATGTTATGTTTGAATTCGTAACTATTTTTTAACACAATTGCATTAAAAATAAAATATTAAATATAAATATTAAAAATAAATAGTATATTGAACAAATATAATATTTTTATATGAAAAATCTGAAAAAATAAAAAAACATATTTGTTTATGAATTAATCTGAAAAATCTCTAGCATCCCAAAAAACGGCAAAAAAATAGTTAAAATTGGTTATATGGCAACACCGCTAAACACTACTAAAAGTTGCCGACCAAAACTCACCTTTGTTGCCGCCAAACTATGTTCGTGTTCTAAGAGAGTACTAAAAAGTTCGTGAGAGAGAAACATACTCTATAGAAAAGTATATACTTTTTGACTAAGTCGGCTCTTTTATAAAAAGGATTTGGCAGATTTTTATGACTTTGTCACTGAAAAGTGAAATTAATCTCTTGTGATATATCACAGAACTAACTTAGAACATATTTCAGAACTCTTTAAAAAACGCAGCTTGGCTATATGTATAATAACATGTTGCAATATTAAGTAAGATCATTTCACCTAACTCCTTTTGAAGAACCAGTTCGGGGGCACGCCCCCCGCGTTGCGATATGTAATAAGGGATCATTTTGAACCTCCTTTGTTAAGGCTATGTAGCTCCCAAATTAATATCGTGTCGTCTTTTCTTTAACTCATGCGGAATTAAGTCAAATTCCGAAGCGATATTTATATTAGAGCTGGGAATAAAAATGTATCGATTTTGTCTTGTTTTTTTTTTCGATTCCGAAGATTTTTATGAGTCGTTGGAGTTTTCGTAGTTACAAACATTAAGACAAACTTATATTACCCTTAGTTGCAGAGTGCAGTAAAGCAACAAAAAGATACATTGCATATAATTTGTCAAAGCGCCAAATACCAAACTTAAGAATGTCAACCTAAAAGATACTTAAAAATTCCTTAAACATATTTAAACAGAAAGGGCGGAAAGGAGGTAAAATAAAAAGAGAATCAAGTAGAAAATAATTTTCGAAAACAATTTACCCATTAGCAATAAAGCATGATGCCGCAACTAATTAAAGTGATTTCATTAAATAGTTTATACTGCATGTATTTTATAAATGTTTAGTGGATTTCAGATATTTTACTCTGTACCCTACATAAAGGTGTCTGTAGTATAAACACGATTGAAGAGAAAGTTGAGAATCGAAAAAAAAAATGGAAAACCTCTTTATAGTATTACTTTCCATGATGTAAAGTTGCTCAAATTAGTTAAACGTATTCTTGGTCCACATATCCCTATATCGTCTTAGATACGCTTTGCATATCAAAAAATTTTTCCTAAATTCTACTAATTAAAAATTTTGTTAAATAATAAAGTCGTCATACGCAACTAATTATGTAACCGATTCAACACAAAAATTATCAATATTACAATTGGTGACTATTCCCTGTAAAAGTTTTAATATTAAATGATTTTTTGTAATTGAATTAAATTAATTGATTATGGTTAATTTATTGATTATGGTTTTGTTATTCAACAAAATTTTAAATTGTAAGAATTTCAAAATTATTTTTTAGCTTATAATCTGAATATGTACTTTAGTTAGTATTTAATCTAAATTTATTGTTATTTTGTATTCCACTGATTCCACTTCACTGATTGTGAAATTTTGTAGCTTAAATTGTAATCGATCTTTATCAACTATTACTTTTTTGCATAATACTTATTTTCCATTTAATTGTATATAAAGCTTGTTTTTCTTATTTGTCTTATTTGGTCTATTTAAATTACAATTTTATTTTAATTACAGTGTCTGTCATTGAAATCCATTTAATGCACTGCGATTTACAATAATGAAATTATGGTCAAATGAAGCTGAATTTAAACACTTAGTGTGAGTACAGAAAAAGTAGTAAACTGAAGAATACGAATTAAAAGGTAAGCAAAAAGGAATAATAATAAAAAAATATAAATGCATACATTAATAGAGCCCTTAATAAATAGCACAGTATTCCAATGGATAGGTTCCCATTAGTATAAAAATTGGATATGTTGTTAAAAAAAACAAATTCTAAGATTGTAAATACTTTATTATTTTTAATGCTAATTTGAATATTTAGGGGTAAAAATTGAGGATTTGTTTTTTTTATCTTTTTCGACGTTATATGCCCACTCAGGTGCAAATAGGATCCTATATTAACATATATGGTCATAGTATATATATATATATACATATATTATATATGGGCACAGCCCATATATGTCTGTATATTGTTCAACAATACATGGTATCATATATGGCCATACATGATCATATATGTTCATATACGGCCTTATATGGTCATTTATGAACGGTTGTGCCCATATATATGATATTATACAAGCCAATATATGGTCATATATGTTCATATACGATTCCATTGTCAACTGGGAGGGCTTATAATGTCTTTTCTACGCTAACAATATGTATGGATAAAGCTTGATCTGACCCAGAGTTCTCAGGTGATAATAGATGAAAAATGGACTGGGCATTAAGGTTCTTTAACAACCCATTAAGAAGGCACTTAAATAAGCTCATATACCGGACGTCTAAGAAAGAACCTACATGCGGTTTGGGTTGGGAGATTAAATGTAATTGTACCCCTTTTTAAGCGCACTTAACCACGTTCTTATTGAAAATTGCAAGTAGTATATCTTAGTAGCACCCATTTTAAATGTAAAATTTCTAACCAACTTGGTTTGAGCAAGGTACTTTGAGGAAGGTACTTTTAATTTAGCCGTAAAAATGTATTAAAACGCCGTTTATCATACACGACACTAATGTGTTCAGTGTACTAATTAATTGATAATGTCATTACCATATCATACCGTCATATTCAATTAACAGATTATTTCATTGCCATTCATATCAATTGTAATAAAATTATTGTCAATACCAGTTTTTTCTCTTTGTCATGGAGAAAAATCGTTAGAATAGAAAAAAATATGTTCGAACTGATTTCTTTTTCACTTGCCTAATGTTTAAAACCCACACATCTTTTGTTTCATTTCTCTTGTCTAGTGTTTTAATTTTACTCATTACCCGTTGTATTCGCTTTCGGTCCACTTGTCTAGTATTTCAATTTCTCTCGTTTCCCGTTCCAGTACATTTCCCAATTTGGTTTAAGGACAGTAATAGGTGGCATTTTCCCTTTTGTATGCTAGGGAAAATTTTAAATATATATTTTCCACTTTTGGAGCTCCATTATTACAAAGTTCCTTGCAAAAATTCCAAAGTGTTTATGTTTCTAGCCAAAGGGACTTAGTCAAGACGTCAGACCACTTTTCTGGCATAAATTCGAAAAAGAACGCGATCAGTAATTTAGCCCATAAACCATGGAACGGAACACATAGTTAAAATTTCAGGTTTCCAGCCAAAGCGGTTAATGTATACTTTTCCCCTTACGCCCCACCTCGTGCGAATTATCAAAAATGAGTAATATACATACAAAATTTCAAGTACCTTGCATGATAAAACAAAGCGTTTTCATTGTTGAACCATATTTTAAAAAATATTTCTTTGGACTCATTTGAATATGAACCCGCATTGACCTTAGCTTTTTGACCAACTTAAGGATATTGCGGTAAAAATGGGTTCCGATAATGAATAATAGTTTTTATTATTGCTATGCAATTTGTATATCGAATTTCGTAAGCTTGCGATATTCTTCCGAACAAAAAATTGTAAATGTGATATTTTTTAGATTTTTTATTTAACGGAAAGTTTAGCTGAGAATACTTTCCTAATTTCTTATATAAGCAGATGACATTTAACATATTTTAATTAGCTTCTATAAAAATGTTGAATAAATTACAAAATTATTTTCCAATAAATATTTTCCTAAGCTCGAGTACTTAAATATTCATTCATATACCACATAAATTGATTTTAAAAACTGAAAATAATTTGTGCGTGCCACTGCACAGTTTGGTTGTTCTGTTAAATGCATACAAAAAAAAGTATGTTCTGACAATTTGCATTTGGTGCTTCTCTTAAATAGATTCACAATAAGTGGGTACCTTACTATCTACTTACAGTATGTGCACTTTTTAAAGGGATTGTTTGATAAATTTTAAACCAAAATGAGAAGTAAAGTATTATTTATATTGCAACAACATTTTTTAAAAACTAAAGGCGCATAATTATAAATAAAATTATGTATTCTAAAGTCGACTTTTCTTAAAAATATACTTTAGGCCTACTATAGACGGGTAAAAATGTACTTTAATCGTTTAAGTCTGCTTTAAAACTACTTGAAATCGGTTTTATCCAATTTAACAATACTTACAACAGCTGTTTTATGTGAAAACTTATGTAAAAAAAATGTTTGAATTGCAAAATATTTAAAGGAAAATTATATCATATTATTCTTTTAAATTAAGTTTGAGATCTTTTTAGAAAAATAATGATTTTTTATTTTTTCTTTTTCTTCCAATACATATTTCATCTTCACATTGGGTGACTTCTTTAGAGAAATAATATAATTTTTTCAACAATTAAAAAAATTATATCAATAAATTTTTATTAATAAAAATACACTTTTCTGTCCTTTTTTTAAAGTTTTTCCTTTTCACATTTTGCAATTGAAAATCTTTGATTAACACACTTTTCTTTTGTCAGCTAATATAAAATCAGCTGATCAATGTTGCAACTTGCTTATTTTTTAGTACAAAATATATGTGGGAATTTGGTACATTTGATGTGATTCCCATTTAAAGCCGGTCCAACTTAAAACTAGCTTTAATTCTGACTATAATAGCAAAATAGATAATTCAGCGTGTCCGCCGGGAAGGTATACTACTTTGTTTTGCCGCCATTTTTGTAAACATTAGTCTTGACAGTTCATATTTAGCAGTCGTGAAGTAGACACGTGGCAAATTTATTATTGAAAAATATTCGATAAACCAACGTGTTTTAATCGTTTAAACATTTTATCAAACACAATTATCGATTACTGTGACGATAAGAAAGTTACGTGAAATTTTTGGGAGAAACAACGTGCCAACAAAACGCACTATTTATCGTGTAGTAAATGATTTCGAAGAAAGAGGTTCTGTAGGTGATAGGCCCATGCATGGACCACAACGTACTGCAAGATCGGCTGAAAACATTACTGCTGCTCAAGAAAGTGTTCAAAACAATCCATCAAACTCAATTCGACGCCGTGCTCAGGAGCTTGGTCTTCAAAGAACAACTTTGGCCACAATTTTGCACAAGGATTTGCATTTGTTTCCATTTAAGATTCAGTTGACACAAGAGCTTCTTCCACAAGACCATATACGCCGCCGTACATATGCCAATAGGATGTTACAGCTCGCCCACGACAACCCCGATTTTCATGAAAAAATCATAATGAGGGACGAGGCATACTTTCATTTGAATATATATGTGAATAAACAGAATAGTCGGTTCTGGGCAATGGAAAACCCTAAAATTATTCATCAGTCACCTTTGCATCTTACTTCTTTAAAAATGAAAACGGCGTTACGGTGACTGTGAATGGGGAGCGATATAGTGATATGATTGAAAACTTTTTAACGCCACAACTGCATGCTTTGGACTTGATTAACATGTGGTATCAACAAGACGGTGCTACATCGCATACAGCCAGGATTACAATGGAATTACTGCGAGACCTCTTTCCACAACAAGTTATTTCAAGAAATGGTGATGTTGGTTGGCCTCCACGGTCGCCTGATTTGACCGCTCCGGACTTCTTTTTGTGGGGATATCTGAAAAGCAAGGTTTATTCAAACAAACCAGAATCGCTTGAAAAACTTAAACAAAATATTCGTGATGAAATTAATGAAATAGCGCGTGAAATGTGTGGGAATGTATTGAAAAATGTGCTCAAAATGTCTCGCATTTGTGAGGCTAACAGAGGCGGACATTTATCTGATATTGTATTCCATACATAATTGCCGATATTAAAAAAAACATTTATCAATAAAAGATCCATTCTCTTTCATTTAATCAAAAATTATAAACAAAGTAGTATACCTTCCCTGCGGACACCCTGTAAAAGGTTTTAAATTTAAAGTTGTTTTAAAAAAGGCCGACTATGTTAGTACTAGACTATAATTACGGGCTAAAGATTTCTGATGGTTCTTTTTTCAATCTTAACCCAAAACCATAAAGTTTAATGCTTTGATGCTAATAAATCAATATATACTAAGTAATTGATTTTAAAACATTCATTGTTTTCTAGAAGATTGTCAGAGCTGTTTACTATTCAAAAAATTTTGTTCATATTCTCTAAAATGTAAAATTATTATGTAAAAAATATATTTGCCAAAATAGTATAACGAGAACCTATATTCAATACCATCTATAAACCAATTTCTTGAATATCACTTTTTGAAGGAAATCTATTTACTGATGACAGCTACATCTCTGAGGAAAATTTCAGAGAGAAGAAAATCAATTTTAGAACTTTTTTAAAATTTGTTATTTTTCTATCAACCATAAGATTTATTTTTGAGTGCAATACCCTTTATCAACCACATTAAGGCTATCGACTTATTATAAATGTATTATAACCAAATATATTAAGCGAAGTAGTTTTCTTCAACATATTAATATCATTCAAATGCTTGTTTATTAGTGTGTCCCGTAAAATAGATTTTACAGATTTAAAGAAATAACATACAATCAATATATTTTGACGTGTATATTACAAAAAATAACGGAAAATTATTGGAGAGTACTTGAATTTTAATTATGGTGAAATTCAGTGTTCGTGCTAAAAATAAAACTCAAACTAAAACGTCAATCAATATATGTTACATACTTGCCTGTAGATTATATCAGAATAATAATGATAAAGGATCAACTGTTAATTAATTAAAGATACCGTGGCAATAAACTATTCGAAGCAATGCACTTAAATTACAATTTTTTGTTTAAACTATTAAGATCTCTAAAGCATTTACCAATCGTTGATGTTAAACTTTAAGTGAATTTTGATAAAGAATTCAATAACTTACCCAATCGAGTTAAAGAACACACAGATTACTCAACCAAAACCCTTACATACTTGTCAACTCCCAATTCAGCCTAGTAAATGAAAACATCTACAAGATTTGAAGCCTGTTATACTAACAGAATATCATCACTTTTATGATAATTTAATTTACAGGAAGTCTAAGCAATACTAGGATTTGTACCAATGTCTTATACTAATTTTGTTTTTTTTTTAATTGGTTTAGTTCTTATAGAAACTGTAATAAAATTGTATATTACATAATTTCTTTACTATACAGTACTCTCTATCAGCCCAAAAATATTTGAATTTTTTAATTGCAGTACCCTCTATCAACCAGAGCGCCGCAAATAACTTTAAATATTATATTATAAATGTCTTCTGGTTCATAGAGGGTATTGAAGAGAATAGGTTCATAAAAATGCTACGAAAAAAATAAATAAATAATAAAAAGGACGTATAAAGTACCTACATCCAGAAAACAACATATTCGAATAGTTCTGTTAAAACAATCTAATTTTTCAATTAAATAACTGTTGTGGCAACTGTTGTGATCTGAAAAGTTCGATTGTTACAACCAAACCGATTGTTACAAGAGAAGCAGAAAAGAAGTCTGCAACTGCTTCATAATTTTTAAGGCTCAGAAATTATCAAACTTTCCTTATTTTACGTACAAGTATGTACATTGTTTGTCGATTTATATTTTGTTTTCTTATTTCTTCTCTAAAGTGTACTGTCACTAAGGAGGGGTCCTTTAATTTTACTTAAATAGCAAAACATGCAATATAATGCATGTGGTGTTGTTATTGTTTTAGTTGTAGTTGCTTCATTGTTGTTGGTTGGTGTCATGCTCTCTTGTCTAACACAACAAATCGCTTACATTCCTTAAGACACATTTTTAAGAATTGATGGGATGCACCACTCAGAAATTGGAATGTTTTAAGAAAAGTGCAGCAGAGTGTTTATTGTATGTGTTCACTTTAGTAGAAAATTGATTTTCGTGATTTGATTTGTTTCTCTCTGTGTGCCCTACACCTTCAGATGGACGGTGTATTCGGTTTGAAACTCCTTTGAATTAAGAAACTTATAGGACTATATGGTATTTTGCTCAAGTTCCTATGATATCTGTGGCGTTTTAAGTTTTTCAAAATCTTTGTAGTTCATGGTATATCGCGTCTCAAAGTTGGATACTTTAAGCAAAAGTGAGTACAATAAATACTTCATGTTGAAGCAATTATTCGATTTTTATATGATAGCTTTGATCTTCTACCTTTATTAGAGTATTCTTTCAAAATTATTTACAAAACCATATTTCAATTTATGTTATAATCTTTAAAATGCCTTTTAGATTTATCAGATATTTTTATTTCATCTAAACGGATATGAAATCAATTAATATTTAAACTTTTGAGGCACTGAGAATCCACGTATCATTCACGGAGAGTCATTACTTCCACTCAAACACACTGCATCCCAGCAAAAATGAAGCTGCCAAAGAAGCAATAAAAGCATCACTACTATGGCAAAGACATCACTTTTTTTCTAATGGTTTCATCGATGAAATTAACATTAGCGTGTCATAGGATGGAAGTATTCGAATGTAGCTACTAGCATTACTCATACTTTACTCTAAGGAAGCAATGATAATACAATGATTAGATATTCTGATGCATGAATGGAAAATGTTCATATAGTTTGTAATACTTAAGCTTTGATGAAAATTTAATTCATAAGAATGCAGAAAAATAGGTTAGAAGAAGGGAAATTTATGCATTTATGTATATACAAATACTCTTTATTAAAACAAATAAATAATTATGCATTAGTGAAAAAGCATTTTTGAAAGATTTTTCAAAAATTTTAATGAATTTTTAGACAAATTTTAAAATATTTTTGGATAATTATTTTAGTTTTCTTCGATCTTCTTTATTCATTTAATATACCTTATCGAGCTAAAGATCCTTTATTTATAAAAAATTTAATTATAAATATTTATTTATAAATTAATATTTAAATATTTATAATTAAATTTTTTATAAATAAAGGTTCTTTAGCTCGATAAGGAATATAAAATATTTTTGGATAATTTAAAAACTGGTTGCACAATTTGGAAACATTTTTAGACAATTTTAAAATATTCTTGAACAATTTTAAATAATTTTTACACAATTTTAAAACATTTTTGGGCAATTTGAAATAATTTTTACACAATTTTAAAATTATTTTGATAAATACTGAATTAAAACTGGAAATGGTGTAGTGTTAAATAATAAACATAATGCAAAAATGCACAGATTGCGTCCTCGTAAATATTTAAGGCTAAAAAATGCAAATGAAAGGCCAGTTAGTTTCAATCAAAGGTTAAAAAATATCTGTTTTTCTTGATATTTCAAAACTTTTATAAAAATTGCAAAACTGCATAAATTCTAACCCTCATGAAATTTTAAACTAAAATATTAAAAATGATTTAATAAAACAATTTAAAAAGTTCATCAGAACTATTTTTTCAATTTGAATAAATGCTTTAGATTTAAATATAAACTCATCAATTCTTTGGAAGTGCCTTAGAATAACACCAAAAAATCATAAAAGAATGTCAACTGAATTTTAGGAAGCAATGAAAGAAGTTATAGTCACAGAATGAATACCATTTTTTTTTTTTGCTGGGATGGGTCGCTATGGAGGACGCCATGGGTAACACGGTTACTGTAACTGGTGAGTCATACAGAACCATGATCAACGAGTTTTATTGCCACAAATTGATGAACTGGGTCTGGAGGAAATGTGGTTTCAAATAGCCCGCGTGACCATAAACATTTTGAAGGATGCGCTTGCGAATCGCCTAATTTCTCGTTTTGGCGATAGGTCCAAATAAAAATGTATCAAAAAAATTTAAATATGTCGTTTCATTTTAAAGATAAAGCAAAACAACATCGGCTAAATGTTTTTGTGTCACCCTGTATAAGTATATGATGTCGTACTGGTTCATAATTGAAACGATTTGTACAAAAATAAGGGTGTCCCAAGAAGAACGCAATTTTTAAATTTTAAATAAAACACAGATATTTAAAAAAAAATCGTGAAACTTTATTATATCGTAAAGTAGACAGAATGAGGTTATGTATGGAACAATATATCGTGCAGATGGCCGCCGCGGCTTTGCTGGCATGCACGCGATTTTTTAATGAAATTTTCAATGACCGTTTTGCATGAATGCTGCGATATTTCATTTATGCAGCGTCCAATTTCCTCTTTTAAGGCTTGAGTCGTAGTCGGCTTATTCGCGTAAACCATCGACTTCAAAAAACCCCAAGGAAAAAATATAATGGTGTTAAATCGCACGATCTAGGCGGCCAATTCTGATCTCCAAAACGCGAAATAACACGACCGGGAAATGACTGATGCAGCAATTGAATTGTTTCTCTGGCTGTATGACATGTGGCGCCGTCTTGTTGGAACCACATGCCCCCCACATTCATTTCTTCAATTCTAGGCAAGAAAAAACTGGTTATCATTTCACGATACCGAACACCATTGACTGTTTGCGCTTGACCTGCTTAATTTTCATAAAAAAAAGGTCCAATGATTCCTCCAGCCCAAAAACCACACCACACAGTGACACGTTGAGGATGCATTTGCTTCTCGTGAATCACTCGAGGATTTTCCTCACCCCAAATGCGACAATTCTGCCTATTTACGAAGCCATCAAGATGAAAATGGGCCTCGTCACTGAAGATGATTTTATCGGCAAAATCAGCATTTTCATGTTGTCTCTCCAATACCCAATTAACGAACTCCCTTCGCTGTCCATGGTCAGCTGGTTTCAGTTCCTGAGTCAATTGAACTTTGTATGCATGAAGATGCAAATCTTTCGTCAAAATTCGATGCAAAGTGGATTTGGAGACACCAATTTGCTGAGCTCGGTGTCGAATTGAGGTGGATGGAGTTTGAGCGACATCATCACGTACAGCTACGACATTTTCGGTCGATCGACCTGGTCGATGGCGCGTTGTTGTCTTTACATCACTAACAGACCCAGTTTCGGCAAACTTATCCATTAATATCTTTACAGTTGACTCTTTTGGAGCATTATTGTGACCCCAAATTGATCGCAATTTGCGAAAACTTTCACCATTTTGGTAAAACAATTTCACAATGAGAATGCGTTGTTCATTCGTGTAGCGCTCCATTTTTACTAACCTCGTACCTTCTACTAGCAAACAATAACAATTGTTCAAAAGTCAAACAATGACACTTCGAATGTTGCCAGATTTAAAAATTGCGTTCTTCTTGGGACACCCTTTACAACTAATATAACTGATAAATTTATAAAGTATTTTGAAGATGAAGTGCTATATTAATCGCGATGTTGTCAAGTCCCGTATATAACGGAAAAAGTGTGTTTTGCATTTTTATGTTGGAATATTACAAAAACTTGTTCAGATTTAGAAATACGGATTTAATATCAGAGCGCCAAAGACGCTTTAAAAAGTTTTGATATTCTGTCTATTTAACAAAATTTCACAAAAACGGTGAAAAAATACACGAAGTGCAAATGTTGAAGCGTATCACAAAAGTTAATTCAATAACGGTTCGCATAAATATGTGTTAAATTTTACCATTTTGTAATGTTATATTCGATACCATCTATGAGCTAAAAGACAGTTTTTTAGGAGAGGCAAAAAACTTTATGCCTAAATTCTTAAAGTATGTATGAATCAATTAATCTTCTACAATATTTGTTAGACATAACTACTGAATACCACATATAAAAATAATACAATAATTTACATTATTCGTAGCGCTATGGTTGTAGTGTCTATTGCAATTAAAAAAAATTCAAATATTTTTGGCTGATAGAGGATATTGCACAGTAAAAAAATAATATATAATTTACAATCTTATGAAAGTTTCAAAGTTTTTTTAACGATTTTTAAACATATAAGAACTAAGAAGTTGACAAGTATGTAATCGTTTTAGTTCATTATCGCGGGTATTCTTTTATTGGGTCGGGTAAACTTTTGTATTCTTCATTAAAATTATATATAAATTTAACATCACCATTTGGCAAATATTTTAGAGATTTTAATTGCTTAACTGTTGGTGCATTTGGTGCATAAACATATGTTACATTGCTTCAAATAGTTTATTGATTACGGTTTTATTAATTTTGACTCTTTCCTTATTCTGATGGTGTTCTGATATAGGCTATTGGCAAGTATATTGATTATTTTTTTAGTTTGAGTTATATTTAGGTACAAACAAAAAAATTAAGGTACTCTCCAATAATTTTTCGTAATTTTTTTTAATGTATGCTATTTTTTTACTCATCCGGAAAACGGAACACTAATAAACAAGCATTCTAATGACCTTGATATGTTAAGAACAGTTTTAGGAAAGAACTTCGTATAATATACATAGTAATAGTACACTTTTAAAAAGTTTATAACTTTAGTACGGTTGATAGGGGGTATTGCATTCAAAAATAAATCTTATGGTTGATAGAAAATATTAATAAAGTATTTGAAATATTTTTAGGAGATGTAGCTATCATCCATTAAAAAGTGATTTTCGAAAAATTGGTAATAGAGGGTTTAACTCTTTCCGGGGCACTATAAGATATCAGTGAAAATTAAACAAAATTTTAAATTGCTTTCATTTATTATCGCGTTTTATTGAAAAATATGTATTAGAAAAATTGTTATCCTTGTAGGAATCTGTGCAAGGAGATAGTATTACATATATACCACCGCTCACAAAATTAATGATTTATTTATGAAAATTACTAAAGCATGATTTAGTTTTGCTTGGAAAAAGTGGCACATTACAAGTCAAGGTCGATTATTGCAGTAGGTCCCTGTTTCGACTCAGAAAATTATGTCATCTGACCTTAGAATTTTGCTTACTTTTGGCACTTCCCGACGTTCATCTTTGTACTTAAATCAATCCCATATATATTTCTTTTTCGCACTTGAAATATTTTTTTTTTATAAAATATAAGCTTTAAATTACATGTTAAAACTGTATTTGTACCATACCAATGCGCACAGAATTTATAAAAAATATTTAGAATAGTGGTATGATTGTTATACCACCGGCCCGGAAAGAGTTAATGAAATCCAGACATCCATTCCAAAAGCTTCTAAAATCGTTTGGAGAATATAATATAGAGCATAACCAATTCGAATAAACAGAACATAAATTTTTCCAATTTTATACAAATATTCGTATTCAAGCTAATAGGTGGGGTTTAATTGATTATTTTTATATTCTTGTACGATTTCAAAATGTATTTGATGCATTTATTGAATTTGACATTTTATTTTCTTGATGATGTTTAAAATTAAATTTTAAAATTTATATAGTTTTTAATTTTGTATGAAATGGGGGAGAAAATTATATTCAAGTGTTTTTGCTTGTCTGGCGCCCATCTACACCTGATTTCTTTTTCCTATTTTTGGAAACTGTGTTCTATGTTCTTTGTATTTGTTAGTTTAAATTTAAACATATGGATGTATCTTCTAATTGTTTTCATAATTTATATTAATATATCTCACACTATATTAATTTCCCCTTTAGAAAATTATCAAATATTTCTTTGAACAACAACATGTTCTTCATCAAAAAAAGCACAACAATTTGACAAAAGTTTTAAATTATTTTTATTATTTGTACGGAAGACAGATAGATATATTTTTATAAACATTCATCTACCAAGAAAATTAATTTTTGTGTTTA
The DNA here is from genome assembly GCA_949748255.1 of Eustalomyia histrio. NCBI lineage: Eukaryota > Metazoa > Arthropoda > Insecta > Diptera > Anthomyiidae > Eustalomyia > Eustalomyia histrio. The sequence continues at coordinate 51,642,707 of OX456523.1, read as the reverse complement.
GAACCCCAATATAATAAAATGTATCCAAAGTGTCAACCAACACACAAAAACAAAAATCAAATAAAACGTATAAAACGAATTATTAATAAACTAAAAGGCAGATTTTTATAGTTAACCCGCATGCCACGTCTAACTACTACGCATCATAAACAAAACATTCTAAAACAAAACATTAAGGGCCAGTATTATAGTCAGCATTTTTTAGCATTTTTGACTTAAAGTTTTTAAAGTCAGAAATTTTCAAACAAATTATCCTACTTAAGTAAAATTTTAGTAAAGATTCCTACTAAGTGCAGACTATAACAGTGGCCTTTGGTACAAATCTTGAATAAAATTTTACTTTTGCGTAGGAAATGTTGTTAAATAATTTCTGACTTAAATCAAGTTTAAGTCAAAATTCCTACTAAGTGCTGACTATAATACTTGAGTTAAAAATTTTAAAATATAATATCTTACTTAAATAATATTTGAGTAAAACATTCTATTTAGTGCTGTTTATAAAACTGTACCATAAAAACCAAAACAATTTACAATCATGTGAAATATTTTTTAAGTTATCTTAAAAATACAGTACGTTATAAAATTAAGGATAGATCTTCTCTTTAAATAAACTTACGATACCAATATAGAAGAGCGCAAAGTGGTTCAAACTTAAAAAAAAAAACAATATATTAATAACGAGCGTTTTTGCGAAATTTACGGATATCTTATCTAAAAATGGTTACAAATATATTTTGAAGCGCTGACCACAATTTTTTTCCATCTTTCTGGGAATTTCCGTAATCCAATCATAGAACCATTTTTTGCATTGTTCATATGAAGTAAACTTCTGCCATGTGTCATCGCTCGGAACATGTAGTAGTCGGAAGGAGCGATGTATGGAGAATATGGCGGGTGAGGTAGGACTTCCAGTTTCAGCATTTCCAAGTAGAACTTGACCGGTCTTGCAGCACGTGGTCGAGCGTTGTCATGCTGCAAAATTACTTTGGCGTGCATATCTTCGTATTCCGGCCGTTTTTGCTTCAGTGCGCTTAGTAGGTTTTGCCGCGATGGTCCCTGCAGATACAGAGCATAAGCTTCATGCCATGAATATTCGGCTTGTGAATGATGGCTGTTCGTGCAAAATCTATAACTTTTTGCGCTTGGGGTTGCTGTAATGTATCCACTTTTCATCGCCAGTCACAATGCGATGCAAAAATCCCCACCTCTTTTGGTGTAGCGAGGGTTCAACTCGTATGGTACCCAGTTTGCATACTCTTAAATCAATCCTATGACTTTAAGGCGTTTTCTGACTGTCGACTCATCCAATCCCAATGATTTTGACAACTTCTGAAACGTTTGGCATTCGTTCACTAGAGCAATGATTCCAATTCTTCGACTTCAAACTTTTGGGGTTAACCCGGCTGTTCCTTGTTTTTGAGCTCAAAATTACAACTTTTATAGTGACCAAACACCTACGAAGCGATTGTTCAGATAGAGCATGCTTGCGGTAAACTTCCGCTAATATCCGATAACCCTAGCTCGCATTTTCTTTATATTAAATTAGTGAAGAATAACTCCCCGACAAAACACTATCTGATACGAAATTCGACATGTTTACGTTTTAACCTAATGACACAAGCTGCCAAGGACGCTTGTTCACAATGAATTTTAGTGGCAAGGCATTGGAAACTGGAATATTGGTAATTTGAAAATTGGAACCTGTCTCGTGTTGGGTGAAAACAGTTCCGAAAACACATGAAGTACCTAACACGTGACCGCTTTAAAATTAATGACATGTTCTTTTGCGTTGGTTCTGTGATATGTTCTTGGGGTTTAGTTGTATGACATGTTGTTTTAGACCAGTCCTGTGACATGTAGCAGAGGTCAATTGATCCTCTCCTAGGACAAGCCCATGTTAAAGTGACCATTACTTTTCATATAACAAACCTCTCCCTATCACAATGAGCTTATCACGAGACGTACCCTGGGATAGGTCGTTTTCCCGCAGGGTAACTAGTGGTGGCCTCTTGTGTGAAACGCTCAATATTAATTGTAATTATGGATCTTCTGAACTGCTGATACACCTTAGCTTTTGGAACATTATTTTTTAGTCACCCTATTTTGCCACAGGCTATGCTGCAGGCTGTCAAAGTTGACCATTTTTTTTATTGTCGAAGAACTTTTTACAAATGTGGACCAATAAAACGTGCTTAAAGGACCACAGTACATGGAAGGGCTAAAAACCATCATCTGATTTTCTTATTTGGATTTTAGCTGATTATGTTTATGCGCCCCAAGATGCGGGAATTATTCGCGTAAACCAACAACTTCAAATATGCCTAGAGATCTGGTTGGCCAAGACATATACACTTGCTGGGAAGGTACTATTCAAATATGCATTGTGTTGCGTGCAGTATGACAAGATGCCCTGTCCTGTTGGAACCACATGTCCACCAAATCGAAAGCATGGCTCTACAGAGGTCCCTGTTCACCGTAATAGCGTTACCGTCCGCTCCTTTCATTAAATAAGGTCCAATTAGATTTAACTGCACACCATACGATGACTTTGAGAGGTTGCAATGGTGCTTTATAAATTAAATGTGGATTTTGCGTCCCCAAAACCGATAATTTTTCAGAGGAAAAATGTGAAATTCAAACATTATTACAATTACCACGCATTCTCGTAGCATACAGCGATTCATTGTTATTCACAATAAATTTTGCACTTTTGTACTACACGAATATCAAAACCAAACTATCATACAATGCCATTTGTAAAAATGACAGCACTTTCCAATAGAGTGATACTTATAGCCCCACCTTGTAGCTCTTATAGTTGTAAAAAAAAAAATTTTTTTTTAAGCTTGAAAAACTAGCCATTTTTGTTTTGTGATTATTTTAAAAATTCAAATTCCTGATGTTTTTTTTTTTTTTTTGTAAAAATAGGGTTTATGTCCCAAATTTCGTCTTTATATTTGCGACATGTAGTTTTATTGCAAGGTTTACATGGACACACGGACTGACTGCGGAATCAAAAAGTTATTCTGAGTCCATTGGTATACTGTCTAAGCCTAATATTTTTGGTAGGTACAGAGATCAGCACAACTCATTATACCCTTAACTTGTATATGAAACATTGTCATAAGTTTTTGTGTAACATATACAGAATATCATAAATATTGTTACGCACTGTACGTAGAGAACCTGATATAAGCAATTTTATAATAATATGCTTGAGTTCATGATAAGATTTTTTTTAACAGATGACTGATGTTTTGTTGTCTCTAAACTCTTTTTATGATTGCACTTATTTAAATAGTTTTATTATTCTGCGTAAATGTATATGTTCGGGTAATGTGGAATATCTTGCCGAGTGATTAGGAATTCCAATTTTGTCCGAATTTTTCCACTCAGAATTAATTTCATGGTCATGCCCGGTTCTTCATTTTTAAATTTAAGCTTATTTAGGTTTATATGTATAAGCAGAAAACTATTAAAAAAATAGATTTCACTATATTTTTTAATACTTTTTAATGTAACGGTAACATTCAATGCAAAAAAACGCATATGTAAATAAAATTATAACAACCCAGCAAAACCACACATTACCAAATAATGTGTAAAGTAATGTGTAGCCATAGGGGCTCATGAATTACTTTACACCATACTCACTAATGAATTTTACAGGCGATGAGCCTCAAAGTAATGTATATACCCATTAATTTAGAGGTGATAATCTAAGGGGTTACTTATATGGTTACGGGAATGAAAAAAGTAATGTGTCTAAAAATAGATTTTAAAAAAGACGAATTTTTATTTAAAAAAAATATTACAAATATTTTAAACGTTATTAAAAATAATGTGCTCCTGATGGGAATCGAACCAGGGAACTCTGGTTCTCTGGAACTCTAAATGAATTGTTGCGCTTCGTTTTTTTCGCTAGGGTTGTCAAAACAAACATACATTACCATTTTGCTTACAAAAAACACAAAATAATGTATCTAAAAATAGATTTTCAAAAATATTTTAATTATTACTTCACATTTATAAATCATATATTTCGCTATCAATAATCAGTAACTTATTACTTTAAACTTGCAAATAATGAAAAAGGTAACGAGCTATCATTACAAGGTAACGCATGAGAATATCGCATCCATTACCAAAGTTTTACTGGGAAGTTAAAGCCATAAACAATTTTTGTGAAGAATATTGAATGTTATTCACCCTTAAGAGTCTGATAAAAGTACATATAACAAAATGTGTTATTAACAAGACTCAAATATGAAAGCACTAACCCCGTGACCTATTTAATAAGTCTTATCTGAAAGTACCTACACTGCAACCTGTCCCGCGAATAGTGAAAAAAGACTGGTCTGAAAACACTTACCACGTAGCTGATAAAAACGGGGCAGATCCAGCGAAGTGTAACAAATATGCTAAGAAATTGTTTTTGATAAATTAAAATGTCAAAATTAAAAACTATTTGAATTTTGGGTTACATTTAACCAATGGTATGTTATTTTTAAGTATTTGTTTCAATTTTACAATACTTTTCTCGTTAAACTATTTCGACCCGACATTCGAATAGCAATGCTGCAATAAAATTTTTGGTGGCAGTAGGTATTTAAGTAATAAATAAGGTATCGGCGAATGAAAATCTGAGAAACAATAATTGGTTGGCTGGGGGAGTGGTGGTAAACCATTGTACCACTCGGGATGTTAACAAACTAAATCAAAAATATAGCAAATAATATATCATATTTTATTGATTTTTTATGTATTGAAAAAGAAAAGTATATTAAAGATCTAATGTTGTTTATTAAAATTTTAAAATTTCATTAAATAGACGATTTTAACTAGTTTTAAAAATATAAAAATTTGTTTGAATGCAATAATAGAAAAAAAGAGTTTTAAAATTTTTTATTAAAATTTGCAATTAACTAAATATAGAGAATATTAACAGTTTTTATTTACATTGATTTTGTCTTACTATTATTTTGCAAACAGGTTTTGTTGATCTCAACAATTTTTTCCTGTAGCTCCCTTTTCAACAAATTTTCTGCTATTTATCCACATGCATTTCTATGAGTGTGTAAGTTGTAATGATGGTTTAAGATTCACATGCAAATGTACAAAATTATTGTTAAATACAATTCCAAATCTTACATAACTTTTCTTAACTTCTTTAATTTACCATAAATGGTTTCAATACCAATTGCGATCATGTTCTATTATAATATTTGTATCACTTAAATGTTTGACCCTTTTTTTTGTTGTTGTTTGTGCATTGAGTCCTAATGAACAATGACCAAAAATGTAAATAACAACGAAAATCCATTATGAATGGTGTTGTTTAAGCTTCCAGTATTATGTTTAAGTAACACACAAAAAAAAACAACAACTGAACAAGCAGATAATTTAACATATTTTAACAGCTGCAACTAAAGGCTCATAAACCAAATAATCGATGAATAGTTTTAATTTATATTGTAAAAAAATACATTAAATTGATTTCATTTTAAAATAAAGTAATATTAAGTCAAAACACAAAATACCTGATTTGATTGTGTTGTATTCTTTCTCGCTGAAACTACTTGTTTGGGAATAACTCTTCTACAACGGGAAATCCTTTGAAATCACAATCGGCTTTCAATTTACCGCGGTTTTTGACTTAAAAAAAATAAATTTGCTAAAAATCTTATTTTTTATTAACCAAAAAAAAAACAAACATATTTTTTAACGAGAAAATAGCCTGTGAGAAATATCATAAATATAATAACATTTTTAGTCCTAGAATTTTTGTAACGTCATTATGCCTTTTAAAAAATTAACTTCGTGTTTGAATGCTAAGAACACGAGAATGAGGCAAAATACACGTTTAATTAGGTTTTTTTATTCTCTAATTCTTATGGGCCTCTAGCTTTTAAAAAAATTTGGATTTTTATGAGATTTTTTGCCAGATGGAAATGCATGCATCAGCCTAGCTAAAAATGGTTAATTTGCTTTGCTTTTTTTTAATTGTACGAAGGGTGAAAGCTGGTTAAAAATAACCAAAAATTCAAAAAACTATTATATTAACCTTACCAGAAGGCGTCAATTATAAAAATAAGGCGGCTCCATTTTCTTTTGAAATAAATTATATTATATTTTGATTTATGGACTCAAAAGGCTCGGGCTGGACACCCTTAACGCAGATCATCTTAAATCGCAAACGGGATAAAGGATTTCAATTAAAGTAGACGAAATTAATTTTCTTTAAATAACTAGCAATTGATATAAATTTTAACAAAATATATTGAATTTGAGGCATGTTTTGTTCAAATTTCGTAATTGTTTATCCTTTTAAACTGTTAACACTTCACTCAGGGGAAAGTTTTATCATATTGATGAAACTCTTTCATTAATCGTTTAATTCATTCATTCATCGTTCATTAAGTTTGCATTTTTATCTGCTTAAATAATTTATAATAAAATAAATTTAAAAAATAATTCATCATATTGATGTAAATTTTCACAAGAAATTATTGATGAAACTTCTTCATAAATACGAAGAAGTGTTTTATAAATGTTACCTAATATCTTTCATGATATTTTGAGAAGTTTGATTTTGGAAAGTTTTGTATCTATGACGGGAAACTTATTTTAAAAACAACCAAAGTTAAACATTAATCATAGATATTTCTCTATAAATTTGACATTTATAACTATCCTTTAAGTTTAAGAGATTTAAAATTCTTAAAATCGTAGTTATTACACAGTACGACAAAATCAAACTTTGTGTACACATGAGAAATGTTAACAGAATATGAAAATAAGCTTAAAATAACGAAATACATGTCTCGGCGTTTTGCTGTAGCACGTCACAATTATGAGAAAATTGATTTCGTACATTTTTGGTTCTTTTTTAACTTTACATGTAAATTAATAAAAAAAAAATCCACATGTAATTCCCTTTTCAAAACTGGCTCAAGCATGAAAATCGGTTGACCCATTCTGTTTTTATAGAACTTTTTATAAGAGTATTACATTACAAGTGAACCTCCACGGTCCTTAGAAGTTTAAAAAAACGCCGAGACACGTATTTGTTTATTTTAAGCCTATTTTCATATTCTTTTAACATTTCTTATGTGTACCAACCACTGTAGTTCTGTGTTATTGATACAAAAAGTAAAAAATTTATTGTGGAAAAAATTGCAAGAATTTCTAATAAAGTAATTTAATAAATAAGGCCCGTTTACTGAATGTCCTGTTATAATCAATAGTCAAACTCAAACTTTATATGGAAAACAACAACAAAAGTGTCAGTTAAATTCCCAGATAGAAGCTAACGGGAGCTTGTGAAAATGTGGCTTAGGCCCGATTACTGATGTCCTGTTTAAATCTAAATTACAAATTCAAAATTTATTTGGGAACATCAAAAGATCCCATTTTTCATTGAACCATAAGAAGGGCTTTTGATGCAATGAAAAGGGATCATAAAAGAAAACTTCCACCCTATGACACCCCTATGTAAAAATCATTGGTTCCGATCCAAATTTTCACAACATTGGAATCAAAATCACAGCTTCTTTTTCTCTTCTTTTGCTACTTTTTTTGCTTTAAAATTAATACTTTATAGATCTTGGGATTTCTGAATATGAAAAATTTTACATTAGATTTTCCAAATTTATAATGGCGGCTACAACTCGTATTTAAGATTTTGTCGAAATGTTTTGGGAGTCGTTCAGTACAAATCTGATAACAGATTTCCAAAATTTAAAATGGCGGACCCAATATTTATTCTTTCAACAGTGATTAGTTACGTTGTAAATAGTTTTTTTTCGAATATTTTGGTGTGTCGCTAAATATTTATCTTAAAGCAGTTGCGTAAAATTAAAAATTACGGATCCAGATTTTCTTAACCTTAACATAGTGGATTTTATATGATTTTCATAAAAAAAATATTTATCTCGTAGTATTTGGGATCACTACTTTAAAATTTAACAATAAATTTCCGATACTTAAATTCTCGGATCAAATCTTACAGTTTGAGTACTGTGAAAAACGTATTGGCGTATCGTGAGATTCCTACTGAATTTTTAAATAAATCGATCACCTTAAAAAAATATCACCCTAAATTTTGGGTTAAACAAATCTAATGCCAGATGCGAATTCAGTGACATTTCCAGGGAAATCATTTCAAATCCGGTCTCTTTTAAAGAAATCATCGCCCATATTGGATACACTGTTTTTAGTTTAACAAAACTAATATCAGTATCGTATTTAGCGACCATCTAAATATTTCGATAAAAAACATACAACGAAACCGATTATTTTTCACATATATTATCCGCAAAATCTAATATCAGAATAGTATTCAGTGACCCCCAAAATATTTGATATAAATCCGATTACATTAAAAAAAAAAATCATCCGTCATATTATATCCGCCATTTTGATTTATAAATATCTAATATCAGATTCATATAAAGCATAATTAAATTTTAAAGCAAATTCTAAAACTACTCAAGATGTTCCTTAAATTGGATATGCCATTTTGATTTGTACAAATCGGATGCCAAATTCATTCAGTTCGGCTAACGCCAAACCTCCGCTTAACAATTTTCAATCACTGCTTAACATTTTTTAGGCGTCTCTGAAAACGTCTTCATATTATTTCTATAGTTAATACCTTTATATTGCGCCACTTAACTTTTTAAAGTAGTGATACTCACGTACATTTTAGGTCATGATACAACTCTGTACGTCAAACTTAATTTTGGGGGTTTCTCGTTTACAAAAAATGCGATATGTATATTATTTTATAGTTCGCGAATCAAAAGTAAAAATATAATTTACGTAAAAAATAAGATTTACTTTGCAAAGCAAAAATATATGTTTTTTAAAATTTTTGGATTTTAATTAATTCTTGATAATTGACTGATGACTTAAGGTTGAAATAAGTTTTTTAGTAAAAGAGAAACACTGAATTTTTAGCACTTGTTTTATTTAAGCGTTCACATCTTAAATTAAAAACTCTAAAAATATTTCACTTAAAAAAAACAAAATAGTTTTAAAATTTTTTATTCGAAATTACTTAGGACTAATTCCAATATTGACTTTAAGTATTTAAAAAAGTGACAAATAAATCTGTAGGGGAAAGTGGGGTACCATGATACGAGGGTACCTTTTTCTGCATATTTTCACAAATATATTCTTGCAGAAAGTATTTTGCTTAGCATTGCGCTTACGATAAATTTGGGTCTATAAAAAACATGGGCTAAAGAAAAAGAGGGTGGTGTAGTATCTTGAAATAAATTTTCAAAAAAATGAAAATTTGAGAACTTTGTAAATTTTTTAATACTATTTTAATAACAAATATTTTAGCATTAATGTCTGCATTTTTAACGGAGTTTGAAATGCAAGGAAAACCATTTTCCCCTATAAATATGTATAAATAACATATCCGTACCAAAAGCAATTTACTATTAAAGTATTATGAAAATATACATGCATAGATCATAAATGTATAAACAGATATAATTTTAGACAACATTAATGTTCAAAATGCAAAATGTCATATGAATTGATTGCATTAATTAATAAATTAATTTGAAACCTCATTTAGTAGCAACTGCAGCACTAAATGAAATGTATGATATACATATGTATGTACACTCGGAGAAAAAAGCTTCATCATAAATATTTTTAAAACAATTTTATTGAAAGCACGTTTTATAATTTTTTAAAAATGAATCATATTTCAAAATGTGAATAAAAAATAAAGCGAAATTAACAATAATTTGGACTACCTGCAACTTATCCATACTTTCATGAGAGTGTTAAGCTCTTTCAAACAACGGGCCTTGTAAGGTGCCATGACCTTGGAAAAATTTTTAATTAAAGTTCATCTTATAAAATAGTCAGTATGTCGAAAACTAAGTGAGAACTATGCAATATGTAATGCAGCATTTTCTATAAGTGTAGCGATATGTATTTAGTTGTAGTAGACGTAATATAACAGAGAATTTAATGAATTTATTCATATATAATTAAAAATAGTTTTAAAGTTCGATCACCTGATGGCATAAGAAAATGTTTTTGATGAATTAAAATGTCAGAATATAAAAACTCTACTCTAAATTTCAGTTAACCTTTAAATCTAAGTTTTAAGAGAAAAATTATAACATTATTGTTCGACCTTTTGATTTTTATTAATCCATAAATCAAATCTTCGAGCTCACGGTGATATTTAATTTAAGATTTAAGAGAAAAATTTAAAAAAAAATTAAAAAAACATGAATTTAAATCTGGAGCCGCACTAGTAAAAACAAAGGATCATAAGGCCAACATTTTCCCGCAGTTGGTATATTGTTATAACCTCCACCATATATTGTGAGGGTATATATCATATATAGATTCATATATAATTATTATGCCATTACATTATTTATAATACATTATTATTGTGCCATTACATGCCACTGCTGCTATTATCCATGGATTTATGGCCGATCTTGTGAAGGCAGGCAAACCATATTCACTACACACTCAACTTGGGGCTCTTAAAAAAAATTGATTTTTTCTTCATAGATGTATTTTTAACTGTAAAATAATTTTTAAAATTTATTTTTAATAATAAAATAAAATAATGTTAAATAATTAAAAATAATTGAATTATAAAAAATATAAAAACAATGAGAACAAGGTGGTCTCTTAAATGCTCTTCTCCTGTCCAAACAAGGAGTCGGGGCCCATTTTTTTATTGCTGATTCTTAAATCAAAAATTATGAGGAATCCAAAAAAAAATAAAATTAGCCGGAAAATTTAGGAGCTTCTGTGGAAAATCGGAAAATTTAATTTTCATGGGAAAATTTAATTTTCATGGGAAAAAAGGTAAATTTCTGAGAAAAATTAGGAAAATTTTATTTTTCAATTAAAGCCTGATTCAATACTACTAAAGCGATCGCTTTAGTAGTTTTTTTTTAAACAACTTTCAATGAGGTCCATTATGAAGAATTCTTCAATTTTGTCACATGACAGTGGTGTACACCACCACTAAACCAGTCACTATAAAAAAAAAAATATGTAGGTACATTATTTTTTGCTGGGCAATCGATTGAGACTATTTATTTTAAAATCGGAAAGGGGTCGTCCAAAAATTTGGCAATTTTGATCGTTTTCATATGGAATTGCTCTATATATAATTATATAAAATCAGATAAGTACACAACCAATATAGTCTCAACTGAGCCATGATATGTATAAATTTTTTCCATTTTTTCCATTTTTCCCAAATTTTCGAATATATAATTATGCATAAGTCCCGAAGATATAATTGTAAATAAAGTCAGTCTCACACTGCTGAGTGATTAACTCACTACAACTCTTGCAGACCGAGTTCAAATCCTGCCGAAGGCGGTGTTTTTTAGAATTTAAACATTTTTTATAATTAATTTTTTTAATACTTTTTTTTAATAATATATAGATTTTGTATACATTATATGGTTGAATATAACATGATACGATTCGATCTGACATTTTTCGTATAAATTTGGATCTTACTAAATCCCTTAGTATATTGCTGAATCTAATTTGATCTGCCATTTTTCCGCTAGATATTATAGCAGATATTAAAGAATATCAAATTTGATATGATTAAATATTGCTCCAGATCTTTTTTTTACTCGGGTAGGTCGAAAACCCCATAAAGTATATTTATTCCATGAAAATTGGTGTATTTAAGTGCAATTTTATAAAAGCCACCAGGCGCTTAGAAATGAATAATATTTTCTATTCACCTTACAAATTTTTTTCACCACATATATTTTTTTCATCAAATTTCTATCTCAATTTCTTTCATTGCTGTTTTTTGTAACAGTGTTTTTTTAAGGCATTAGTGGAGGGTATTCAATTTAATTTGTTTTTTTCGTTTAAGCGCTCTTTAAAATTTTGCATTTTTTGTTTTAAATTTCTTCGCTTTTAAAATTGTTTGGTGTTAAAATGTTTTTATTTATAAAAATTGGAAGGAATGGTGAGTAAATTGCACTCGAGGGATCTATCCCCTAATGACTCCCAGTTGATTTTTAAAAATCGTTCTTTTTGAATTAACTGAGTAAAAATCTACTTTTGGACTTATCTCCAGGTATTCCGATTGGCCCTTTTAAAGTGGCCGGGTCCTTTCATTAAATAGATCTGGTTCGAAGATCAGTTAAAGGACTGGTCCCCGTTTGATTTGATGAAATTTTTAATAAATTAAATTAAATTTTATGAAAATTACATTAACCTATTAAAAAGTTTTAATGGATTAGTTTCTCTAAGTCTACCTACATAAATGTTTACGTTAAATTCCACACCTTAATCAGTTAAAAATTAACTTAAATATTTTTATGAAAAGCATTTTTGTTTAATTTTTAATTTTTTTTTTTTATTTTCCAACTTTTTTTAGTTTTTTGTTTAATTTCCCATTTTTATTAAAATAGTTAATTCACTCCTTTAAAATACGTTTTTTTTATACAATATGCATGCAATAATACAATCCGACACCATCTGAAAATAACAACAAACAACTGACTGCATCAACATCATCATCATCATAAACATCAACAACATCACATGAAAATGTTATTAATTGAATTTTAATGGTTGCGATGCAACTCTTTGTATACATGTGTGTTTAAATGTTGGTTAAATATACAGGCATACAAATACATATATTTATATAATTTTAAATTAAATATGTATTAAATTGTATTTCCGTTAAGTCTTCTGTGCTCCATAATACTCGTATCGTTATTGTGCATGTTCATAAATAAAAAAAAAAATACATTTTTTGTTTAAACATTTTGAGTTGCAAAAAAAAAGGTTACCTGAACACTTTACTCATTATTGTCTGTTAATAATTATATTTGTATACAGTGTTGCCAGAGTAATATGTTATTAGTTGGGTAAATAATAAATTTATATTTATAAAATTGTATCTTATTATATTCAAAATTCGTTCAAGGCCATTTAATTCCTTCAATTACAATTCATAGTATGTCTTAACTCTTGTTATTTTGGAAATATTTTATTTCAGTTGTTTGTGTTGCTAATAGGGCTTACAATCGTTTAATCGTTTTTCAGTTAATTGAACAATTTTACCAAAATAGTTATGGAAATAATTATTTTTTTGAATCATTATTTGAATTGATACCAGGAATACTATTTATATATCTAAAATCTGGCAACACCATAATAAAGTTTGACATTTTTAAGCATAAACGTACTCACAACGTTTTGGCGTACAAGTGCTATTTGTTTTGTTTACAGAGAGTAAAGAAAATCAATTTTGCCAAAAAATGGAAATTTTAAGAGAAGGTTTTCGTTGGATTATGTCTCACATCTTTCAACATGGATTATCGCAACAAGAATGTGTCGATGAACTCAGTTCTTTGTATGGCGATAAAACACCATCAAAAACCACAGTATATCGCTGGTATAGTGAATTCAATCTTGGTCGTAGTTCGGTCGCCGACGAGTTCCGTGAAGGTCATTCAAAATCTGCTGTTGTGCCACAAAACATCAATGCAGTGCGTGAACTGATAATTCAAGATCGTCATGTGACATATTGTGAGATAGAGGCTTCGTTGCACATTAGTTCCACTTTAATATATTCGATTTTGCATGAACACTTAGTTGTAAAAAAATTTTTCTTCTCGTTGGATACTCCATAATTTATCAATCGCTCAAAAAAAGCCTCGCGTCGATTGGTGTAAGGAAATGATTAAAAGGTTTGAGCGTGGTGCTTTAAAAGACGTGTATAAAATCGTGACAGGTGAAGAATCATGGATATATGCGTATGAGCTGGAAACAAAACAGCAAGCGACCGTTTGGGTATTCCAAGACGAGTTAAATCCAACAAAAGTTGTTCCTGGAAGAAGTACAGCGAAGCAAATGGTCGCCTGTTTCTTCGGGCGAATGGGTCATGCTGACACTGTTCCGCTAAAGCAACGCAGGACGGTGAATTCTAAGTGGTACACGACCAATTTTTTGCCGAAAGAAATTTGCAAAACCAACCACCGAATTCGAATCATTCTTCATCATCACAATGCGAGCTCTCACACATCTCGTCAAACAGGTGAATTTTTGAACAGTCAATCGACTTAATGACTCATCCTCCATACAGTCCTGATTTGGCACCCAATAACTTCTTATTGTTCCCGAATATCAAAGGTCAACGATTTACAAGTGCCGTAAAAGCGTTCAAACGTTTAAAAACCTTGTTTTGGAGGTGTCTCAAGTGGAATGGAAAAACTGCTATGACAAATGGTTTGAACGATTGCAAAGGTGTATTGATCATCAAGGAGAATATTTCGAAAAACAATAAAGCAATTTTTATTTAAATATGTTTGTTATTATTTGCTATTCCCGAAATATTAATAATACGTAAATGATTTAAAAAATTAAATATGATTATTTTATTAATTAAAATTATTTTTTAGTGCTTGCTTTTTTACACCTTTACTGCTAAAACAGGACTCAGTCCGTCCATCTGTTAGTTTGTCTATGTTTAATTTAAAATCAGGAAAGATTCGGTATATGGGTTTCCAAAGACGAATCCTATATTTAGACCTACCTCGCATAGAAGGGTTCTTTCTAAATTTGGGTTAAATGGTATTTAGACACAAAAAACTGTAAATAATAGCTAGATATGAACTGATAATGAATTTTTTGGGCAATTTCGTTTAGGGTTATGTCCATGTTTTGCGCCCTGTTTATACAAAAAGGATCACGGCACTTTCCGGAATTTGGACCGCTTCCCGAAATTTGACAATAATTATAACTGGTGTATAACTTTATTATTTTTTACTAGTTTTTAAATAAATTCATTTAAAATGTAGAAAATTAGTATTTTTTTTTGACATATAAAATTGTTTTGTTTAATTTTTATATTTACTTGCCAATCATTACAAATCTCCTTGATAGGATTCGCTATACTTTAATTATCCTAAAAATTCCAGTCAATTTTGTAGTTATATTTTTATTTTTTGAAATTATTTTTAACAATTCTTTTTATTTATTTTATAATTTTCCTCTTCTATTTTTAGGTAAGTGATCCTAATACCAATATATCTAATTAAATATTATAGTGTAAGTAATTATAGTTTTATTTTTTTTTATATTTTAAATGAAAAATGTTTAAATTATTTCAAAGTTCTTTCTTTAGATACAATAATATCTTTTCAAGCTAAAATAGATAAAAAAAGGTTTCATTAAAAGAAATTAAATCTGTTATTAAAAAAAAATTTGATCCTAAATTTTCTCATTGAAAAAGTTGATGCTTCTCCAAATATTTGTACTCAGCCAATTTTGCTTTTAGTATTACATTTTCAATACTATTTTATATTACTATATACAGTAAAATCCGGTTAAGAGAACTCTCTAGGACCAGACAAAACTAGTATTACTGTACTTGGAAAAATTACAAGATATTTTGTACTAAAATACATGACTAGCTTGAATGTTTTTAATAGCAGCGATCCTACTTACGTAAATTAAAGTTTGAACATCATTCAATACCCAAATTAAAGTTCAACTTCCTATTTATTAAAATAAATACATCTGGTAACTATGGTGTACCTTTAATATTGTCTATATCTGTGTATGTTTATTTATTGGAATGCATACAATATAATGGCTGTATCTATTTGACTTTAGTTCAGTTTCTGTTAGTGGGCGTTTTGCCACATAATTGTTTTCAATTAAAAAAATATTAAATAATTCATTAATACTCATCTGTATTTTTGGCATATGAAATAATATCACATTAAGGGCTTATATACAAAATACTTTAACTGTTATTTTGACATTATTAATTTAGAATTTTTATATTAATTACTTATACATACACTCACCAAAAAAAGTCTGTAATGACAACTGAAAATTTTGCTGTTATTACGGGAAATTTTGCTAATTTGAGCCCAGCGGTATTTTGTGCTAATCATAGCAGCACATGTCTGCAAACGTGTAGTACAACGCAATTGGTAGAAAAAATTAGTAGCCGCTAATGAATTTAAGTAAACTTTTTGTAAAGTGGAATTTTAAATCGGTTTGCTAAAATCAGCCGAAAAAAATTTAATAAACATTATTAGTATTAGTACAATCAAATTAGTATATAAAATTAGTAATTAGCAATTTAAAATAGATCAGCTATAATCAGTTATTAAAATAAATTATCTCGAATTAACAAAAATTTTTGATAAATATTAGTAAATTAAGCACTATGAATTGTAAAATATAGCAAAATTTTAAATAATAAAAAAAATTATTAATATTCGCAAATTAACTCAATTTATTTTAGATACACTTGTTACACTTTAAAGCTGCTAATTTGCTTTGAAATTGCCTTACGAATTCGAATATACAAATTTATATTTTTTATATTAAGCAATATTTTTTTATTTTATTTAATTTTTTCAAAAAATATTTTAAACAAAATAAAAAAAAAATCAAATTCTTAAAAAATAGTGAAAACATAAAACAATTAATGAATTTGCTAATTTTTGTGTTGAAAAATATTTTTAGTAAATTTTTTGCATTTTAAGGTCAAATTTAATGGCTTATTTTTAGAACCAAAAAAGTTTTTAGTGATATTTTAAGTGGATGTCCTATTTTTGGACATGAATCGGTTGTGAAAAGTATTTTCGCTTTCGATCACTTTTTGAACCTATGTAAGATTTTAAGGCAATATAAGTTTGTATGTAATAAGTTTTAATTTTTAAAAATAATATTTCCTTCTATATCCATTTTTTTTAAATTATTATTATTATTATTACTATTATTATTTTTATACCCTTCACCACAGGTGGAAGGGTATATATAAGTTTGTCATTCCGTTTGTAATTTCTACAATATTGATCTTAGACCCTATAAAGTATATATATTCTGGATCCTTATGAAGAGCGAAGTTGATTTAACGATGTCCGTCTGTCCGTCTGTGTGTTGAAATGGGTTTTCCGAAGACCCCAGACATAATGAGGACTTGATTGTTATATATTTCTGTTAAATGTGATCCATTTCTGCTTGCTATTAAAAATCAGCCAGATCGGTTGATAAATGGCTGAGATATTAGCAAAAAACCAGGACTACCTCTAATTTTTTCCGTAAAATTCCTTTGTTATACCCTCCACCATATATGGTGAGGGTATATATCAGTTTGTCATTCCGTTTGTAACATGTCGAAATATAGGTTTAAGACCCCATAAAGTATATATATTCGTGATCCTTATGCAATTTTAAGTCGATTTAGCGATGTCCGTCTGTCTGTCTGTTGAAATGGCGATCACGACGCGTAGACGCAAGCGGGGGTGCCTATTTTTACCCAGATTATTGAACATCCTCCCGAGCAGTTTGGTATTTAAAATGAGCAAAATCGGTTCAGCGGTTCAAAAGTTATGAGTGAAAATGTGAATGTACCTCTAATTTTCCATACAAATTTGTACAATTTTTCTGTATCTATTTTTTTTTCTGTTAAGTAAGTAAAAATGTTATTAAGTCCTCTTATTGTTCGATTACATTTATTGTCTTACATCTATGAGAATAATAACATTCTTAGATCTATATGTGTGTTACTCTAATAACTAAGTTAACGTAAAAATCAACAATGTTAAAGTCGCTAACAGAGCAGACCTCTGTAAATAACATTGCTAAAACTAAATAAATAACATTACTAAAACTAAATAACAAAAGTTCGTTACATAAATTGACAAAACATATGCATATACAGTTCATGCAAAATTTAGTATATACGTATATCATCTTCAGCCCCTATGGTGGAGGGTATTCAAAGATTCGGCACAGCCGAATTTATCCCTTTTTTACTTGTTTTTATATGTATGTTGAATATTACGCATAACAAACACATCTATTTCTTTTCTTTCACCTCTTCACCTTTTACACACAAACAACAAACACATACAAAGATTTCTCATTTAAATAAAAACCAAACAAATCCCTATTGAACGAAAACTGTTCATTTAACTCTATAAACGATGATTCCATATAGCCTTCATAGCCGAGTCGTCTAAACGCTATGTCACAAATACTTTTTTCTCTAATAACGCGAGTTCAAATACTACTGAAGACACAATTCAACTTTTTTTTTTGTACATTTTTTTTTTTATTTTCTTATTTTTATTTTTTTGTTTTTTTTTAACATTAAATAATTAATTTAAATAAAATTTTATATTTATAATTAAATAATCCATAAATAGGATAAAAACATCAAAATTTGTATAAAAACCCTCTGATACAAACAAAATACAAACGGTTTTATTTCTATTTTTTGCTCCGATTTAAAAGAATTTATAAACAGATTTTTAAACAATTTTCTCGTATATTAAGAAAATTTTATACATAATTTCCCTTTGAGTGCAACTATTTTAGGTCATAACTTATAATAATTTATAAAAAAAAAAAAATTATAAACTATTTTTCTTCAAATTTTTAAAATTAAGCTAAATAAATTAAAAATATTTTGTAATAAAAAAGCGAAATAAAATCCCAAATACAAGTTTGCCAGCTAAATCAAACTTTTTTGTAGAAATAAAACACATGCAGTTCTAGTGATTTCTTTTAACCATTTGTAAAAAAATATTTTTTTGGTCGAAAAAAGCTTTTTTTAGAACTAAAAAGATTTTTGAAAAAAAAATATGACAACACTGATTGGCATTATGATCGTGATTGTTGTTGTTTTTATTTTATTTGTTGAACTTTTTGTCTTTCACCTCCTCACCTTTTACCCACAAACAACAAATCCATACAAAGGTTTGTCATTTAAGTAAAACCCAAACAAATCTGTCTTAACGATGTTGGTCAGCTTTTCTGTATAATTGGAGAACGGAAAGAGGAAAAGTTTCCAAATAAGGTACAAGCATCTTGGTTATCAATACACAACATCTGACAAAATGTGGGCGGGATCCTTGAATTGGGCGTGGCACAAAATAGATTAATTTATATCTTAAGAACGGTAAGACCGTAATTAAATACTCCATAAATGGGCTAAAAACATCAAAATTTTTATAAAAACTAAAATGTAATATGACCTATGGATACGTCTTATATATCCAAAGATCGAAAATCTTTAGTAGAACATATTTGCTGAAAGTAGTTATGACCAAAACCTAAAAAAATACCTATTTTCGGGAATCATAAATCTTTCAGAGTCCAAGTTTTATCACTAAACTAAATGTTAAATTTCCACTTAAAGATGTCCGTATATAAATCTGTCCATTCCATATATGTCCATATATAAACTTCACTATTTTCCCAACCATGGTGAAGGTTATATAAGATTCGGCATAGCGGAATTTAGCCGCTCTTACTTGTTTTTTGCTAATTTTATCAAATCGGTTTTCAAAACTTTGTAAAATGATTTCTGAAGTAACAAAAATGTGTAAATATTCTGTAAAAATTCTGTAATTTGTGAAATGTTAATAGCAAAAAATTTACTAAATAATAATTGTTTTACTAAAAATTTGTAAGAAAAAATAGTGAAGTTGGATTGAAAGCCGTTTACAAATTTTTCTACTTTTACTTTTTTTCTGAGTGTATAAATTTCAATTGGATCAGGTTGTTCAAATACACACATAAAAGAAAGTTAGTAGAAAAATTTGTAACCTATTTTGTTTACTATTTTTGTACTGATTTTTAGATAAAAATATATTATTTAGCAATTTTTTTTTTTGCTATTTACATTTAATTTGATATCTTTTTACAAAAATAATGATTATTTATTTCATTATTATTTATTATATTATTTCCCTGAGTAAGTTGCCCAATGTGGAGACGAAAATAAATAATCATTATTTTTGTAAAAAGATCTCAAACTCAATTTAAAAGAATAATATAATATAATATTGAAGATCGAATAAAAGAAAATAAATATTAACATTTTATTAATAATAGAATTTTTACAGAATATTTAATAATTTTTGTTACTAATTTAATAATTTTTTTAAAACCGAGTTGATAAAAGTAAAAAAAGTGGATAATGAAGGAAATGTTATTTCTAAATATTATAACTTACAAAATTAACTTGCTTTAATATCTGCTCTTACACAGCAAAATATTAAAATAGATTTTTTGTAGGATTTAGTAGGAAGCATACATTTCTTAGGCTACCAAAATATGACAGCGCTACCTGAACATTTACTGATCAGGTCGTTTAAAAGATATTTGTAAAACTGTTTAAGAACTGTTAACTAATAAACTGTATCTTATCTGCAAGCAATAAATTTAAGATAAGTTGATTAAAAAATGAATTTAGCAATTTAGGTTTTAAAAGGTCTGAAACAAATTCCTATGTCAATTGATGTATAAACTTTCAACCGAAATTCTGTAGAATTAACCGAAATTGAAAAAATATCGGCATTTATACCAAATTTCAGTTATATGTTGAAAAATTAATAAAATAAAAAAATTGGCAAGAACATCATATTTTAAATATTCTTTTCAAAAAGCTCTTTTTTAGCTTAAAAATTTAAAGATTGTAAGTTATTGGTTTAAAATTGTATAATAAATAAAATAAATTTGTGAATATGTCATTTGATTTGGAACAAAGCGGTTGCTTAATTGCACTTTCCTATAAAATTGTATAAATCCGCAAGAATTGCAAATCATCGACTTAAAATATTACATAGGTTGAAAAAAGGGATCGAAAGTCATGTCCAAAAATAGAACAACCACTTTAAATTGCACTAAATCTTTTTCATATTTCTAAAAATCAGCCCTTAAAACAAATAAATTTTGACCTTAGAATCCAAGAAATTGACTCTAAAAAATATTTTTTCATTACAAAAATTTACTTTACTAAAATTTAGCAGTGGCTATTAATTTTATTGTACTACAAGTTGCCAGCATTGAGGAACACAATGCGGGCAACTTAGCAAAAAAAAATACCGTTGGGCTCATGTAAGCAAAATTTCCCCTAATAACGGCAAAAATTTTCAGTTGCCATTACATACTTTTTTTGGTAAGTGTAGCCGTTATATAAACCGTCTACTCAATATTAGCTTAAATTTTTATGACAATCTTATTCAGATTTTCCTCTACATTTTCTGCTTAAGTTTTTCGTACATATAGTTAGGATCAGATGCTTTTCCGAAATTTCATTTGGTTCCCGGAATATGACCCAAATCATAGTATGGTGTATGGGTTCTGACAATGGATTCTGGAAGAGGAGACAAAAAAAATGTTTTAAAATATGGGAATTTTATTTTAGGGTGGGGGGAGGGTTAAAGTTCCCCCTTTGGCCTGTTCGTGCAGCATATAGGTATATGAAACTATGTGTTCTTCACATCTGAGATGTTCAGCAACTTTGTAGAAAAAGTTAACGCAAATATTTTTCTGGAACGTATTAACCCTCTAACTCTCCCCTTTAACGCAAATTTTTGGGTATATTCTAACAAATCGTAAAAAACACCCCTAAAAAGTGGGAGGGCGGGAATGAAATATTCTACAAAAGTGTTGCCCATAAAATTTTACTGCACAAGTCAGAACACACCAATGCCCAAAACTTAACACAAACACCAAAAACTAGTCAAATTTGAGATTGCTCATTAGATATCTAGTCAGATTTAGAATGACTTACATATTATGAGTTTGATTTTGGAATGACCTACATAATATGTAGGCCATCTAAAACTCCGACAGGAAATCTTGTATTTCACTGGTTTTTGGTGTTAAGTTTTGGGCTTTGGTAAAATTTTATGTCCAACAATTTTGTAGAACAATCATCTCAAAATCAATTTTTAAATCGATTTAACAATGCCCGTCCGTGGTTCGAATTAAACCTTGAAATCGATCCATATCTAGGGTGTACCCC
The DNA here is from genome assembly GCA_949748255.1 of Eustalomyia histrio. Lineage (NCBI taxonomy): Eukaryota > Metazoa > Arthropoda > Insecta > Diptera > Anthomyiidae > Eustalomyia > Eustalomyia histrio. Next base: position 51,620,878 of record OX456523.1, on the reverse strand, counting down.
CACCTTTCTAGGTAGTTCCTGAAGTGGGCTTAAAGTGTATTTAAACACATAAACTCGAAGATATCTGTTTAAAATTTTAATTGTGAATGTTATATGGGACGAAAAGTCCTGCCTCAAAATTGTATACACAGCCATATTTGGACCTAGTCCCAATATAATATAAAATATAAACATTTCCCGAAATTTGACCCAAACTATGGTATTATAAAAACGTTTTACTTGTTATTTTTCATTGTTACGTCACAAAATTGCTTTCCTGTCAATTTGTGCTTCGAAAATCGAAAATGGTTGACATGGGTAATTCTATAAATAGATAGAAAAAGGCTTATTTGTACGGGTAATCATTCACTAACTGTAAAAAAGGAATTTCGCTTAGTCATTTTCCTTAGAGTGTGTAAAATATAAGCCTGTTAAAAATCATGAGTTGTTTGTGAGTTGGGTGGTTCATAAGGAGGCTGACGATGACCTGATCGCACAGGTTGAACGTTTGCACTTTACTATTCGTTAGGAACATTAAATTATGATCTCGATCCTGATAAAATTTAAAAATATTTATAATTAATTTTTATAAATAAAAAAATATCTTAAGCTCAATTTTAACTAATATACAAATCAAGAAGATCGAAGAAAACTAAAAGTATTTCCTTGTTATGTCTTTTGATTCTGTATGTAATCAAAATCATCACTATTTAAACTACTATCATCACTTGTAATATTGATTTCTTTTTTTATTGAATCAATTACAGAATAAATTTTCCATGACTTATTCAGCAAAGGTTTTATTTGGAAGAATTTAAGAGATGTGTTTAATAATTAATTTTTTGCAGATAGAAGTTTTTGAATATCAGTCTTCGATACATGCATTTTTTTTTTTTGCTAATTATTCGTTTTAATTTTATTAATTCATAACTTATACATATTATATAAATTTTATTTTTTCTTTGTTTGTTATTAATATGTATATATGTAGACTTATCCGTCCGAATGTCCGATTGTGTGATGATTTTTATTAATTCTCATTTTTAGTTAATTAAATATGAAAATAAATTTAATTTAATTAAATTGAAAATACCACAAATTGCCTTAAACAATTACATACATACGTACATATGTTACATAGGTAAATATATTTCATATATTATTTATTAATAATTATGTGTATTTATACATTATTGTCCTGGAATTTTTTTTAAATACATGACTATGTTTCAGCTAAGATTTTGACTTGAATTTTTCGTGACTTTTTAGTAAATTCATTTTTTTTTAATCAAAGTATGTAACTGGATAGTTGTAAGGTTTTTAAGAATTTTCAAAAGAAAAAACTCAAGATACTACTGCCTTAATGTCCAGTAAAAAAGAGTTTAATTCAACAACAACAAAATTTTTTTGTGTTTTCAAATTCATATAAACATATTCTAGACTCGATCAAAATTTTCTACTTAAGCAAATTTTAAAGAAATTCTTTGTGGCAATTTAGTGATATGCCCTCAGGTGACCGGTCACCAGTTAAATCAGTTGCCTCATGGTTGCCCATTGATAAAATTTTGGAAAAGAAAATGTATACTGAAATGAAAAATTATTTTTATATTACGAAGACATAATTGAAATGCAAAACCTATAAAAAAATCAATTAAAATTAAGACAATTATATTAAATTATTATATATATAATATAAAATTAAATTAAAAAAAAAATTATCTGAATTAAAAATTTTAATCAAAAGAAATTCGAATTATTATAAATAAAAATGCTTTGACAATTGATATATTTTAAAGAGCAGAAATTTAAAAATTTGAAACAAAATGTGTCAACAATTACAGTACGCTTAAACGAAAAAAGTTAAATTGAAGAAAAAATATCCTTTAAATGACGTATATTTCCAATATAAGTTAACCCTGTGAAAGTTTTTAAATTAGCTATTGTATTTGTGATTCATTTTTCTCAAACTTAATTGGTCTCAAATCGTAATTTAAATGCATAGTAAAAATTTATAATTTTTTTTATTTTGTAAAAAATACACAATCACAATATACACAAAATGTCACCCATTTCACAAGAAAAATGATAGTATTGTTTATAAAACAAATTGTACTAAATTTTCTCGTGCAATTTGTTATCCTGAAAAACTATCTTTTTTTATATGGAATATAACAGTTTTTTTACGTGAAATTCATACTTTGCTTCTACAAATACTTTTTATTCCCCTAACTGTGCTACGGTAAAAATGTCTTTGCTAGAGCTTACTATATAGCTTTTTTTTTATAAAAGTAGCGTTCTGTTATATCAAGGCCAACTTTATTTTGTATAACAGATTGTACAGCATTGCCATCATTGTTTCATATTTTATGACAAAATTGTGGTGAGGTTACAAAAATCGACCACCCTAAAGTTATGCTATAATTTGTTTAAGTGAATTGATTTCTATCAGCATTGCATTTTTATTTTAAGAGTATGCTTTCATAGATTAATGGTTTAAAATTTTATTTACTATTATTAATTCGTTATTTAAAAAATAATAACAATTACCAGATAAGCTTTTTGAAATATAAATATCAGTAAAAATTCAGCGCGCTACATTTAATTTAATTCAAACTTTACGTGTTTCTTTTGTTCTATTTCATTCATCATTTTCCTATGCAGAAAAAAAGACATTTTTAAATATGTTTATAGACAATTATATATAACACATATGATTCAAAACTACCATATATGTATGTTAGACCATACCAGAAAAAAAGTTAGCCGTACACCTTCAAATCTAAATTATTTTAGCAAGGTGAACATAGGACTACTAAATTTGTTTAAATTTTCATTATATCTTCGGCATTTACAGTCAGATCTGAAAGTGTGATATATCGATGTTTTTTTCTTAAGGGGACCAATGTTTTGTTCTTTCCCCCAACCTAGCAAAATTATTTTTTCTAAAAGTTTAAAAAATCCCCTAAATTTAAAGGAAAATACCCCAGACTGGCAACACTGTAGTGATTGCCTATGTAGCATCAATATGCTAATTTCAATGTGGCATCTCATGAAAATGATCTGTCAGTCAGTCATCTGTTATAAACAAGGTTGGCAATCGAAACGCGTATTGTATTATTATCGATTTTGTTACGGAGTTGTTATCGGTAACAGTATATCATTCGCATCGATTCAGACCTTTAAAGACATATTTTAATTTTTGAATCTGACTTAATTTTCTGCCAACAGATTTACCTTATTAATTAAATTTTTGGTTATTTAATTAATATCTTATATCAAGAATTAATTTGATTTGCTTTTTTTACTCTTTTCATAAAATAAAAAAAAAATAAAAATGATTTCATTTTAACAAAATCCGTTTAACCAAAAATGGTGCCTTTAATAATAGTATGCGAATCATATCATACAACAAATTATTCAATCGAATCAAAACTGAATCAATATAATTTTAAATAAATCATATCTAACTTTGTTCAATTTGCAAAGCATTGATTAAAAGTGAATATGAATTATTCACTGATTTATAAAATGAATCATATTTTATGCAAACTTAAAAACAAACTCAAATTTTCAAGCTCTGATCGGTATTACCCTTACCGAAATATCAATACCGATACGTACCGGTATTATTGAAAACAAAATGTTTGAACATCACCATTCTTAAAATCAAGAGTTTGAGTATGGGTATTGGACACGGTTAATGCTTTAAAAGGGTCCTGAAACGGATAATGATCACAGTTTTGAAGAAATATTTTTTTTTTAATGAATTCGCCATAAATTGAATTCAATTTTAATCCAGTGAACAAAGTAATTTTTTTTTTAAATTAAAAGTGAAATCATTTAATTAAACGCGTTAAACTCCAATAAAGATTTAAAAATTAATTCAATAAAAACAGATCGTTTCAATAAATGAAATGAACGGAAAAAAAGAATTAATTTAACTTAAATTTCTCTCAACCGTTCAGTGATTTAAAATATAAAAAATATATTTCTTTTCAGTGATTAAATTTTTTTTTTCGTGTTGTGATTGAAAATAAGATTTTTAGCTTACTGTCTTAAAAATCAATTTTATTTTACCGTTCAGTGATTGAAAAACAAATTTTTATTGTTCAGTGAAGAGGTTCACAGTTTTATTGCTATCGTTGCAATATAGCATGATTTTAAGAGTTTGAAATTTATAAATTTGTCAAATTTATGACAAATGGGAATTTACTTATCAAAAAAAAAAAAAAAAAAAGTTAAAACCCAGTAGCAAAAAATACTAGTACAGAACCAGTAATGTACAAGTTTATTTGAACCAGGCAACTAGTACGAAATCTACCTCTCCATGCAAACAACTGTAAAATTTAATATGGAGATGTCATAGGGCTGTGGGCAATTGTCTTCAAATTACCACTTTGGAATAGTAAAGAAACTAGTTTAATATTACTAGTTATAGTATTAGTTTAGCAGTACTGGCAGCGGTACTAGCAGCGGTAGGACAAAGAATATGGTACTTAACTGACAGTTTTGAACTAGTTCGGTACTATTTACTACGAGAGTAAGAATTGTACTATATCAGTAGTTTTAACTAGATTAAGGAAATTTTATTGGACTAGTGCTAAAATTACACTAGTCCGGCTCTAAAATCTGATGAAATAAAAGAGTTTTTATATTTTGATATAAGTATAAAATTATATTAAATTAAAACAAATTAAGAAACAGACAAAATAACATGTGAAAATTAAGTAAAAGATTAAGTAAAGTTCAAGCTCTTCTTGTTTAATCGTTATTTTGTTTAAATTGAATACGAGAAACAGAATAAGTTAGAAGAATTTATTGAACTGAAGTGATTAAATGATGTACCGAATCTGAATGGTTTTGTCACCATGAAGTACAAAAATTTTCATTTGTTATAATTCTTTTTAAACGAGTAAAGAGTAACTTTTCATCGCTTCACAGCTTCGCAAATTATCGATATTAAAAAAATGAATGAATAATATGAACCAGCTCAAAGAGCAGTTCAATTGAACTAGGTCGTTCAAGAACGACACAACTCTAATTTGATTTTATAAAACGAACTGTTACCATTGATTTAATTCTTCTCAAAACAAATCGAACGGGAGCAAATACGAATTAAATCCATTTAATTGTTTGGTCATTTTGGATTTAATTAGTTAAATTTCAATTGAGAATTAATAAATTAAATCTTCGAAGCTCTGATAATGGTATTACAAAGATATCTGTTGCCAACCTTTGTGATAATGAAAATATAAACTATATAATATATAAACAAATTAAACTCAAAACATTTTGTTATTGTGTAATTCATACTGAAAATTATAAAGAAAAAGAAATGGAAGAAGTTACTGCAAATGTTGATATACTCTATCTAGTATTTAAATATTTAAATTTGGAAGAACATATTAAATTAACTAAAGTTTGTACCAACTTTAAAAGTGTTATTGTGGACTTTATGTGGCGCAACAAATATACAAAACTGGAAGTATTGAAAACGTCTGAAAACTTTATACTAACAAATAATATAGCAAATGAATTGATGGTGGAAATGGAAAACGAGACAGGATTTGAAAATGTAAAAGAAGAAAAAACTATGATAAATACAAAAGATTTCAAAAAGTTTTTACAATTAATAGCCAACAATATTAATCAACTCGTATTATTACCATCAACTTGTTCCAAACGATCTCGTAACAGCAATAAAAATGATATATATTTTTATGGTCCAACCGAATTTGCAGTAATATTTAATGGCACAAATAAATTCAGTAATCTTACATCTATAACTTATAAATGTATTATTGTCACCGATAGAGACTTGAATCTATTGAAAAGAAATTGTAGAAATTTAGAAAAATTATGTTTGGATAACTGTTTAAACTATAATGAAGAAACTCTTGTAATAGGACATGATATAAAAATAAGCACAATCAAAAAGATGCCGGCTTTAAAATATTTTGAAATTAAAGTCTTATTTTATATCGACAAAGATTTGTACTATGATGTAAATGATATATTAACAAAATTAAATAAGGAACAATTAAATATAAACGTGCACAACTTTACAATAATAGACAAAGAAGAGGAGGATGAGGACAACGACGATGCAGATAAAGGAACGTATGCAGGTTTCTTAAAATACTGTAATAAAATGGCTGCATTAGCTAATCCCTGTGAAGAGTTATCAATTGGACATTTTCGATCTCGACGCATTTTTAACAAATTCAATAAAACCATTTTAAATAATTTAAAAAAACTTAAAAAGTTAACTATGACATCGTATGCTGTGATCTCAATCAATGAAGATTTTTTTAAAAAACTTTCACAAACATGTAAACAATTGAAATATTTAAAATTTGTATTTTTTGAAATTAACAATTTTATACCGATCGCCACACTTAATGATCTGGTACTGGATAATTGTAGTGGCTTGACTTGGTCAGATATAAAATTAATATTAATAAATATGCCACTTAGTTCTTTTACTTTAATGGATACTGAATATATTGGAAAGTTTGAATACTTTAATGTTACACCAACTTTAAAATATATACATGTCAGCAATTGTCAACGTTGCCATTTTAAAAAACTATTCGAAATCAACAATGGTGAAAATTTGAAAAATTTATCAACTTTTATTTGGTATACAAATTTTGCAGAGGTGCCAATATATATTGCTGTAAGCGGTGAAAATCTAAAAACATTAAATACAGAACCTTCCAATTTATTAATAAATAATTTATATAGCCTGGCATCATTGGAAAAACTTATATTTAGAATTAAAAGAAAAATTCAATTTTCACATATATTAACAATTTTAATGCATCCAACTTTAAAACATTTTACATTGTTAAAAATGCAAGATCCTGATGATTATTTAATTGATTATGATATAACTGATGATGAACTGCTTGCATTTGAAGATATGAAAACGAATTTATCATTTCTAAATATAACTCTTAATAGTTATTTTAAAATAGTGCAAGATTTTTGGTTTAATCTGCTACGCAATAATCCAAAATTATTATTAATGATTCGCTATAATAGATTTACACATGATGATCATTCGTTTTTGAAATATATTGTATGTCATCGAAAATTTCCGAGGCGTTTAAAATCAATTAATATTTGTGGTTTTAACATTGGTAATATTATTTATTTTTCGATTTTTTTTTTATTGCATTAACATTTGCCGATTCTATTTTTCTTTACAGAACTAAGAGAGTTTAAGGAAAATTTTGATGCGGTTAATGTAAAAATTAATTCTTTTATGAATTGTTATAAAGTTAAACGAGAAAATGGATATATTTTATTGTAAATTTATTAACATTTAAAAATGATGTTTGTAAAGTGGTAATTTTATACAAATTAAAAAAATGAATGCCGATTATATTTTTTGTTAGGTTATAGATTCTTAATTCCCCAAAATAAATATGAAAGAAAATATAAATATTAGATAAATTGGAAAATTAATTTCAATTGCACTTGAAATAGTGTACACTGAAATTGCATTTAATCTCCTTATTATTTTTTTGTTATGCATTCCCTAAGCAAAGTTGCCTTCTTTAAAAAAATTTTGTAAACAAAACAAGTAAAAAAGGGCTATATTCGGCTGTGCCGAATCTTTGAATACCCTCCACCATAGGGTAAATTTTGCATGAACTGTAATATGAATATGTTTTGTCAATTTATGTAACGAACTTTTGTTATTTAGTTTTAGTAATGTTATTTACAGAGGTCTGAGGGTCAATTCTCGTTCTGTGAAACGGTGAAATGAAAAGTTTTTTCACGTTTTCATAGTACTTTTGATTCGCGTTCTGTGAAAAAATGTAAAGAAATATCAAAACGTTTTCATATGAAAAAAAAAGTGTAACGAAACAAGATTTTTTCACAATTGCACAGCACTGGCGATTCTTGTTTTGTGTAACAGTGCAAACAACTGTCAAAATATTTTCATATGAAAAAATTGTTTACACAGACTATTTATAAGTGAAAAAAACATGGAGAAGATTGTAAGAGGAAAGCGTGCCAGCGAAAGCCAAAAGGAGTATTTAATTAATTATTAAGAAAAGCATGTGGACATTGCAAACGATAAGTAAGTAGCTTAATAACCATAATCACACTTTTATTAATCCCATATTTACAGATTTGTAACTGCAGATGGTGCCAAATTTAGAGACGAGTGTAACGAATTAGCGGCGAGCCTTAACAGTTTTAGTGGGACCCAAAAGGACAGTGAAAAATGGCAAAAGTATGGCATATTTATTTATAGTTTATTTATATTCTTTATGAAATTTTTTTTCTTTAAGTAATATTAGACTTCATACGCGCACCAAATATAGTTCACTTAAAGTAAGCCGATATAAATCCATGAAGTGCTTGTCGGTTGTCATCTCGAATGGATTGTGGTCAGCACGAAGTATGCGTCTCAGCACTCTCAAAAAATTCCTATAAATTATTAAATTATTTACTGCAATGAAATGCTTGTAACATCATTGCCTTACCTTTGTTCATCCGGAATTCTTTGAGTAATATCCAATAATACAATTAATCCAGATATTTTTATATAATTATTTAAAATAAATTTTACGAACTTAATTCACTTTTGTTTACGTTTTTCTCTGTTTTGACATTTGCTTTAAATTTTGGATAACACAGTTAGAAAATTTTCATGGGTACAGTGCGAATGAAACATTTTTTTCACAATACAAACGAGAATCGCAAATTATGTATTTGTGAAAAGTTCGAGTGAAAAGTGCTTATCAAAACGAAAATGAAAAGTTTTTTTTCACTTCACATTATCACAGAACGAGAATTGACCCTCTGCTCTGTTAGCGACTTTAACATTGTTGCTTTTAACGTTAACTTAGTTATTAAGAGTAACACACATATAGCTCATAGTATGTAAGACAGTAAATGTAATCGAACAAGAAGAAGACTTAATAACATTTTTACTTACTTAACAGAAAACAAAAATAAATACAGAAAAATTGTACAAATTTGTATGGAAAATTTAGAGGTACCTTCACATTTTCACTCATAACTTTTGAACCGCTTAACCGATTTTGCTCATTTTAAATACCAAACTGCTCGGGAGGATGTTCAATAATCTGGGTAAAAATAGGCACGCCCGCTTGCGTCTTCGCGTCGTGATCGCCATTTCAACAGACAGACAGACGGACAGACGGACATCGCTCAATCGACTTAAAATTGCATAAGGATCACGAATATATATACTTTATGGGGTCTTAAACCTATATTTCGATATATACCCTCACCATATATGGTGGAGGGTATAAAAACATACGAATACAGATTACAGCGATTGTACAACGTAAACCAACTTATTATATTCGGTTCCTTAATTTTTAAATAAATCAAAAAATATTATGTTTTTAATAATACAGAAGAAAATATCTCTGCTGTATTCTTTTTACTACAAAAATTATATCAGCTTTTGCAGTCACTGTCGTACGTCCTTATTTCGGACGTATTTTCTCTCACAGCGAAAATCGTTATACGTCACGTTATTACTCTGGGCCAACATATACATTTTTAGAGAATATGATTTGGCAAACTGCTTTCTGCTAGCGCTGCCAAAACGTTCATAACTGTTTGGCCAATAGTTTTATTTTTATAATCTGTTTGTAAATTTTGAATTGGCAGGGTTCGCAAAGACATTTTTTGAACGTTTTCAAATCATCGCAAATTAATTCTCTGCCATTGCTGTTTTGTTGGTACCATAGTTAGACATTGCTTTGCTTTTTGTACCATTGACAATTTCTGATTAGGTAATGTATTAAATTCGCTTCAATCACCAAAAACTTGCATGTACAACAAAACAATATTTAGTGATTGTGAAAATAAAGCGGGTGAAGAAAAAAAATTAGTAGAAAAATTTGTAAACAGCTTTTTTTGTACTGATTTTCAGTAAAAAATATTATTTAATAAACTTTTTTGCTGTTTACATTTTACAAAATACAGAATTCTTACAAAATATTTTCAGATTTTTGTTGCTAACTTCAGAAATCATTTTACAAATCATTATACAAATTTTTGAAAACCAATTTGCTAAAATTAGCAAAAAAAAAAAAAAAAAAAAAAAATACGAATTTTTAAAAAGTGGATATTGAAAGAAATTTTATTTCTAAAAATGCTACATAGGTTGAAAAAAGGGATCGGATCGACTCATGTCCAAAAATAGCACATCCATTAAAAATATCACTGAAAACTTTTTAGTTCTAAAAATCAGCCCTTAAAACTAAAAAATTTACCTTAAAATCTAAATATTTCAAAACAAAAATGAGCTAATTAAAACAAAATAATAAATTCGTTTATGTTTTTACTATTTTTTAAGCCTTTGTTTTTTTTTTGTTTAAAATATTTTTTGAAAAAAATAAATAAAATAAAAAAATGTTGCTCGATAAAAGAATATAAATTTGTATATTTGAATTTATAAGGCAATTTCAAAATAAATTAGCAGCTTTTAAGTGTAACAAGTGCATGTAAAAATAATCAAGTTAATTTGTGCATTTTAATAATATTTTTTTATAAATTAAAATTTTGCTATATTTTACAATTCATTGAGTTTACAGCAATTTACTAAGATTTAGTAACGATTACTAATTTTTTATACTAATTTGTTTGTACTAATATAAATAATATTTAGTAAATTTTTTATTTGCTTATTTTAGCAAACCGATTTTAAATCTCACTTTTAAAAAGTTTACTAAAATTTACTAGCGGCTACTAACTTTTCTACTAATTTGCTAAGATTAGCAAAAAATACCGCTGGGCTCAAATTAGCAAAATTTCCCGTAATAACAGCAACATTTTGTAAATACTGAGGGTCTTCAGTTTTTGAATTTAATCAAAATTGTCTAACGATACCTTCGAAATATCGCCATCCGTTTTAAACCCCTTTTAAATTGATAATAGGTACCGACATCAAAACCGAAACTCTTGATTTAAAAAATACCGGTACTTAAAAAAATCGTTTTGCTAACTTGACGTTCGGTTATAATTTTTTAATCTCTGAGTTGGCAATATTGTGTTTTTTACAACAACATATTATTTACTGTGTAAACGAAATTTTTCAATTAAACCGGTTTCAGAATCGGTAATACCGATATGAATACTGAAACAAACAAACAAATCAACACCAATAGCTTTTTTAAAAAACTGATTTTTTTAAGGTAAAATATAAATCCAAGTGGTTAAAAAATGCGTTTAATGTTTTGAGTGGAAATCAATAGTTTTCAACGAATTAAGGAAATTTAAATAATTCACGAATCAAATCAAATAATTTTGATTTGCGAATAAAAAAATAAATAATTCACGCGTATTACATTGTTGTTATTTAATTCGCAGATTTAAAAACAATTCTTTTAAGCTCTGGTTATTACTTAATGTTTGAAAATGCAATAAAATATGTCATGATATTGGAAAAATTACACACAAAAAAAACCAAAATAATTTTGTTGTTGCTTTATAATTTTCCAAATTCATAGCATATTTTTTTGCATGTGATGAAGTACAAACATGCAAATTGGGGTTCAAGTAAAATTTTTTCTGGTAACGCTGCATTTTTGAAATTGTCACAAAAATCAAGTTTGTTTAAAAAATACCACATGGTAGAAAAAATGAAAGCATAGTTTAAGGTTGCTTAATAAATTGGAAAATTTTATAAAATATTATAACGCAGTACAAATACAATCAATATAATTTCCAGTAAAATTCATCAATTGCAATGTAATTCATTAGCATACACCAGTATTTGAATTATACTCTTAATCAATAATGTAAAATCCTTTTATAAATCTCTATTTGAAACTTAGTTTGTATATTGGTGGTGAGTGCAATAGAATATAATCAGTGTAAATCAATCAATTTTATGTTATAAAAATAAGTACACATTTTTTACAAATATTTTTTTAAATATATTTCTTTTTATTTTTTAAGGGCTTTTGTTTAACATTGAATGTGATGTTAATTTTGTTTGGATATTATTTCTAATTTATATGAAACCAATACAAGCTCTTTCATTTATATTTATATATATATTTTTTATTTAAATCCTTATTTACCATGTATTTGTGGTTATATTTCTTTTATACTTAGCAATAAAGGTTAGTAATATTTTACATAATTCATTATTTGTTTTTATAGATTTTTTTGTTGTCTTATTTTAAAATAAACAAAAAATTTGACTAGTATTTAATTCCTTTACACAAATTATTTTTTTTTTTTTAATTTTCCTTTTTTTTTTTTTGTTGTGGCTTCTAATTTTTCAATTCAAATTTGTTTTATATTTTGTTGTTGTATTTTCAAAAAAAATTTAAAATTATATTAAAAAAAAAAACGTAGAAATGTACTAAAATAATTAATTGTTATCATTAGGAAATAGATAAAAAAAAGATAGATAATTATAAATTAAACTTAAATTTTTTCGGGGTTTTGTGATATTTCTTCAGTTACTGAGTATTTTTAAATCTTTAAACTCTTAGTTATATATTTTTAATTTACTATGATACACATTATTTTAAATTAAAATTGAATAAAATAATACAATTTTTTTTTACAAATCTTAACCACTATATTTACAAAATAAAATTCATTTTTAGTTTTCTATGTAAATCATTGTTAATAAAATCTTTTAAATTATTGGTCTTTAGGGGGTAAAAAAACTTTATTAATTTAAATTCCTGGTCCATTTATATATTCATAATTTATATAACAGTTATTGTATAACATTTAAGGGCCTTTTTTATATTTATAACACTTTTTTTTATAACATTTTATAAATGCTTTTTTTCAAAAAAATTTTGAGACTTTAATTAAAAAAAATTATATAATTCCAAAAAAATATTTAAAATCAGTACTTTTGGTTTACTTGCTATTTGTTTGTATAGAACTATTAAGGTTTGTGATGTTCTGGTTTTGTTTTAAATTATGTTTTTAAGGATATATATATTGTATTTTGTTTTGAATAATTATATTTGAGTTGGTTTTCTTTATATTTAAACTTTACTTTCCGGTCCTTCGGCAACATTTTTAAAAGCCAAACGTATTCTGGTTAAGAAGTGTGAGGATATATGACCATAACTTTTATTATACCATTCTGGAGTTTTACCCCTTAAAAAGAGAATAAATATTATTAATAAAATATTAAAAATTAAAACAAAATTTCCTTAAATAAAATTGTTTTTTCTTTTTCTCTCAAAAATAATGATGATGAAAATAATGATAACATAGTCCTGAATGATTTTCACTCAAAAAAGTTTGTCAGTTACTTTTTGCCAGTTGTTTCAGTAGTTGTGCTTTTTAACTATAATTACAGTTGTTTTTGTATAGAAAAATACAGTTATTTAGAAAAGAACAACTAACTAAAAGTACTGTATTTCGTTACAGTTGTTAAAAGCAGTTATTTTTTATATTATAAAAAACTAATATCAAAACAGTAATGTTGCAATAAATAGTTAATTTTTGTTAGTTAATTAAAAATATCGTTTCAAAATTTATGTAGTAAAAACTTGTTAGTTATTTTAACGAAGTTTTTTTTAGTTATTTTTATGTAATTACTTGTTATTTTTTACAATTAAAAATAATTAAATTTTTGGTAATTTCTAACTGCATATAGCTTTGCCTTAACTGTAATTTGCAGTAGATTCTACCGGCAATCTTTTTTGTGTGCATTAAATCTATTTAAACCCAATTGTTCCTAAATTAAAAATATTTCAAAACTTGAAATAACTACAAAAACAGTAGTTTTAACAAATTGTGTAGTTATTTTTTGTATAATATGTTATTTTATATTGCAATGCCAGTTGCTTTTACTACTTTTTTTTGCCCAGGGGTTTTTAGCATTTATAATTGTCCAGATAGAAGACAGAGTTAATATGTTCAAAGGTAATTTTTTGAGCAAAATTGAGCCAACAAAATTGTAGTAAGCAATGAATCCCTACCTGTCCACGCTTTACAATTTGGAATGCTCAAAGGATGCTAGGCAGCCAAAACATAACTACTAATAGTTCAGAAATCATGAAAATCGCATATATTTCAAAAACACTTCCGAAGAAATGTATGATTCTTAAGAGGTTAACAATTAAAAATAATGACATTTTTACGATAAATTAAATGAAATTTTTTTTCAATGTGAATTGCAGTTATTTTTACTTTCATTTTCAGTTGATTTTACCAACATAATTTCCTGAGTGTATTAATCGCTTAAATTTTATTTCATAAACAGTTTATAAAGTTTTAGCAAGTACAATTTTTGTGAAAAATTTGTTTTATAAATTTGCTCTATTTATGAATTAACACGTAAAGCTGGATTTATAATGCTGCAGCAGTCCAATTTGGAGAATGAGTTTTGTTCCTTTCTTCTTAACACTTTTATATTTTTTGTATCATGCCATCTCTTTTTTACTACGCTAATGAGTAGCTTGTAGTAGTCCATCATTGTAAGAAGCATTTTGGCACAAACACAATTTTAAAAAAATTTTCATCCAGGGCTGCTTCGTTTTTATTTAAAAATCTCAATATCGTAATTTTTTTTAAAGAGCATAAAAAAGAAAATTTTAATAAATTGCTTAAAATTACGTTTTAGTTTTTAATTTTTTTTGATTATTCATGGAGATAGTTTTAAGAGAACAAAATAAAAATTTAATTAAAAAAAAATCTGCATCCATTGAAGAATTTCAGACAAACAAAAGTCAGTGATTGGTTGCAAATATGTATCTACGCTAAAGCTCCACAGTAAAATAACAAAATTTTTAGATAAATAAACTACTTTCCTTTACTACACAAATATCTGACAAAACTTTTTTGAGTGTGTTTTTTTTTATATTTTACCCTAATTATATTTTAGTTAACTTATTGATTTTATAATTTGATTTACTTACTTGACATCAACTCTTGCTAAATGCATAACCCTTGATTTACCACTACCACAGGGTTCAATGAGATAACGTGAGGCCAATACCACACCTCTGACAGCATTAAACATTGGCTTTGCCTTGGCATGATCTATAGAAGTTTCAACAATAACACAAGCTCCTCTAGGTAAATCAGTGCGCCAGGATCTGGGTAATATAAATTAAAAATTATTAATTTTGGGAAATTTTCTATACTTAATACTTAATTGGTTAAGCAGTTTTTCTTATTTTTATAAAATTTACAACAAAAAAAATGGTATAAATAAGATAATATTTTAAACAGTTATAGTTTAAGATAAATAGATCATATCGAGTGAAAATGTTATATCAGTCTAGTTGAATAGTCAACTAGTGTATGGTTTTATAAGTTTAATTTGTTAAAATGGAATTGTGCTAATATTTCTCTTTTAATTACTTAACATTTCAAAAATCAGTCACAAATTTAGATTTTCCGGATGTTAGTTATGAGAAAAATTTGGGAAGATGATCCATATGGATCCATTAAACTACTTGACAACGTTTTTGTTTACCAGACATTTTTTAGTATTTTGTTCTCCTGAATATCAGATTCTGGAGTCAAAAAAGTTGATCCATAGAAAAATACTTTGAGTCAATATTGCAGAGAAGTATTTCGAAATCTTTTATATTTTTATAGATTTGAATTCCACAAAATATTACCTTTCATTTGACTATAATCATGGCGGAAAATGTTCAAGGGTATTTTAAGGGCGCCCTTAGTATCTCGAGCAAAGTTATAAAATTTGTGTATAGCTTGGGCTAATTAAAACTATTTTCGAAAAAGGCACTTCAACAGATAAATCGATTGATCACACTTGGTTATCCATTCAGGTGATTTAAAATATTCAAAAAAGGTCAAAATTTTGACCAATTTTTTTTGCAGTAAAGAAAGTGCCATATTTCGGATGATTGTTTTGACAGAGCGTTTTCTACTTCAGATTCGTATTTGCGAGGCTAAAACGACAAAATTTTATTATATCTCTGTGCAAAAATCTTGTATTCCAGTGTCATTCAAATTATTAATTTAAAGTCAGGGTCAAAAGTTATTTTATTAAAAACCATCCTTTATTTTGCACAGGCTTTTAATAAAACTTTTATGAATCTGAAAACGAAAAAGTTCTGTCGAATCAATCTTTCGAAATATGAGAATTTCTTTATTTCAAAAAAAAATATTGGTGCAAGATGTTGGTCTATTTTTCAAATATTTTTGTATCCACTGAATGGACATGCAAGTTACACCTGTTGATTTATTTATTGAAGTGTTTGTGTTTAAATCGACTCAAGTTATTTTGAGTCGATCGGTGTACTAAAAGGGATTTTTGTTGTTGTTACCAATATCAACACCATCTCGTTATACCCTGTCCACACAGTGATGTAGGCTATCGTATAATGACCAAAACCCCAATTTTAGTGTTACTAAAAGATTTTACCTTAAAACACAAAAGTCGGTACACTGTTGACCATCTATAGCATATTGGAATATTTCTGTACAATCATCAAACTTCTTAATAGTTTGACTTTGTAACAGATTTGGATCCCAGGAGGCACGTTGACGTATAATATAATCCAAGACATCCTTAGGTGGACCCTCAATTTCAGTTATACAACGCCATAAACGTAATGGGTGACCATCACCTACTTTTTTGTAGGCAATTTCTACACTGGTATCAGCTAAGGATGTTATAGTTATCCAACCACGGGATCTAGGACAAAAGGGAGGAGATACAAAAAATCATAGATTATTAAAGAACGAACAATTTGAATATAAAACTTACTTTTCTCTGCCTTCTTTTATAGTAGCACTGGTACTTTCATATAAATAACCACGCCAATTATGAAATTGCATACCTTCACCTAAAGCTTCCAAAGGCAAAGGTTTCGATTCTTCCATATAACCAAATTTACATTTACCCAATTTTTCCTTCGGTGCGGTATATATTTGTTTGTAATGCAGAATCATAAATGCCAGACATTCGTGAGAAGCTTTAGCTTCAAACAACTCCTTGGCATCGGGTACCCCAGATCCTTTGCCTTTACGTCTGGGAGAGGCTGTAACAGAATTACTGCCCGTTGAAATACTACTATGAAATAGAGATGGAGCCAAACAAACTGCCAAATTGTTGGCAGTCATTTGATTATATTGGGAATTGTTGGCGACTAGTGTTAAAAATTCCAATAAAGCGTAAAGAATTTCACGATTTTCATCGGGCAATAAAAGGACGGCAGATTGTATGGCATCCAAGCGTACCTCGGCAGGTAAATCTAATATATGCGTAATTATTTAATAATAAAATTAAAATTATTTTTGTAAATATTTAAATATATTTTATTAACTTACGTTGAAATATTGCCGCAAATGTTTCTGACATTTTTGTGGTCAATAGCGATTCGGGTAAATCTCTAAAATACTGTTTTAACATATCGGCCACATCGTATGCCTGTTGAGTATCAAATACATCCATACATTCAGCAGTAGATTCTGAGTATTCAATCAGTTCTTTTAACTTTAATATTCTTGATTTGACACCGCTCTTCCGGAATATACCTATCTGATCTAAAGCATTCAATTGTAACCAACGGAAAGCTGCTCTCACAGCAATGGGCAGTGTTTGGCCCGAACGTTGTAATATCAATAATAATGGCACACCAAATACCTTTTTATCTTTATAATCGGGCATTTTAATTTTCTTGATAAATTTCGGTAATTCCCAATTCCATCCGGAACGATGAGTGGGACAATAACGTTCCATATAGCCAGTAAGCGTGACTAAGGCCAATTTGCGTATCATTTGTAATTGGCCCGCTGACATGGCAGCAAATAATATACCATGTTCATTGGAATGTGGATCATTTTTTTGTGAAAAACATTTACGAAAGATCATATGGGGTCTTTCTTCCAATTGAAAACTATGCCATCTAACAACAGGGGTTCTGAAAACGAATATTGTTTAATTTTATTTGAGTTAGAAAAGTATAAAAATTTAATTTTCAAACAAAACATAAAAGCTATTTCAAATATGCAAAAAATCTCTTATTTTACATTAGAGTGGGTCGAAATTAAAAATTTTCAATTCTGATGTACCATTGCGGAAAAGTTGTAAAAAAATTTTAAAAATCAAATAAGATAAATAAACGTCTTTCGACTCTGGAAACTTCGATTCCGAGTTTCGAAAAATCATCTACATTTCAAATAATTAATTATATCGTGTAATAAATTGATTTTAGTTAATTTTGGTACGCTGAATACAAATATGCTAAACATTTTTTAAATCTTTTGAAAAGCTTTCAAAATTTGGCAACTCATTTTTTTTAAGTAAATTGTCTTTTCAATCCTTACTCTAGAGATTTCAAAAATTCCAAAATTTTTTTCTTGACCTGCAGAGTCTGCATAAAATAATTTAAATATTATTCAACTTCGGCCGACTCTATTGTACATAATTTTTCATAAAACAAAACTTCTTAAAACCTGAAGACCTTTTTGCACAGAAATATTATATTCTGTTCTGTAGTCTTTATGATAAACATATTTTGCATATTAGAATCTATTAACTAGAAATCATTTGAAAATCGAAAGACCTTTTTATGCAGAAAAATTCTTAAGGCACATTTATGTATACAAGAGAGTAAAGTGCTACAGATAGAGTAAAAAAACAACTCTAAATTTCTTTATTCGGAATGATTTAAACTACTTAGAAGCCTTTTTTCTCTATCTATAGCAGTTTTCTTTCTCCCTATGAAAAAATCAAAATATATATGGCTAGTATACGAACATACATACATCATATACAACCATGGATAGTTATATAAATGGCCATGCATGATTTCATATATTTTCATATATCTTCGGATCCGAAGTTTGCGGGTATATGGTCATATAAGCGTATACATGAATCATATATGAGCATATATGATCATATACGAAAATATTCGACCCTCAAATGTCGGATATTAATAAATATGGTCATATATAAGATCATGTATGGTCGTAAATGCTGATATATGCCGATGTGTGATCATATATAAGCCCATTATTCCGATTATTACATGGATCGTGTTAATTTGCCTTTAGATTTTCTTTATGGGATTTTTTTCAAATTCTTATTAGTTGTAGTGCTTTGAAAAATACAATATAAAATTTTTAAATAAAAACTCTGGGAAAAGTTCTGGAACAAACCCATATTTTATCATATATGATCACATTTGGCACCAGATCTTATCTAATTTTTTTTTGTACGGATTTAAAGGAAAACAAATTTTTTTCATATGGAAAATTAAGGATTTTTCTGTATATGAAATTTCGTAAAATTCTGTATATAAAGGATTTTGTTGGAACATCCAAATTTATTTGGGGACAACTGGACTTTTCTTTTTATTTCTAAATTTTTCTTATGTTTCTGATGTTCAAATTTGAAGAATTTGGTTGTAGCAACTAATCTGTTGCTATAAAAAATAATCAGTTATTGCCTCTTAGGGCTTTTAGAAAAGTTCTGAGTTTTTTCTAAAACTATTTTTATAACCAGTTATTCATACTTACTTTTTTACACATTCACTTCCCAACTCTTCCGGTTTGGGTTCCTTTCTGGTCGTCGATCTTGATCTAAAACTGGCTGAACGTAAACCATCACGTTTTTTACCATCACGGCCCAAATTTAAAGAACCACCACGAGATAACTTTTTAATTTTAACTTCTGTAGTATTTGAATTAGCATCCTTGATCAATAGTTTCCTACCCTGATGACACTCAGAATCCGAATGGGCTCCTATATCATCTACTTTGCCAGTACGTTGTAAAAATCTACGAGTTTTTGAGGGTGTCTTACGCAATGGCAATCTATTGGTGGTTGAAGAGGATTCTTGACTATCACTATAGTATGAGGAAGAATCATCTGATTTGCCTTCCTTTAAATAGGGCATGGTATTTGTGAAGAAATGTAAAGGGCTGGCTCTCATAGATCTTGGTGTGGTAGGTGTTCTCTTGGGGCTACTTCTATTTGGACTTAAGAATGTATCACTTTGTGAGGGTACTTTTAATTCATTGCCAAACAATGGGCCCTTATTAAAGCTATGCATTGGACTGACAGCCGATGGGGAGGGTGGTGTTGAGTAAACAGCATCTGGTTTACGTACACTTGTTCGCTGGCCTAAGTGTGACAGATCTAATGCCTGAGGACCACTTAAGACTATACCTTGCCTTTTTCGCCTTCTCGACTTTATCGATTCAACTCTTCTTAATATGGCTTTAGCGCCATCTTTTAATCTTTCACTTCCTGTCCTTCGCAAAGGACTAGCATTTAAATCTGTATTATCATTTATAACATGTTCAGCTGAATCATCAGTATAGGTACCCGGTAAAGCTAAGGTTAAACCAGCTCCACTGATATCATATGAATCATCCTCAAAACGATCTGGACTGGATTCCTTGGAAGATGATTCAGTTTTTTCGGCTGCTTGTAATTTTGCGGCAGGTGGTATCTCAAGACCCATTTCACCAATACGCGACCAGCGCCGTATATGTGGTTGGAATGTCCAGTTTTCACTTAAAGCAAAATTTTCATCATCTGAATCCTCTTTCTGTTAAAAGGGGGAAAAGAAAGACGATAGTAAATTATTTTTATATGGGAAGTATTAAATTCGGACTTAAGGTAGGTGGTTTTCAGTTTTCTTAGGGATTTTTTTTTCTTCAGAAATTACCTGGGGCGTTTGAGTTTTATGAGATTGATCTACGCGCATATTGGCACAACGATTTAATATACACAAACGTCTGTACAGGGATTGTAATTGATCATTTTCCAAATTGGTATGATCTTTGGCAACATTTGTTAAGTCAAGGGGAAACTGATGATCTGAAATAAAAAACAATAGAATAAAATTTTAGTTAAAGTTCATAAGGAAATGAATTAAAAACATTGAATTAAAAATTTTTTTGGGCTTGCGGACGGCATGCCAACATTCGGGCTTAATTGTATATCATATTTTTTTACATAAGCCGGTTGTAAATAGTATTTTTACTTCTGAATTCTCCTTTTCAAACTAACTTAATTCTATTTTAGCATAACAATTAATTCCATCGTTTAATTATAAAATAATTTTGCATCTAAATGTTCAGTAATTTGTCGGATAATTCCAATCATAATTGTTTTGAAATCAAATTTTTGTAGCTAGTTGTTAGTAACTTATTATTAAATGCTTTAAAATAATGCAGAAAGTAAGATTGTATCATTACTGATAGTCCAAAAAATAATGTTACATCACTACCATTTCTACACTAGGACTGCATAAAAAAACTGTTAATTTTAAAAGAAAATAATTTCGAATATTTTTTCTTTAATTCATAGGATATTTTTTAAACATTTCCTTTTTAAAAATCTTAATTTTTTACACAAAGAGGACTTGGTATCGTATTCCGAAAATATAGTTTTGAAATTTGTAAATATTTTAACTTTTTTTTAAACACATGGAGGACATTTTGCCTTAAAGATGTTCTGGTGTAAAACAATTATCGTATTGCGAAAATTAATTTTTCAAATCCTTGCGAAAATTTAAATTTTTTTTAATTCATTTAATTTTTTTATTTCACCTGTAGTTTTTAACATCACAACGACATATTTTTTCTTTAAAAACCTTAATAGTTTTATTAATTTTTTTAAACATTTAAGGAATTTTTCTTTTGTATTCAATTTATATTTTAAACGGATCTGCCACGTACGCGTATAAAATTTATGGGCGACAACAATAAAATGGCCAAACAAACGTTTTGATGCCATGAGAATTTCATACTGAATGAAAATATTTTAAATTGGAAAAACTTCTACCGAAAACCAGATGCAACCACGCAGTAACTGAATTAAAATAAAATATAGTAGATGTTTTGGAAGAAAATTACAAGAAAAAAAAAATTATAGCAGACCAATGAAATATAAAAATCGTCAAAAATGATTTTCATATAAAAAAAAATTATTGGCAAAAAAAAAAAAATACTTATACCAATGTATGGATACTTTGTGGTTGATTTTTTTTTTCCTTAAACAAAATTTATATGTAGGAAATCAAGTTCTGTGTATATTTACAAACAAATAAATTTAATTACAAGACTCAAAGTAAAATAAAAATATTTTTTTTTGTCTGCAAATACAAAAAAAAAAAAAAAAATCCAAACTAATAGGAAACTTTATGTATAATCTTGTATTTTTACACATTAACTTATACATAACGCCTTTTTAATATCGCCTTTTTTAAAATTAGCAGTAATGTTTTAGTTTATTATTATTATTTTAGATTTGTAGACTAACATTATTAGTAGTCTATTTGTACAGTAACTGTGAATTTGAATAATCATTTGACAAATGACAATAAAATTGCTTTGAATCGAAGAGCCAGACTGCTTTAAAAAAAAAGAAAAAAATCGTTTTGGTAAAGTGTGAAAATTCGTAAAGATGTAAAATGTCTGAATCACAAACACACACGCATTTTAATTTGAGTGTGTATATTTTCAGTCGTGTTTTTTTAACAAAACTTTGTTTTTACAATGAGATGAATGAACTTTTAACAAAAAAATATAGGCCCATACATTTATTTATACTAAGAATAATATGATACATTTCTGTTAATATATTTAAAATAAATTGCATTTTAATAGAATTTATAATTTTCGAAAATTTCATGTACGAAGCAACAGAGATACAAGTCGACCGAAATTTGTTATGACGGTTGAAGGAAAAATCTTGTCGTGGCGTGCAGTGGAAAATCGGTAGTGTAAGATTATCTCATAAAATAGCCAATAAAAAAAGACCTTACCAAATAATGGGTTTTAGAACGAGCAGTAACTGGTTGAAGTTTGCCTGTTAAGCTCATTATTTTAACACAGGGATGTCATTGGATGTAACTAGTTGCCTCCAAGCTTACGAGTAGGGAGTAAAATATTTAGTTATAGGCAAGGCAAAAATAACAAAAAAAAAAATAATGTAATTAAAACTGATTTTTGCTAATAATTTGAAAACAAAAAATTAAAAAACAAAACCAAAAATATATTTCAAGTAACAAATAAGAAGTTAAAACACATTACAAGTAACTCATTATTTTTACTTTGAAAATAATGTATTATGCAAGGAGCTGGCACGGTATATAAGTAACTATATAGCACATTATGAGTAACTTAGTATTTTCACTTTAGAAGTAATGCAGTGGGCAGGGGTAGGTCATTTTCGGTAATGCAAACATTAATGAGCTGCTTTTACTAAATTTTTCCTGGGTTGTGTTATCGTGAGTGACTGGCTCATCATCACCCAGCCCATGCTGCTGGAGCTAGGCACATGAAATTTGATATGTAGTTTCCTCCTCTGATGTAGAAATACACTTAGATTTTTGTAGATTCAATTCAATAATTAAATTTTTGAATTTCAAATTGAAATTTAACGAATTAAATCCATAATTACCAATAATTTATTGAATTTAATTCACATTTGGAAAAATAATTCAATTGTAACAGTTTGTTATACAAAATCATATGAATTACTTCATTGCACTCAGCCATTCAGTAATTTAAAATTTATGTCGTTCAATGATTTAAAATAACAATTATTAAATTGAATACTTTAGGACCTTATAACTGAAATGGAACATAATTAAATTGTTTACCATTCAGTGATTTATAATCATATTTCTTTTTCCATTCTGGATTATCCAGACGTATATGTGTTACAAATACAAAGAGTAAAAAAAATGTTGTTTTATTTTTTGCTTCTCTTTTATGAATTATTTTGAATAGTTAATCACACGTTAACCATATCTGTCCACTAGAGCGTAGTAGAAAACAAAGTTCGCCGTACACCTTCAAATCTAAATTATTTTGCAAGACAGTTTCCAAAAATTTTTGTTATTTTTTTGCCGTCTTTTTAATTTTTTTCGTTATATCTTTGGCGTTTACAGTCGGATCTTAAAGTGTAATATATCAATGTTTTCGAGGGGACCAATGTTTTGCTCTAAAGGCCATTGACCTCAAGTATCCCGTTCCAGTATTTACCTACCAGATCTCAGTTCCTAACACATTATAGGACATTTCAGATCCTCAATTCTGAGAAATAGCCATGGTTGGCAAGCAATACCTTTACATTATAAAACTGCGACTCCAATAATGACATGTGTCTTATAATAGCAAGAGTTTTATTTTATAATATTGCCTGTTAAATTTTGTTATATCTGAAATATTATAACGGTAGCTGATGAATTTTTTTAATCACTAAACGGTAGAGTGAAATTTTCTGTTCATACTGAACGGTTTACAAATTTAATAAATTCATTTTTATTCCATTCGATTTGTAAAAATTTTTAGTTTGTGAATTAATTCATTTGATTTAATAAATATTTGTAGAACGCGTTCAATTGAACGGGGAAAAGTCTCAAACCTGAAAATTGAAATAAAAGTTTTGTGGAGTTTTGGCTAATAAGGTACCTTTTTTATTTCTCGCTAGGGACTTGGTAAACATGGACGTTCAAAGGGGATAATGCTCCCCCCCTAACAGCCTACTTAAGCCCGTGGTAATCTACCTTTTAAAATTTTCGCCTGGAATGTGGTAAATATAATGGTCTAAAAGGGAAAAGTCAGGACCGTTTTTTTATAAACCTGAGATTTGAAATATATGTATGAACTTATAAAAAAAATAAATTATTTTTGCAGTTTTCACCAGTTATGAAAAGTATGCACTTACATAAAGGAATTGCACAAAACTTTTTAGCTAGAAATCTGAAATTTAAAAAAATATTTTTCTTGGGGTATGGACTAATTAACTGCATAGTTTTTGGAATTTATAATAAGAAAATGATAAAAATGGGTTCAAAATGGAAAAGCGCTCCTAATCAACGAGCCCAAAATCTCAAACTTGATAATCGGCATGTAGGTATTTACTCTGTTTTACACATTCAATATGGCGGGATTGTGCAAAATTTTTACCGGAAAAAAGGAGAAAATTTAAAATATATATTCCTTGGAGTGTGGGCTACTTCACTTACAAGGTGCTTTTTTTCAATGCACAACCCACTTTGGCGTGCTAAAATGGGGATTAAAAAGGGAAAAAGTCTTCCCCCTTAACGGTCTTTTCAAGTCACTTTGACTATAAACCTGAAATTGACATATGTGTTCCCTAACTATGGGTTAATTCACTAATAAGGAATTTTTTAAATTTTCAGCAGGAACGTCGTAAATTTAAATATGTGTTACTTAAAGAGAAAAATTGGAATAAAAATGAAAAATGTGCCACCTTAATCACTCAGCCTAAATCGCTGAAGCTAAGAACTTAATACTATATTCGAAGATCCGCCTCCAGGTAAAACATCCACTATTATGGAATAATTCATTGATGGAATTTTCGCCAAGATTGTAGACAAAATAAGGTTTCTGCCTTAACGGCCTATTCAAAACGCAGTTAAATTTATAAAATACTATATGATCCCTAAAGTATGGACTAATTCACTTAATGGATAATTTCTGGATTTTTTAATCAGAACGTGGTAAAAACGGGGTTTAAAAAATGACACCCCTTAATAATCACCCAGTTTAAACCGCTGGAGCTGGAAAGTTGAAGTTTGTCATGCCGGATTATTATTCGTCGTAAATAAAGGAGAAAAATCTATTTTTTTAATTATATTCAAATTTTTTGAATAATTTTCTAATTTTTTTTTGCGTGTAACTTTTTTAAGTGTAACTAAAATTTAAGGCCACCTTGGTAATTTTTTGCCGTATCATACAAAATGTTAATGTGTTTAATTAATTAAATTCGTTATTGTGTTTATTTCTTACAATATATCACAAAAACTTTTATGTTTTCATTTATCATGTTAATAGTTACAAGTTTAGCTATTACTTCCTTATTGTATAAAGATTAATTTTTTATAATTAAAGAACTAATTATGTGAATAAAAATTTTAATTGAATCAATTAAAAATTTTGTAAAAATATTAATGTTTTAATTAAAAAGTTAATGAATGCAAATTTGTGAAAATTGCAACAGCGGGCGTAATTTTCACGCATATTTATATTAGCAACTGGATTATTTTTTAAAAAATACTCTTTTTTATCCACTATTTATCTCAGATATTTTCATTCAGATTTTAATATATTTTACAAACTTCTATATAATACTGATGGTAGCAAATTAACAGATGATTATATTTTGTAACACCCTTCTTCAACACAAATTCCAAATGATATATGGTGATATAAACACTTGGTATTTTTTTTTTAGCAACCAAATTGAAAAGGATTATGATATATGAAAAAAAAAAAAAAAACAGAAATATGGTAACCATAAAATAACAACATTGAATACATTTAACAAGAATCTCATTAAAATGAGCATTAATCATTTGAAATTTATATTAATATTACAAAAAAAGGGAGCAAAAATGCTTCAAACAAATGTAATCTTAAAGGAAATAACAATAAGGAAAAAGAACTTTAAAAAGAGTAACATTAAAAAAAATCACAAACATATGCATTGAAAATGATAAATTTTACAAAAGAAAAAAAAAAAAAAATAAATTAAAACACCCTTTTAAGGTTTGGCAAACTGTTCAAATGAAAACAAGAAGTGAATTCATAAAAAATTTTTTTGTTTGGTTTGAATACAATCAGAAAATTTATGTTTTTAATACAAACGCATATTTCAAGGTCAGTCAAGTGAATACACATAAAATATATAATCGTCAATACATACAAACAACGAATGAAAATGTGTGTACAGCCACCAAATCCAGGTTTAATGCCTTCAAGTTAAGATTTAAAGATGTGCACTTTAACAAAACGAAAATTCTGTAGTGTTCAGACACTTAAAGAAAAACTAGCTGCGTTCCAATTAATTAGTTTTGACTTGCATGATACGTAAGTAAGCCAAGGTTTTCTTAACAAATCTTGTCTCGATCCGATCCTCGGTAAAATTCAAACACACATGAGAGCACATAACAAGCTGGCTTTCGGGATAAAGTGTATGTCCTATTCTTATAGATGAGTCATTTGTGAAGACTATGTTCACTTCCGATTCCTCTTTTTCGACCTAACCTAACCTGAGTTTTAGCCTACAACACATTTTGGTATACTCTGTAGTTAACCCATTCCTATTCATCGATCCCGTGGGAATTTATTTGCCAAATTTTTTAGAAAGATGTATAAGTTACCCACTAAGCATTTTTTGTTGCTCTTGCGCTTTTATCACGTCTTCTAGTGATGGTATACATAATTAAAGTTCAAATTTTTACGCTTTTATTTTATTTTTAATTTTTTAATTTTTTTATTTTTTTAATTTTTCTTATTTTTAGACAATTTTTAATATGCACAATTTTTAAAACTTTTTTGCTTGCTGAAAGAATATATCTTATTATTTAGACTAAAAAAGAAAATGGAGTAATTTTCAGCATATTTAAGTTTTTATAAATTCGGAGATCCGATCTGTTAATTTTTCATAAAAAGTAAATACTGCACAATTTTTTTTTTTGTTAAAAAAACCGTAGATGTCCTTCATCAAATCAGCATATTACTTTTATAAAATCTGTATTTTATCCTATGTTTAAAATTTTTTTCAAAAACGAACTGCAAAGAAATGCCAAAAAATAATTTAAAAAAGCTACATGGCAACCCTAAAACAATAGTTTTTATTTTTTAATTCTTTTCAATAAAAACAATAAAAAATGTGTGTGGGAACTCAAAAATTTGTACAAATTTATAAAAGTTTTTACTGGAAATTGTTTGTTTACACAAATACTCAGTAATTAGAGTGCAAAAATAGAGAGTAAAGTGACAGATCGATGCAAGAGAACTTACTGGTTTTTACTGCATAAATTTTTGCCAGTAAGAAAAAAAAAAACAGGTGTTTAAAAAAAATTTAATTGAAATTTTTTATATAAGTAAAAAAAAAAAAATATGTAGAAACCAGTTATTTACGATGGAAGGAATGTTCCTAGAGAACCACTTCACATCTTATTTACGTTTTTTATCCATATTTTTGCATATTGCCCGGTTGAATTTTTTTGTTTGGCATTTACAATAAGCTGTTTAAACTATCTTACTAATTCTTACAAATTTTCCGTTTGCGTACTTTTTTTTGGGTATTTTTCTATTTGTGAGTAATTTTTACTAAACTTAACTGGAAAAGTACACAAACGGACCAAAATTTTTTTTTTCGAAATATATTTATTAACTAATTTCTTGTAAAATAACGGCTTTCTTGTGAAAAAAAAGAACTCAGAATATTACTAAAATTATTTTTTTTATAAGAAAAAGTCTGTCGAACCTAAGCGTTTTTGGTACTAGGTTTTTAGAAATTCTCAGATTCCGCAAACTGTTGCTTAGACAAAAATTCATATATTCTTAAAAAAACTTAGATTTTAAGGCTTTCCTTTAAAGGAAAAATTCTTAGATTCTGTAGACTTTTCATCATGGAAAATACTTAGATACTAAGGACTTTTTGTAGTAGAAATTTTTTTAGATTCCAAGGACTTTTTTAAAAAGAAAAATACTAAGACTTTAAGCACTATATTAAAAAATCTTTAAAATGTCCCTAGAATCTAAAAAGTTTTCTATTAGAAAATGTCCATAAAATCTACGTTTATTTTTCTTTAAAAAACTCCATAGAATCCAAGAAGTTTTCTTGAAAAAAAATTTTAATATCAAATTTTTTCTTTAGGAAAAACATTTCTTATACTTTCATAGTTTTTACACATAATATAACTGTAGGGACCATTTTATGGTAAAATAATGGTTATTTTATTATTATTTTATGATAACTATCATAATCCCAAAAATAGATGATGCTCTTCGAACATGAATGCCCAAACCTTGTTTTTTCTCTGCGTGCTGTAACCACTTGTTTTTTAACTGTTTATCAGCACACGAACAATTATTTATTTTGTTAATTACTTATTTTTTTTATTTTTGTAATGCAGTGTAAGTTGATGCACAAATTTAATGTGTTTTTTCGGCAAAGAATATGTACAAAAACTTACAAAAATAACCTTGCCGAATAAAAATAAAAAGTTTGTACAACTGAAAATTCAAAATAGCAATAAAGTACCAAAAAGGGTACCAGAAAAACAGTAACTCAAAAATCCCTTTCCAAGGATACCACACACTTTCATATGGTTCCTTAGCTTAAATACAAAAAAAAAAAATTCCATTTTTGAATCCCTTTTAACCACCTCAAAATCCGAGGTGTCCCAAAAAGCCGGGACAGAGGGATCTTACTATAAGTTATCCAATGCTAAGTAATCGATATAAAATAAATCTCCAGAACTTTAATCTAAAATTTTAGATTTTACTATAAAGGTATACAGTTTGATTCAGTCACGACCCGCCGAATTTCACCACAGTATTCCTTGGCTCATTTCATGAAAATATGTCCATTACGACCATTCCCGAAAATGCAAGTGTGCGAAATGGCAGCAGTTTGAAAATTTTCGGATTGGTGGTCGGAAGGTAGTAGGGTAAAATTGCTAACGTCTGAACCAGGGGTCGGATTTTTTTTACCTGCCATCTGGCTGAGCAAATGTGCACGTTCTTACGTCTTTTTTCCATTTTTTTTAAAGCTCTGCATTTCGGCGATTTCACTTTTTTTTAATTTTTGAAAGGTCTCCCAAATACCTTTCCAACAAACCCAAAAAACAAAATAAATCCGACCATTGGTTCAGAATTTAACAATATTGCCCTACTACCCTCCGACCACCAATCCGAAAATTTTAAAGCCGCTGCTATTTTGCGCACGTGCATTTTCGGGGATGGTCGTAATGAAATGAGCCAAGGAATACGCTGGTGAATTTCGGGGGGTCGTGACTAAATCACCCTGTATAGTTCTATATTTAGAGTTAAATTTTTTTTCTTAGTGTAATATACAATATAATTTATACTATATCTGCGTATCATTGGTAGAACTTTTTGCAAACATTTTTATTTATGACTGTAATAACACTTGAAAAAAGAAACCAAAAATTACCTTTGATAGAGTTGCAGTCCAAAAAAAAAAAAACGAAACTACTTTTAATTTCTTTTAAAACCAAAAAATAAAAATAAAATCTTTAAAGAATAAGAGATTTTAAAAACTTTAGTATAAAGATTCACTTTTAACATTGTATTTAAAACATAATTCATGATATTTTTTTGCGAAAAACAACTGCAAACAGAGTTAAAGAACTTTTTGTTTTTAAATCTTGTGCACGCATTTAAATTTTAAACAATATTTCATAAGATTTAAACTGGCTTTAAAGTAAAGAATAAAATTGAGTTAATTTTTTTGTATTGTATTCTTAAGCTTAAATCTAATGTTACGAGTATATTTTTGTTTGCCGCGTTTAATCAATCTGTAAACTCTTGAGGCGTAAAATTTTAGTAGACAGAGACGCTTATATTTTTTATATAACATTTTGGCAGACACTATCAATGAAGCATGGTGATTTGGACAATTTTTGGTTGTTTAAAAGAGACCATGTACATATAATACCACAAGTTGAAATGACACTCCTTACAAATGAATTCTTTGTCAAGAATTTTTTTTGTGAAAGAAAAAAAATTTCATCTTAACAATTAAAGTTCTTATTTTTACATAATCGTCCTTTTAACCCTTTTTGTGTTGTGAAAAGGTCTTTCAACTCTTTCAAAATTAAACACGCTTTTGCGCACATGCCATAAAAATCCACACCTTGTTTTGTGGGCTTAAACTGTTCTTAGAAATTTAAGAAGTTCGATGATTTCTTTTTTTCTGCTTTTTGTACTTCTTTTTTTTTGGCAAGATCTTTAATCTTTTTTCATCTTTTTTATTGTTAAACAAAAATAAGAGGTTTTTTTTTGTACGTATGAACAGCGTATAACTTAACACACAAAAGGGTCTGTTTATTTGCATTTAAAATTGCTTGTTCTTGCGTTTTTAAGAGGTGATGATGATGATGACAATGATCTGGATATCAATTTCATTAAAACGAAATAAAAATGTTAAAAAGGTTAAATAAGAGGAAACTTATTTGAAAAAAAATATATATTTTATTAAAAAAAAATAAAGATATTGTTAAAGATTTGATAAGCA
This sequence comes from Eustalomyia histrio, assembly GCA_949748255.1. Taxonomy (NCBI): domain Eukaryota; kingdom Metazoa; phylum Arthropoda; class Insecta; order Diptera; family Anthomyiidae; genus Eustalomyia; species Eustalomyia histrio. The sequence goes on along the minus strand of OX456523.1, from coordinate 51,589,890 downwards.
CGCTATAAAATTTGTTTAATTTATTTGGTGGATGCGTATTTATAAGAATTTGCAGAATTTAAATTAAATATATTTTGAGAATTAAAACAAAAACTTTTTAGTGTTTAAATAAGACCTTTTAAAAAATAATTCAGTAATCTTTCAATTCCTAAAAAGTTGCACAGAGAAAACAGATTCATTATAACAACCATATGGTTTGGTTGGAGCTATCTATTTCTTTGTCGCCATCGAAATTCAATTAATGCAACAGAATTTCGGTTGAAACCAAATATTTCAATTGTCAGGAAAACGTTTGGTTGGGACAACTAAATAATTTAGTTGCTGCAACCAAAATATTCAGTTGGTAAGAAATTTGCTTGTCACAATAAATCTGTTTTCTCTGTGTATCAATAAAAATAGTTTTTGATTCGCTAAATATCTCTTACTATTTGTTAATTCGTTCGAGTTATCTTTTGATTATTTGATTCGCGAATTAAAATTGTTTATAATTTGCGAATTAATTTTTGTTTTTAATATGATTGTAAGAAATAACATTTCTTTAAGATAAGTGATTTAACAAAATATAATTTGCTGCTAATAAATTAATGCTTTGAATTGACTCATTTCAATGGATTAAAAATTGTACAATAATTCGTAAATCGAAACAAAGCGAATAAAACAATTCGCGAATCAAAAAATAATTGACAAATTATCTTCTCAGTTTTTGTTTCTCGGATTCAAAAATATATTTTTTTATAATCATCTTTGAACACAATAATTTTTTTAATTTAGTTATGTTGGCATTTTTATATTTGTGAGCGCTGTAACTAAGGTGTGGGCAGTGTTACCAACAAGTGCTGGGTTAGATTATTTTTTATTGCTAAAATTAAAAGTTCTTAGTAATACAAATCAATCAATAATTTGAAGTCAATTTTTTTCCATGAAACTAAATATTTTCATATATTACATAATTATATTCAATATTAAATCATTGATTTAAAGTGATTGTAAATTTATCACTGATTTATGAAATAAATAAATTTTTATGCGATTTGACTCTAAATTGACTGTTAGGAGTTTATGGTTTTTTTTTGAAACTATTGAAGGTTTATAGGACACGAAATATAATAATCGAGTTTAAATTTTTCATAACACATCGGATACAACTTCAGAACCGTAATTTTTTTCAAGTTTGGCCCACTCTTTTGTGTACAAAAAAATTTAAATTTCGTAAATTTCAGACATATTCCCATAAAAATAAATTTACGTTTGTACTCCTCCCTGTTAAGACATGATAATAAAATAGAAGATCATTTTATCTCCCCTCTCATATTCATATTTCAGCGAAATCGGATTTCTCTCTCAATATTCCTAGATAAGAATGTAATAATTTTGACCCCATATCTTAAAGATTAAAAAATATTTGTTTCTCATTTTCTTTCTACTCCATTACATATCCGAATTTACTCACAATTGGAGAAAACCTACAAATGGGTGCTTCCTTGTCAGTTAATGTCCCATTGAAAGAAACGTTTGGCTATAAAAAAATTTAGTTTTTAAATATTTTTGCCCACTTTCTTTTTCTATTGAAACTCATAAAATGCTTTTAATTTAAAATCCTAAAAGAAATTTACAGAATTGTTTTAAAACGTATTAATTTTTCGGAAATAAATTTTCTTAAAATATGTCAAAGTATATTTTATCGATATAAATTGTGGACATTTATTTCATATATACACAACATCACAATACGTAAACTAGAGCGTGACTTTTTAAAGATTTTTCAATAAGAATGAATAATTTTTTTTAAACATTTAAAATAAAATAGTAAAATACAAACAATTGACGTAGATTTGGTGTTTTTGGCCAACGAAATATTAAAAGTAGGTTAATGTTTAAATTACACTTTCGCTTCTTAATAGGACGACAATGAAAATAAAGCGGTAAAGTGGATGATGCGGTGGGTGGCTGAGTATAAGTAAAAGAAAATTATATTAAGAATTATAATGTAATCAACTCAGAAATTAATAAAAAAATTAATTGATGATTTATAAAGGAAATATATTTTCAATAAATCCTAAACGGAAGTAAATGTTAAATAAATAATTTAAAGAAAGCGAAAAAGTGAACAAATGATATTACTTTTAAAAGAATATTTAAATTTCAGAAATGTTTTGTGCAATAAGAAAAAACTTATAATTATACTGTCATAAACATAAAAAGTTGTATGTGGCTTAAACGTTTAATAAGTATCAAAATATTTAAAACTTCTTTCATCAAAAGTAAAAGAGGCCCGCCTGAAAATTTTGTAATATTTTGATGGTGTTTTTTTTTATTTTTTTATGGTACCATGAGTTTATAATGTTGTGGTGTTGTTAAAAGAATTGCAACAAATGATTTTGACGAATGAAAGTGAAAGTCCAGATGTCCAAACTGAATATAAAATACAATCATAAAGTTCCTTTTATGACAATGTCTTTTTTTTTAGCAACAAAACAATAACAATAATAAAAAAACAACAACAATAACTGAATCAAAATTTGGGAACATAAGTCAAAGCCAGGTTAACAACAGTCACTCTGTCATTCAGTCATTCCAATGTATGTTGGCCATCAATTAAAAGATTTCAGTTGTTGTTGTTGTTGTTGTGTAATAACGATAATAACCACCAAAAATAAAAATAATAAAATAATTCATATAAAAAAAGGTATGACTACACTCAAAAAATGTTTGTGATTAAAACCAGTCACGTGTTTTTATTACATATAAAAATTATAGAGAAATGTTGAATGAAAACTTTAAGTATATTTTATCTGTATTGAAGGACTTTTGTAGAAAATGTAATTTTTATTTGTAAAACTGTTAAAAATTTTTTACTTCTTACTGAAGTTTTTATTTTATAGTTGATCTTTAATACTTATATGTATGAAAATAAATTTTTATTCTGGTTTGAGATCAAAGAAAAAAAAAATTTTTTTTCCTTTCAAATGAAAAAATTTTTCGTAGTTTACTTTTTATTTTTTACTTCTTATTCAAAGTCTAGAACTTAAGCTTGATGCTTTTTATAAAACGATTAATGTTTAAATACGAAAATACTTAGCTTTTATAAACTTATCAAAAAATATTTTTTTGAAAAAAAAAAATAAAATCGCTTTTTACGAGAAAAATCTAATTTCTTCGCTTATGCACTCATAATAATCAATGTATAAAAATAGGAAACTATTGTCAAAATAATGAGGGTATATGGTCATATATAGCATATACGATCATATATGAAAATATATGACCATATACACACAAATTTCAGATCCGCAGATATATCGGCATATATGAGATCATGCATTGTTATATATTGAACTATGCATGGACGTATATATCACATGTATGATAATAAACAATCTAATGTATGACCATATCGTTAGCTGAAATGCAAAAGGGCGTAACTAACATTTTTATTTTTTTGCGGGAGAAGCAAAAAATTCCAATAGGCAAGTTAACAAATTCGTAAAGAAATCTGACAGTTTTGGTTATAGAACGATACAATTCTGTGAAGAGATGTAGTTCAATGCAGTACTTAATAATCACTTAGAGTATTCAAAAACCGAAACCGAAAATCGGTCAACCGGTTTCTTTATTTTTAAAAACCGATCGGTTTCGAATATTTTGTAAATTCGAAGAAAACCGGTCTTTTTGTTCTGTTAACCGGTTTTTTTAATTACATCACCAACTGGGCTACTTGGTCTCTTTTATTTTTCCGAACACTTTTATAATCGTTTGTTTGGTTATAAAGATTTAGATGTAAGTCTGATAGATTCCGATGAAGACTTAACTTTGGATATTCCAAATTCAAATAGTTTAATTTCTGATCTGAATAACACAATAAGCAATATTTTAAATCCTAAAAAAGAGACTGTACAAAATCATTCAACATTATATGATGATTTCATATATCTTGATAAATGCGACAAAAGAACTGAAAAGTTGGAAAATTTATATAATTGTCTTTTGACTATTTGTCCAACATCTACTATTAGTGAAAGAGTATTTTCCACTTCTAGCTAGCTTTTTCAAAAGCAAAAAAAAAAAAAAAAATCGTCTTAAAACGAAACATTTAAATGGCATATTATTTCTAAAATATTATTTTAGAACTGAAAAATAGATTTTCTTTTTACATATTTAAAATGTAATATTAAAAAAAAAACTTATTAAATGCCAAACGTTTTAAACGTTCAAATAACCAACGTACCTAATTTTACCAATTTACAAACTTAATGATCTCTATTCATTTAACATGAATATATTGACGGACTATTAACGGACAACTCCGTTTTTCATCCGATATATCCGGTCCGTAACGGTCCGTCATTGACGGACTTTTAACAAACAACTCCGTTTTTCATCCGATATATCCGGTCCGTCATTGACGGTTTTTAAACGGATTCGAATCAGTTTCCAAGTTCCTTATAATCCGTTTTCTGGTCCGTTTACGGATACAGAAAACGGTACGTAAACGGAGTTGGATTCCGTTTATGACGGACCGAAACCGATACGTAAACTGTACGTATTGTTTGTTGGGTATATATTTTTTATCATAGAATGTATTTTTTTATTTTTATTACTTTATATATTAAATTTGTTTTTTTTTGTAATAAAAACAATTAACAAATTATATAAGCTTTTAATTCAAATAAAAAAAAAAAAACCGAAAAAACCGGTTGAACGGTTTTTTCTGCAAAAACCGAAACCGGTTTTCTTAAAATTCTATTTTTCGAAGAAAACCGAAACCGGTTTTTTCAAAAGGCCGGTTTTTTGAATACTCTAATAATCACTCAACAGCATTTAAAATTTGTATAGGGTAACAAAAATACTTGGATATTAAAAATATCTCAGATTCGAATTTTGTTCATAAAACCCTTATTTTTAATCGTAAAAGTCACAAAAGGTCAGTGTATTCATGAATTTTAGCAAAATAAATCATAATAATCAGTAAAACTGCCTTTAAAAATTTTATTAGTTACGCCCTTTTGCATTTCAGCTAACGATATATATTTCAATTTTTATATATTTCGATTTTCACATGTGAACTAAAAAAAAAATATTTCTGTAGTGTTGCTAACACTTTGGTGATGATCCTCGTACCATACGTATATATAAAATCGAATTAAAATAAAAATAAAAATAAAACTAAAATAAAATTTCTCAGTTTATAAATCATTTAATATCCCTAAGGTAAGACCAAAAGATTGTTAACAAAATAAAAAATGTATACCAATATTTACGTGAACTTTTACTACTTTTACATAAAGACGAAAATATAAATAAAATAAAAAAAAAAAAAATAAATTCGTTATTGATTAATCTTGTCTACTGTTAACTAAAGAGATGATAAGATTATTAAGGGGACCCCCCTCCGTATAAATAGAAGGAAATTTTATGGTGAAATACACTTTTTTAGGTTTTAGGATACAGTGGAGCAACTTTTCGAAAAAAGGTTCGAGAAAAATGATAGCTAAAGATTTTGAGGTTTATACACAACAAAAATATTTCGTTTTACTGAAGACTCTAAAATTAGACAGCATTCTTAATTTTTTTCTTTTATTAATCACATTTTTTTCGACTTTTTTAATATAACCAAAATAACTTTATTAAAATTGATTCATTTATGTTTTTGATTAACTTACCTTCGTACATTTGCGCATATTGTGGAAAGCCTGCTGCTCTAAGCCATTTACATGCTTCAACGGCTTCAATTTCTGTAAAATAAAAAAAAAAAAAATAAATAAAATGTTTCGATATTAAAAAAAATGTCTGGCCATAAATAATAAAATTTTAGTACGTTGTTTGTGTTCAATAATAAAATTTAATTAAATAATAAAATCATATTTTTACATATCGATGGTCATAAATTGACAACTCTGAACTACTGATTAATTTATAACCTGAGATAAGGATAAATGACTTCAGAATGTTAAACTCAAGTTGTGTAATTAAATTGTCAGTTATGAGGTGTCAGCTTATGATTTTCGAAAGCATGTGTTCGAAAAAAAGGAGAAGTTTTAATCGAATTTTATTGTTATAACCAAAGGCCGGCCAATTTGTTTCATTTGTATGTATGACTACTAGTCATCCTTATATGTTGCATACAAGTTCATTAACGTAAGCAAATATTTGGAAATAACGTTAAAAAAATCTTTTGACATTATTTTTTTTTTTTTGGTAGATATTAACAATTAGCATATTAATAAAGACTTACAAAAAATAAAAATGCTAATCTCGGCTTTACAGAATTTTTTTTCAACCTCTAAAAGCGTTTTTGTTACAAAAAAAGTAAATTAATTGAATTAATAATCGAATTAAAATTAAATGTATTGAATTTTTTGTTTGCACCAAACTGCTCAGGAGAATAACGTAGCATCTCATCACCGTGATCGCCAATAAAACATACATATATTTTTTTTGGAGCATATATAATAAAAATCCTAGCTTCCTCTAAAAGTTTTGTTTTAGCATCACTGTACTTAAAATAAAACAATATTAGTATAACACGCACAATAAAATAAGTTCAGGATTTTTAGAGAATGAAATTTCTTTGATTATTCTAATAAAATCATGTCTTTATAAGTAAATAAATTTCGTCTATTTCTTAGTAACGAAATCATTGAAGGAAAGAAAGCTATTGGCATTTAATTTCCTTTTTTTTTTTTTGCTACAAATTCATTGAAGGGAATAATTTTATTATTGAGGCGTCGCACAGTGCACTTCTTTAGCTTCTGAGTAATCAAAATAAAAAAATATGATTGTTTTATTTAAAAATTTCAGAAAATTTATAAGATTTTCAAATCTGGTGTTTGGTTTTCTCTGCCTGCTTTGGTTAAAAAGAAAATTAACCACCTCTTTTAGAGGTGTAGAACTTTTCTTTAAAATAAAACACAGAGATACGCAATTAAAAACAAAACTTTTTTTTCAATAGAACGTACATTTAATGGCAATTAATTATTTAAATACTTAATCCTTATTGATAAAATGAGCACAAGTGGTGAAGATTTTTATGTTTTTTACTGCTTAACATTTGCAATGCGCATAAACTGTTAAATGAAAGGATTTGTTAACGAAGGTAATTTTTTTATATTCAGCATTGTCTGAAAAATCATCAGGGAAAAGTTATTTTATCATGATGGAAAAAATAAATTTTTCACTGTCACAATTAGCCGAATTCAAAATTAAAAATTAAACCTTGAGAACTCGTCAAAAATTAATTTCAATTAAAAAATCATTTCGTAAATTTTTTGTGTTGGCTAGAAATCTGAAATTTAAATTATATCTCCCCTGAAATATGCGCTAATTCACTAAAAGGGTAATTTTTTTAATTCTCATAACGAGTGTTGTACAAGACCTTTAACGGTTTGCCCAAATACTTTTGCTTAAAACCTCAAATTTGAAGAACAAGTTAAAACACGATAATGTGGAGCGAGTGGAATTGAAATACTAGACAAGGGGAACGGAATGGAATGAGTGGAACTGATACACTAAACAAGGGAGACGAATTGAAATGAAACGGGGAACGAGTAGAATTAAAACACTAGGCAAGGGCAATGAAATACAATGGAATGGAAACGAGTGGAATTGAAGGTCCAGGCAAGCGGAATAAATCGGGGAACAAGCAATGGAATGAAACGCGGAACAAATAGAATTGAAACACTGTAAGAAGGGAACGAAATGACCAGACAAGTGGAATGAAATTAAGTCGAGTCGGAAAACAAGTGGAATGGGAACACATACAACAAGGATCGAAGTCGAATGGAGCGAACCTGGGTTTTAGTGATATTTATCGACATAAACATATTTTTTATATTTAAGCGATTTTTCTCAATTTTACGTTTTTCAAAAATTTTATCTGTTAATAGTAATTATTTATTTTAGTTGGTGCATCATAAATGGTAACGTAATTTAGAACGATTGTTATTAATCAATGAAATCAAATCCTTAAACCAAGGATACCCAAGCCCTATGTGCTTGATGCTCATTTGTTTTTGTAAAAGCACTTAGCTATAGGCTGTGTGTTTTAGTACACACATAGAGCACTCAGCACTAGCAATACGAAATACACAAACAACTTTGTCTTATAAGTTTTTTTGTCGTTCTTCACTGTATAGCAGCGCAAAGCAACAACACTTTCGTATGGTTTGCTGATAAACATTGACGACAGCGATCATCAATGTAGATTTTGTTTAACGTATGTTATGAAATATTTTTTTTTCTTTTTTTTTTGTGGATGTATTGGTTTTCACAATAAAAAATATTGAATTAAGATTAGTTATTCTTTAAATGTATTGGTATTTACTCTTTTATAAGGAACTTTTGGGCACCCCTGCCTTAAACCATTTAAAAAATGATAAAGAAAATAATTTCATTACAATTGGATTAGGTGCAATGTTAAATTACTTGGACCACTCATTTTAGTACATATGTTCCAGCAAAAAACAAGCGCATTTTTATCACTACTTTTTTCTTTCACTTTCAAAATTACAATAAACAAATGTAGAGTTTTTGATGTATACGCATTTTTTGTTGTAATTTTTTCTCAGTGGGACATTGCGAACAAATCATGTCATATACTTGCAATAAAAGAAGCACAGAATTTTGAAAAAAGTAGCACTTCGTTTATATAACATGATTTTTATTCGAAATGTCTCACTTTCGAGAAAAAAAGAGAGTAGCGCTTAAAAATTAGCTTTTTTCCTTTTGGCTTTCCAAATTGTGTCTACTTTTTTGCTGGGGTATACCGAATACCGAAATATTTAGCTTTATAATATTTTACGATGTTTTCGATTTATGGATCACTTCACTGTGCTATACTGTTATAATTATTTTAAAAACAGATTATCTGACAGATGTAAATGTTCTCAAAATAAGTATACAAATTTTATTATTTTTGTCCACTTTGAACTTATTTTTTAAGGAAAAATTTTTAATATAAATAAAATATGTTCATAGCTAGATATTTGAACAATCATATAGAAATTTTATTAAGCCATTTAAAAGTTACAGATGTTTGATCATTTAAAGTGCACTGTGCAACGACACATGAATAGGATTTGTTGTAACATATTTTCCTTTTTTCAAAATATTTTTTATAAGGAACAAAATAGCAACGATAAAATATAATTTACATATTTTATTACATACCTACAAACTTAAAGCTATCTTTCTTTTTATCGATTTTTATTCAATATGTGAATGAATATGTCTAGTTAGATGTATATACTTATATCTACTTATAAGTGCATATATTTATGTGTGTGTGTGCAAATGTTCTTTATGTTGTATAGACAGCTTATTTAAGGGGTAACACTTATGTGGACCCTTTTTGGTATATTTTTGTTTTTTTACTGAATTGTGATACAGCATTTTTGAACATACTAAGAATTGTTAAGATTAAATTAGATCTGGTGTGCTTAGATCTAAAAGATATGGTTGAATCTACCTAGATTTGGTGCTAGATCTGAGTGTAATAAGAAATGGCATATGTGCTACAATTTATGTGTTATAAATTATGACCTATCAGATATATTGTCAAATATGTTCATATCTAAAGGAGTTTGCAAAATTGGTATCAAATCTAGTGCCAGATCTGTTCATTTCTAAAAGATATGCAAAATTTTGAAATGTCTTTGTTCAGAAATATTTTGTTTGAAAGTTTAAAATATGATTTTATGGTTCACTTTTTTAACTTAAGTATTTGTTTAGTTTTTGTTTTATCGATAAAATATTAGTCCAGATAAAATTGGATCTGTTTATATAAGACTTGTCTATATTTGATCAGATCTTATTAGATCTTAAATTGGTCCCCAATTTTGAAATCTAGTTGAATCTGGTACAATTGGGCTTAGTAAGATTTCGCCATTTCTGATATTTCTTTTTACAAGATTTTCCAAAAAAATCCTACACACTTTCTAAGTTATGAAAAACCATTTTTTTATATAATCTTACGAGTAGTATAACAATTTTTTGTTAGCCCAATTTAGTAAATCAAGTCTTTGTAAACAAAATTAGATGCGAACACATCACATTATACCGAATTATTCTAGATCTTATAATAAGGGAAAAATTTGAGGTCTATTTATATCTGAGCTTACATATAATGAGATTTAATTTTATTTCGACATATAATATCTAATAAGATTCAATAAGAAAAAAAGAAATTTAAATCTACCTTTTTTATTTTTATATACATGGCTAAAATCTGGTACTAGCTCTTATATTATATATTAACTGATCAGCATTAGATAGATATGATGCTACTGGGTATAAAAGTTAATAATGTCGACTTTGACAACAGATGTCATAACTGTGATTTCGACACAAAGACAAGGAGAGGCCTGGTCAGCCGAAAAAGTTTGAAGATGAGGAATTGGAAGCATTACTCGACAAAGATTGTTGTCAAACGAAACAAAAACTTGCATTAGCATTTCCCTACGTTTAAAAGCATTGAGATTTATTCAAAAGCAAGGAAATTGGGTCCCATATGAATTGAAACCGAGAGACGTTGAAAGGCGATTTTGTATGTCGGAATTGCTGCTTGAACGCCAAAAGAGAAGGCATTTTTGCATCGTATTGTTAGTGGTGATGAAAAATGGATACATTAAGATAACCCCAAGTGCAAAACCTCATATGTAAAGCCCGGCCAACCAGCCAAATCAACGCCGAAGCCGAATATCCATTTCGCCAAGGTAATGCTCTGTATTTGGTGGGATCAGAAGGGTGTTTTATATTATGAGCTGTTGAAATCGAGTCGGACGATCACAAAGGATCTGCACCAAACACAATTGACTCGAGGCCATATTCTTCCATCATGACAACGCTTGGCCCCATTTTGCAAGACCGGTCAAAAACTATTTGGAAAACAGTAAATGGGAAGTTTTGGCTCACCCACCTTATAGCTCTTACTGGAATACGCTTCACTTCAGAACAGGGTATCAGAAATTGGCTTGATTAATTCTTTACCTCAAAGCAATTCTGTTGGGCCGAAATTCATATGCTACCAGAAAATGGGAAAAAGTAGTGGCTAACGATGGACAATACTTTGAATAATGCATCAATTCCTTTTGTTATTATAATAAATGCATTTTTCAAGCAAAAAAATCGACATTATTAACTTGTATACCCAATACATGATCAGATATGTGTATATCCGGCCACAAACAGCATACACACAGATAACAATTTCATTGTAACAACAAAATTTTACCAACCGATATATATGTTTGTCGCAACCGAAATTCGGTTAATGCAACAGAATTTGTTGGTTGAAACCAAGTATTTCAATTTTAGCAGGAAAACATTTGCTTGGAATAATTCGGTTGCTGCAACCAAAATATTCTGTTGGCAAGAAATGCGGTTGTCACAATGTATCTGTTTTCTCTGTGCAACATTTTCTAGATCTATTTCGACATGAATATATCTGGCACTTAATCTGATGAGATCTGGCCATAAAGTCTACCATATCGAATTAGATTCAATTGCATCTAGTTAGACCTAAACTGATTTGCTCATATCTAATTTCATTTTACACGGGAACATAAAAATAAGTTTCGTTTCTAGCTTTTTACATAGATGTTAGCCCTTAAAAGGAAAATCTATTAAAAACCGTATTTTCTCAATTGATTAACTTTTATCAAGTTGATGTGAACAACTGCAAACTGCTTGTCTATGTATTTTATATTAAGTTTTAGCTGGCATGCAGAGCTTTGAATTAATTTATTTACAAAACGAAAAGGAAGTGTAGAAGGAATATTTATTATAGATTGTCAAGATTTTATTGACTCAACCGACGCGTTAGAAATATTTTATAGATGTTTGGAGTAATGTACAAAAATTTTGCGAATATTTTAATAATTCTTAGTGGCCATATGTGCTATATTATAAATTAATATCACTCATACGTATTATACAAAATTATTGCCACATTCGGCATTCAAATTAAGGGAAATTTAATTAAAAAATAAATAAATGCTTCAAGCTCTGTCATTATTTATGTATTATTTTCGCTTGTATTTATTGTAAGAGAGGAGATGTATATGTGATAAAACTTTTCTAAACTGTTTGTTTTTGTTTATTTATATTTATAGGTCCATCACCTTTTGTTTAGTATGTTCTATCTCTCAGGGTATAGAAAATGTTTAAGTATTTAGCTATGTAGTAATTTTATATAACACACATACAGCTACCTCTAAACACCTTTAACATCATCACTCAGTTTCTCATTCTACATAGAAACCAAATTCTATTATATGTATTTAACAAAACATTTTATATACAAATAAACTTTTTTCACGTCATTATATTCTATGCATTTTTATATTATAAATCGATTAAATGAGTTCATTAAGTAACTGAGAAAAAAAACTCTGTTGCCCTATATGTTTTGTTGTTATAAACTGAAATAGATATAATTATGGTATAGGTATATTGTTTAAATATTGTTTTACAGTTGACCTCTTTAGAGTTTAAAAAAATAATTTGTTTTTGTTATTTAATACATTGAACAACAAGTTGTTAACTTAAATCTTGTTTGTTTTTTAAAATAGCTTTTATCTTTTCTAAAGTGGCATTATTTTGTTTTTATAATGATTTTTTAAATGCCAATTTTAAGCTTCTTTGTTAGAAATATCTCTTATGTCAGGACTTAATCTGATTTTAATTTTTATAGGAAAATTTTACTTAGTATATATAATTTAACAAAAACACCAACTTTTTTTTTTAATATTAAATACTAAACAAAAAAAGTTGTATTTTGGTTAATTAAAAAACTTCAAGAATTTGAGTTTTTCTATATATGTTTTTCAAGCACCTTTTAAAAGGGTTATAACTTTGTGCCTATGTTTTATTTACCACAGGCCAATTATGTGTCTCACGCTGCCAAAATCGGTCTCTTGCTTTTTATATATGCCGATTACAAAAGTTCGGTATTTTTCTAATAGGTTTATCTGCAATTCCAGTTGATTTTCTTTGCTAGATCAATTGATTTTTTTGCTAGTCCAAATGTGTTTTTTTTTGTGCAGATTTCAAAATTGGCTTTGAAATCAGGTTGCAAAGTTTTGTTCGAATACGTTCAACACATTTTAAAATAAGAAATTTTCACTTTCACCAAAAAGTGAAATACAAAACATGCCCTATTATTTTTTTTATTAAACTCGTTTGAATCTGAATTATTTATGTAAAATATATTTATATTAAAGTCGAACAGGATTGCTGCCTTTTATTAAATTTTACAGAACTTATATGTTTTGAATGTACCAAATTTTTGGAAGGATGACAAGTTCATTCCTGCAAAGGGTTGCCCGCTGTAACCAATCGCGTAGCAGGACAATACCAATGCAGTTATGGTGTATTTATATATACATATGTAGGCGGTCCCAAAATTAGCAAAGAAAACACAACAAATTTTGGGACAATTTTCTTTATTTCTGAACATAATCTCTTTTTATTTATTTATTTATTTTATTTTATTCAAATATTCAAGAACCAAGCCCTCTGGGCCAAATATGGTTCGTATACTACTAAAAAAACAATTTACTATATAAAAAAAATAAATCTATATAAAATGCCTAAACTAAAATAATAACTAAAATATAAAATTTAAAATAAAATTTAAAATTTAAGGTCCATAATGTAGTAATTAAGAAAAGATAAAATTAGAGTTATCATAAATTAGAGAGGGTGTTACATACCGAAATACTGCACTAATTTGCATTAAAACGTAGCCTTTGAAAAAACGAAATTTTTAAGGTATCTAGGAAGCGAATTCCAATTTCTAGTTATCCTCACATTAAAGGATCTTTCATAAATGGATGAAGTTATACGATGAAAAACTATTTGAGGGTTTCTACTCGATTTTGTGAAATTAAAGTTCTCAACAATATAACTAGGACAATTCGTCTTAATCACCTTGTGAAATAGCAACAAAATTCTCAATTTTATAAAATTTTCAAAAGAAATACCAACAAAATCTAATACAAAAGGAGTGACGTGTTCCCTCATTCTTAATCTATAAACATATCTTATGATACGATTAAATGTAAGATGAAGGCGTCTAAGTAAAACACTATTAGTACCCGTGAACACCTCTAAGGCGTATAATAATTGTGACATAAGAAGACCACTAGCAACACGTTTCCTCACATGTAGAGGCAAACATAAATCTAGAGACCACAATCGCCTTAAGGTAGCATTCACACGAGCACAAACGTAATCAATGTGCTTTGAAAAACGTAATTGATCATCCACAAAAACACCCAAACACTTAATTTCAGTGACGAAATTTATCCTAACACCTCCTAATGATACATTCAAATTACTGGAGTCAAAACCAAAACACATTGCCTTTGTTTTGCCAGGATTAATTTCCAACCCATTAGTATCCATCCATAGAGAAATCCTATTAAGGAAAAACTCAATGTTCGCTTCCAAAACATCAAAAAATTGCCTTTCCCCAGAAAATAAAATCTGTACATCATCCGCATATATAAATGTTTCAAAAGAGTTATTATCAATGACATTAATAAAATCATTTAAATACATCATAAATAAAATGGGGCCAATTACAGAACCCTGTGGAACACCACTGGTAACCTCCAATAAACTAGAGTTCCTATCTCCTACAGAAACGAATTGTGACCTTTTACCAAGATATGAACATATAAGTTTACATGCAGATTTAGAAAAATTAAAAAAATTACATAATTTAGTTATCAGCCTTGAATGTAAAACTTTATCAAAGGCCTTTGATAAATCTAAGGAAAGCAATACACTACATTTTTTCTCATTAAGCTTACGTCTTATTGAATCAGTTAACCCAAGAAGAAGAGTTGTAGTACTATAATTCCGTCTAAAACCAGATTGGTTAGGATGAAGCAATCTTTTAGCATTAATATAAAACATCATCTGATCTTTTATAATGTGCTCAACAACTTTTGAAAGAACGGGTATCACAGAAATTGGACGAAAATTTTGTAAAAGATTTGAATTACCATCCTTTTTAATCGGCACAACACGTGATACACTTTTCCCAGCCCCATAAAAAAGCCACAAACCGCCATTTTTTTAAGTAAATAATCCGAGGGAGCTAAATCTGGCGATAAGGTGCGTGATTTTGGCCAATTGTTTCCATATCACCAATTTGTCACATGTTTACAAATTCACAGAGATTGTTTTTTTTTTTTTAAATTGCTAAACAATGAGGCACCTTGAAACTTAAAAGATTATTTATAAGTTTTCCTTATACGTCAGGTCCGTTTATTACCTGACCCTCCCTCGTATATATGTATGTAACGTTTTGTACACCGTGTATACACATGTAAACCGTTGTAACTTTACGGGCCTTATATCAATCTGCAGGGTGGGCAAAAACCATCATCTGATTTGCTTTCGCTATAACTTTTGTTTAAATTGAAAACTCATTTGGTATTTAACTGGTTATGTTTATTCGCAATTATAAAAATTTGTTTTAATTAATTGTCGAAAATAATGTCCGACAAATGGCCGCTGTCGGCTTTAATGCAAATTTGGGCTGTTCTGATTGCATTTTACAGAATTGATCACAGCATTTGTGGTGTCAAGTTATCAATTTTGGCCTGAATGTTGATTTGTTACTCCTCATACATGTGGGGTTGGCCCGCGCACACCAACGGTCCAGAGGAACAAGTCCGGAACAGTCACCGAAACGCGAGAAATCCTTTAAAATATGCATGGTGTCGCGTGCAATATGACAAGTGGCCCCATTTTGTTGAAACCGCTTGTCCTACAAATCCATATCGTCAACTTCCCATAGGATAAATACAGTCAGTATGGCTCTATAGCGCTCGCCGTTTATCGTAATGGCAATACCGTCGGCTTTTTTGAACAAATAAGGTTCTTTGAAAAAATGAGGTTCAAACTGCACAACACACGGTGACTTTGAGAGGGTGTAATGATGCTTCATAAATTATGCGTTATTTGCTTATTGACGAGGCCACTAATATTAAAACAAGCCTTGTCGCTCATAACAAATTATTGCGCGGCGTTATTGTTATTGATTTAAAAATTTCGCACATGTCTACGTCACGAATGTCAAAACAAAACTGACATAAAATGTGTTTTGTAAAAATGGCAGCACTTTCCAATTGGGTGATAGTTTTTGCCCCACTGTGTACATAGACTTTAACACAGTATACGAGATATATGAGCTTTACTTGAATATTCCCACTGTATTTAATATTTAAGTTAATATTATTTAATTTTATTTGAAGATAAAAACAACTTTTAATATTATGTTCGTGTTTCATAATAACAAACCTAAGGAAATAGTATTTGTTTCAGATGCGTAATCAGCGATCCCAAATCTTTTAAAACAATATTTCAAGGCCAGCAATTGTCTAAACCCTTTTAAAAATACTTTTTACACTTTTATCCTCCATATTCTAGTTGTGGTATAAATTTACGAATGCTGGCCCACAGTGCACTGTGTAAAAACTACTTCTTACATCATTCTATAGAAAAGTGTTTATCTGTAGAACACCTTTGCATGAACATGTGTTCCATGTATGAATGTATGTGTGAATTAAAATATCAACAAGCTATTGTTTGTAAAAGTATGTCATTTACAGAAGTTTAAAACAATAAATCATATTCCATTATGCCCAAACACAAATGTGTATTAGGGGTGTCACATTGTATACGTGAAAAAATCACATAGAACCACGATATTGGCAATAAAGTATTAATAATAAAATATTGGCTAAATTTTCAATTTCTAAAATATCATTAAAAATTTAAGTTAATTAAAAATTATATACTTCAAGAGAACTTATTGCTACAAAAAAAATTCTGTTAACCAAAACATCTGCCTTCCAAATTTTAACGGATTTGGTGCAGGAACTTTTTTTAACTACAGCAAAAAAAAATAAAATCTTATTTCCAATATTTTTGAAGTTCTAGATTACAGTCAAAAACTTATATCCCTAATGTACATTTAAATTGTAAAAATTAATGCAAAAAAAAAAAAGAAAACCTAAGATAATATCTGTTAGTTACAGCATAACAGAGTATCCTGTTTCATTAATTCAGTGTAATTCCTGTTAACTGCCTAGTTATACTTAATTATGACATACATACATATATTTTTATATAACATCATGATATATACAATTCAATTAAAATAATATGAATACAATTCATTCATGTATATATTACTGTCATCTACAGCAAACAATAAAAAATATAAATATATCCTTGAATATGTATTTTATGTCGTCATCTAAACTGATATAAATATTACAAACAACACATTTGTTCAAAAAAGGATTTTGTACAAAATTTAAAATATTTTTTTTTTTACTTTCTTTTCCAATTAAATATTAAAAGTCTTTTTGTTTATTATGATGTTTTTTATATTTTAAATTAAATATGCCTTAAATTTTTACAAATATAAAATTTGTGTACAATAATTTACATTTGAGATGACGATATGGTATTTTTTTTTGAAATATTTTTTCATTATAAAGGGTGTCCCAAGAAGAACGCAATTTTTAAATCTGGCAACATTCGAAGTGTCATTGTTTGACATTTGAACAATTGTTATTGTTTGCTAGTAGAAGGTACGAGGTTAGTAAAAATGGAGCGCTACACGAATGAACAACGCATTCTCATTGTGAAATTGTTTTACCAAAATGGTGAAAGTTTTGCGGCTACAGTTCGCAAATTGCGATCAATTTGGGGTCACAATAATGCTCCAAAAGAGTCAACTGTAAAGAGATTAATGAATAAATTTGCCGAAACTGGGTCTGTTAGTGATGTAAAGACAACAACGCGCCATCGACCAGGTCGATCGACCGAAAATGTCGCAGCTGTACGTGATGATGTCGCTCAACTTCCATCCACCTCAATTCGACACCGAGCTCAGCAAATTGGTGTCTCCAAATCCACTTTGCAGCGAATTTTGACGAAAGATTTGCATCTTCATGCATACAAAGTTCAATTGACTCAGGAACTGAAGCCAGCTGACCATGAACAGCGAAGGGAGTTCGTTAATTGGGTATTGAAGAGACAACATGAAAATGCTGATTTTGCCGATAAAATCATCTTGAGTGACGAGGCCCATTTTTATCTTGATGGCTTCGTCAATAGGCAGAATTGTCGCATTTGGGGTGAGGAAAATCCTCGAGTGATTCACGAGAAGCAAATGCATCCTCAACGTGTCACTGTGTGGTGTGGTTTTTAGGCTGGAGGAATCATTGGACCTTTTTTTATGAAAATGTGGCAGGTCAAGCGTAAACAGTCAATAGTGTTCGGTATCGTGAAATGATAACCAGTTTTTTCTTGCCTAGAATTGAAGAAATGAATGTGGAGGGCATGTGGTTCCAACAAGACGGCGCCACATGTCATACAGCCAGAGAAACAATTCAATTGCTGCATCAGTCATTTCCCGGTCGTGTTATTTCGCGTTTTGGAGATCAGAATTGGCCGCATAGATCGTGCGATTTAACACCATTAGATTTTTTTCTTTGGGGTTTTTTGAAGTCGATGGTTTACGCGAATAAGCTGACGACGACTCAAGCCTTAAAAGAGGAAATTGGACGCTGCATTAATGAAATACCGCAGCATTCATGCAAAACGGTCATTGAAAATTTCATTAAAAGATCGCGTGCATGCCAGCAAAGCCGCGGCGGCCATCTGCACGATATATTGTTCCATACATAACCTCATTCTGTCTACTTTACGATATAATAAAGTTTCACGATTTTTTTTAAATATCTGTGTTTTATTTAAAATTTAAAAATTGCGTTCTTCTTGGGACACCCTTTATTTATATACATATAAAAGGTTCTTGTTATACCCCCCACATACTTGACGAGGGTATATATCAGTTTGTCATTCCGTTTGTAACACATATAAAATAATAATTTATTTCCAGTCCTGTATAAAAGTTATATTTGAAATATTATTATTTTTGTAAATATTCACTTATTTATATTTGGAAGTTTCAAGTAGTAGTATAATTGTATTTACTAAAATACGTGTTAAAGGAAGTAACAAAATTGTTATACTCCAGTTTTGAAATATTAATAATTTTGTATTTACTTCAAATAAATTGAAGTCTGTAAAAAATAGTAATATTTTAAGGCTGAAATACATAAAAAATGATTAATTTTGTGTTTATGTATACATTTGTTAAAGTACACATTATATCCCTAATGAAACATTATTAACAAATGTTATGCATAATCGTAAGATAACAGTTTGTTAACTTTTCGTTAAAATCTGGTAATATCCTTGTATAACTTCTCTTCGAAACAAGATCAAAAACAATTTTTAAACATAACGAAGAAGTAAAAGTGGGAAAAATAATATTTTAAAGACACATTAATACTACGAATAGAGAAAGTATTCGAATAACGATTTTGTACAACTTATTTTTTGTTTTATTTGTCTTGAGAAGTTTTTTTTGTATTTTGTTTTTTATTTTTTAGATAGAAAATTCTGAATTCTGCTTAATAATGAATGGATGACCCCTGAACACGTCATTTAATAATTGCAAATACAGTTTTTATGGTTTGAACTATTTCTTTTAGTTTCCCAACTTTATAAAATGCTTATTTTAAACAGGGTATTTTAACAGATTATTAAACAATTTATATATACTGTTTTTGAAAAATTATATGAAAAACGTGTAACTTGATCAATTTAAAAACTTTATGCATTAGACTGTAAACAAGGACCCTATAAACCAGGATGAACAAACTACCAAATTTTTAGTCACCCATAATGCCATAATGCCAAATGATGCAAGGGTTGTAGCGCAAGTACAGTGATTGTAATGTGAATGTATACATGTTTGAATTGGTTTAACCCTTGCTAGAGGCTAAGAATTTCGTGGTCTTGACTAAGAATTTTTTTGTAGTTGCACCATTTGGCATCATGGCATCATCGGTGGCTAAAAATTTGGTAGTTCGTTTATCCTGGTTTATAGGGTCCTTGCTGTAAATATTTGGGAATATTCAAAATATTTAAAATATATGAAAAATTTCAAATATTTAGCAAAATAGAAGCACTTTCTATTTACTACGTAGCTATGGAATTATATTACTACACTCATAGAAAAAAGTTAGTAAAAAAAAATTAGTAAAACAGTTATCAATTCAACTGTGCAAGTTTCAAACTCAAATATTAAAAAAAATAAATTAATTCAAAATTATTATACTTTACTATATATTTCGAATATTTAAACAAATTTTTACTTCACTCAACTACCAATTCGTTCCGTTTACGTACCATTTTCGGTCCGTCATAAACGGAATCCAACTCGGATTCTAATACGGACCAGAAAACGGATTTTAGGGAACATAACGACTGATTTCAATCCGTTGAAATATCGTCAACGACGGACCGTTTACGGATCGATATGTCGTGTGAAAAACGGAGTTGTCCGTTGAAAGACCGTTTACGGATCTGCATACGGTCCGTATTCGTACGGGTTTTTCAATAAAAACGCATTTGTGCAAATGCCTAAGTTATTAAATTTTGAATTTGTAACATGTTGAAATATAGCTCTCAGACCCCATAAAGTATATATATTCGTGATCCATAAGCGATTTTAAGTCGATTTAGCCATGTCCGTCAGTCTGTTTATCTGTCCGTCTGTCTGTTAAAATGGCGATCACGACACGAAGACGCAAGCGCTGCTCATTTTTACCTAGATTAATAGATATCCTTCTGAGAACTTTCATATTAAAAAAGAACAAAATCGGCCCAGCGGTTAAAAAGTTATAATTGAAAATGTGAAGATACCTCAAAATTTTCTATACAAATTGGTGTATTTTAGAACAATTTCATATTAGCGACTTTCAAGTAAAATATTTTCACTTTTTTTACCAGTCGCTTATAATTAAACAATTTTGTTTCAACTCAAAAATTTGGTTTAAATTTTATTTCAACTCTACAATATTTTCTCAGTTTCATTATTTATATTTATCTATAACAAAATTACTATGCAGGGTACCCAAAAATTTATTACGGCCCAGTTAAATGCCTTTAGTTCTCTCCATCACAATATTCTAATTATTTAACTATCCTCATACGCATTCTTATCATTATTTGCACAATAATGACGTAGTTTTATGTCAAAAACTCTTTAACTTGTGTGGAAAATTTTATTAAATTTGAATTTGAATCCCTTTAGAGAATAATAAAAATTATTCAACCATTGACTAACTGTTTTGTGTGTTTATTATACATATAAAATGTTTATTTAATGTAAGCTGCGTTAAAATGCGTTAATAATGGCCCTTACCGTTTTTGTGTGGATGTGGTCAGTTAACGCCTTCTCGATGTTCGTAGGACTTTTAAGGGCGTTGATATGTTTAGTACATGATGATGTTGACATTTGCTGATGATACTATTAATTTTAAGCTTTCAATAAACCTTTAATATATTTTTATATTTAAATTAATAGAAATGTTAAATGTATATTTTTATTACATTTTATAACATTTTTTTTTTCATACACTTCATTGAATCAAATCTCATTGGGGGTGTGTGTGTGTGCGGATTTTGCTTTAATTAAATTGTAATATTTAGTTGCACTTAATGTATACGCCTTAGTGGCATTTACACTAAAGGGAAATAGCTTTACTTTATTTATGAAACAGTTACATTGGCCGAAAAACTATGAAGAATTGACATATTTTCAAAAATATGTTAATAATATTTCATAACTTCATTTTATGGAAAAATGTCATCAACACATCTTTTTTTTTTGTTTTTGGAAAATTGCTTATATCTTTAAAATTAAGATGTCGGGAAAAACGGACACATTTTTAAGCTTAGTTGAGTACTAACATGTTTCGAAAATGAAATAGTGCGAGGTCCGAGTGAAATTTCGAACCAGATCATGGTTGTAATCTATGAATCATATTTATCAAAGTTATTCCTAAAAATTATGAAGTTTTTTTTTCTCCAAGTGCATTATATTAAATAATTCTTAATGAATTTATA
Source organism: Eustalomyia histrio (assembly GCA_949748255.1). NCBI lineage: Eukaryota > Metazoa > Arthropoda > Insecta > Diptera > Anthomyiidae > Eustalomyia > Eustalomyia histrio. The sequence continues at coordinate 51,567,882 of OX456523.1, read as the reverse complement.
AAATAATAGTCAGTATGCAAAGGTCACATATTCTTTAATGTTATATTTTGCTATACACAGAATATTTTCAAAATAATTTCTAGCATAAAGTTTTTAGAAGTAGTAGTACGAGGGCGGATCAATAAATACGTGACTTTTTTAATGAAACACAGTTTATTTTTTTTGCAAAAAAATAATTCTTTAACATAATCTCCTTTAAGCTCAATACACTTAGTCCAACGTTTCTCCAATTTTTGTATCCCTTCGAGTTCCATAAAATAGTGGCTTCTCACAATAATCCCACAACGCGCTTTTTTAGCAGCATAACTTAAAATAGTTTTTATATACAGAATATCCCGAAATATTTTGTAGCATTAACCCTCTAACCGGGCTAAGCTTTTTTGCAATGAAAATTTTTCCATGTGTTCGGCGCGAAAAATAAACAATAAGTTCTTCTACAAAAATTTCTTTTCGTTGTTTCAAAATGTGTGTAAATAGAAAGTTTTTCCACAAAAAATAATTTTTTTGTTTGCTATTAGAATAACTTAACTTCTAATAATAAGGAACTCGTTTCAAACATTTGTGATCAATTTCATGACCACCATTTGGAGGCGGCTGTTAAACCCAAAGTAAATGACGGAACTTGCTCAAAATTTGCAGTAGTCTATTAACAGGTGGTACTTGATGGGAGCAGTGTTGCATTTCATATAACTACGAAGGAAGTTCGAAAATTCACGGACTTATTGATCCGCCCTCGTATTTAATTTTAGAATTTTAAGGAAAAGAAAAACGTTATAACACACGAAACTAAATAGAGCAAACACGTGGGCTACATGTTTTAAATGCTTATTATTTTAAAATGTTATTTTTGTCAAAAATTTACAAGACTCACACATATTTTTGTTCCCTTTACGCCACTGAGTGATACAAGTTTGTCAATGAATTTGTGTTGCATAGAAATATTGATCTAATACTTTATAAAGTATATAAATACATTAGACCGACTCACCTTTAATATACCAAAAAAACTGCCCCTCAAAATATACTTTGCTTAGTTTAATGCTCCAAAAGGCAAGTCCGCCTCCAAATGGTGGTCATGAAATTGACCACAAATGTTTGAAACGAGTTCCTTATTATTAGAAGTTAAGTTATTCTTATAGCAAACAAAAAAATTATTTTTTGTGGAAAAACTTTCCATTTACAGTGCACGGATTGGAAGCGAGAAAGTGTTTAAATTAAAATTTCATAAAATTTAAAAAAAAACACACATTTTGAAACAACGAAAAGAAATTTTTGTAGAAGAACTTATTGTTTATTTTACGCGCCGAACACATGGAAAAATTTTCATTGCAAAAAAGCTTAGCCCGGTTAGAGGGTTAATGCTACAAAATATTTCTGGATATTTTGTATATAAAAACTATTTTAAGTTATGCTGCTAAAAAAGCGCGTTGTGGGATTATTGTGAGAAGCCACACTTTTATCCTTGAATCAGTTAGCAACTGAATCCGCTTGATGGATTGCAGAAACTCAAAAATCATATCAATATTTTGGTCCAGAGCACCGCGGAAAGTGTATTAAATTTGCAAAATTCAAAAGAAAACTTTTGATACACATATTGTTTGTTAAGAATATATATATAGTGTTTCTACACCCAGAAAACAGCTATGGCCACCGAATTTGTTGCCAATCGAGTTCTGGCGACAACTATCTTCATATTAGATAATATTTTTAGTTGTGAAAGCCAATATTCAGTAGTCTAATTTAATATTTATATGCCACATAAATATTATTATATTCCACAAAATTTTATTTAAAAAAAAAAATTATTTTTAGATTTGTCTGGTATCGAACCTGGGCATTCAGATTCATAGTTCACACCCTTGCTTACTGCACCACAATTCAATTTAATACTTCTTTAATATATTTGTTATTTAAACATTAGAATATTTTATTTTAATTAAAATTTTTTTTAATGTTTGCCTTTACCGGGATTTGAACTCGCAAATTAGGAGTACTAGGCTAGCTCTCTACCCAGTAGCCCACAAACACTAACTAATTTTGAATTTAAATATTTTTTAGGAAAATAAATAAAGCAGAAAATTCGTTTACAAATACCAATCTTTAGTGGTTTCTATAATCAATACAATCCACAATTCGATTGGTTCAACTGCAATTCTTATTTAATTATATATTTAATCAGGATAAACGTATTTGTAGTTACCACTTTCGAATATCGACAATTTATTAATAAATTTGATAGATTGTATTAATTTTCCAGAACATTCACTAAATAAATGGTTGCTTCTACTGTACACAATTTCTAAACGAATTTTATTCGTAAAGTTGATTAGAAATACCAATAATTGGATAATAGTATTCTTTTTTATTTCTTTTTCCTTTTTTTAATTCCTAATGCCATATTTTTGCTATAATAATGGACTATAGAATAGTCGAAATAAAATACAATTCCTACAAATAAATGTTAATGGTTTTGATCGAATTGCAACCAATCTTTTATCTGGGTGTTCCCCATTGAATTTTGGGTAAAACGCGAAGTAGCACAAATTGAAAAATAAACTGAAACACGTAATCACTTAAATCAGCTACACTCAGAAAAAAAGTAAGAAGACAAATTTGTAAACGGTTTTCAATCCCACTTTACTATTTTTGTACTGATTTTTAGTAAAAAAATAATTATTTAGCAAATCTTTTTGCTATTTACATTTTACAAATTATAGAATTTTCACATAATATTTACAAATTTTTGTTACTAATTTCAATAATCACTTTACAAATTTTTGAAAACCGATTTGCTAAATTTACTAATATTAAAAAAGTGGATATTGAAGGAGATGTTATTTATAATTGCAACTTACACCTAAAAACTTAAATTGCCTTAAAATAATACATAGATAAAAAAGGTATCGAAAGTGAAGATACCGATTCATGTCTAAAAATAGGACATCCACCTAAAATAGCACTAAAAAGTTATTTTAGTTTTAAAAATCAGCCCTAAAAACAATTAAAATTTTACCTTATAAATAAAAAAAAAAAAAAATTGAGTAAAATATTTTTCAAAACAGAAATTACCAAATTAAATTAAAATGATAAATTCGTTTATGCTTTTAAAATTTTTAAGCTTTTGATTTTATTTTTTTTTTAATTTTGTCTAAAATATTTTTTGAGAAAATAAAATAAAAAAATGTTAATGCTCGATAAAAAAAATTTTAAATTTTGTACACTCAGAATATTATGTAGTTAACTGTTTGTAGTTTAATAAAAAAGTGTTCCGTTCGATTTTAAAATAAAGGAAAATATATTAATTTTTCAAAGAAATATCTATATTAACTTTTTTATACATTTATTCGAAATAATTTACTATCATTTACCGATTTTTTTCAGTTTCATTTATTTTTTTCATTTGTTTGAAATTTATTAAAAAATGACCCACAAAACGGAAACTTGTGGTTTATTTGTGTCCGTAACAGTTATTACAAATTTAAATTTTGTTTGCTGTCTGTTTCAAAAAAAATATTCAAAAAATTTCAATTTGTTTTTTTATTTAAATTGGTTGTATATATACAAAAATTTTCAATACAAATTACAAGAACTTCATAAATACATTCACCTAAAAAGTGTTTATAGCTTCATATGCATACATACATTTTGTATTGTACGAGTATATTAAAAAAAAAAAAAACAAAAAATACAAAATTTGTCAGTTGATTAATCAACATTTAAAAATAAATAACAAATGGCATTTAATTTAAATGAAAATTAAGTAGACCGGTTTTTAAATGAAATATCATTTCTTTTAAATGATATTTTCAGCTATTTTAACTTACAAACTTTTTTAAGTGTACTAATATTAATAATATTTAGTAATTTTTTTTTGTTGATTTTAGCAAATCGATTTTAAATTCCACTTTACTAAAATTTAGTAGGGCTACTAATGTTTTCTACTAATTTCATTGTACTACACGTCAACAGACATGTGTTGCTAAGACTAGCAAAAAATATCGCTTGGCTCAAATTAGCGAAATTTCCCGTAATAAAAGCAAAATTTTCAGTTACTGATTACTACATACTTTTTTTTTGGTGAGTGTAGCGATTAAAATTTGTTAATTTCACATTAAAATTCACGTTCTCGTGAAATGCCATTACTAGATCTGAAATATTTTTAAAAAAGGGTCCCCCTTTTTTATTTTTTTTTCGTGGGTCGGTCTTATATACATATCGCTCATTTACTTTAAGACTGTCAAAGGCCAAAATAATGTGATTTTTGAGTTTAATGATACACGAAACATATCAAAAAATGGTAAAGATATCCCTTTCTCTTATTGAATGGCGACAAAAAGTTTTTTGTACTTTTCTCAGTAGTGAGGCTAAATTGAAACCTTTAAACGTGTTTTCTGCAAAAGCGATTTTTTTTTTTGAGTTATGACAGTCTTGAAACCAAAGAGCAATATATTCACTTATCCCTTAAATTACTAACTGTCGATTTGCAATGCATGCACCCCCCACCCTTTTTTTTACGAACTTGCAAAATAGCGTTCAAAGACTAAATACCAGAATATATAGTCATGGTAAAAATTTAAATTGAATAATTTAATGTAATTAAATTTTGTACAAACAAATCTCTTCAATTCCTTTTTAAAAATTATTCTCTCAGAAATTCTTTTCATTTCCAAAGTCATATTTAAAAACATTATTCTATATTTCAAGTGAAAAACCACAAACAGAATTCTTCCTGAAAAAAAAATATATTTTTTATTTCTCATGCTTTTTGCAATGATTAAGTATAATTTTAATTTTATTTTAAATTCCTGAAAATTTAATCAGTAATTAAAAAAAAACAACAGACACAGTTATTAATGACTGTCAATAAATCATTTTTCTCAACAAGTCATCACTAGCAATGAAAAAATTTTGTAAACGCTTTTTTATTAAAAAAAAAATAATCAAATTATTTTAGTATTTTTTTTTTGTTTGTTTTAAGTTTTTAAAAAGGAAAAAACATAATTTTTCAAATGTCATACTACATGGTTGTTTGTATTAAATTTTATTAATCTGATTTTTAATACCAAAATGGTTAAATGCAACAATAAAAATAATTCAGTTAAATACTTCCTGCTGTTGTAGGTGTCCGTCTGTCTGTTTATAAACTGGTATCAAAAAGTATAACGAATAAAAGTATAACATAGAAAAAATAAAATACCAATCGAATTGAAAAGTGTATTTTGACTGCTACAACCCATAAATTCTGGGGTTCTGAATATGGCTTGTTGAAAGTAAAATTCAGTTGTATTTATTAGTTATGTGGTGAAAACCAATATTCAGATATATAATTTTAGTTGTAATAGAATTTCTGTTGGAATAGCTCTATTATTGTAGGAAAAAAATTTAAGTATAAAAAATACAAAATTCCGATATGTATAAGGTATAGAAAACTCATACATATTATTTTTCTGTCCAACTGGGGTACAACTGCAGTCCAACGCGCTAACCATTACACCACAATGTCCTCAAACAAACTCATTATATCCAGACCACATAGTGTCTCGAATGTGTGAAATATCTTCCAGGATTGTCATGGTTTAAAATCAATTTACACACTGTCCTCTAACGAAACTATTTGTTGACAATTAATATATAATTTTAATTTATAAAAAATTATATATACATACTTTTTGAAGAAAGTGTAAACAACAATGATGTGTCTGTCATTATAGCTGTCTTTATAATAATCCATTTGTTTGATGTACATACTTGTCTCACACTTTTATGACATTTTCATTGTTTTTATATAAGTATATTAATATATTTTTTTAAGATATTTAACAAAAATAACAAAACACAATTGCACTACAAATGTCATATATAAATGTGTGTGAATAAATTTCATTTGACGCATTTTATAAGATTTTATAGTATTATCTATATGATAATAATCATCATCATCATAGTCTTTCGAGATAACTAAGAATGAGCCATGACGGCAATGCTGACGCTCATGGTATTACCCCACCATATTAAATGCACTGAACCATTAATTTTATAGGCTTATTTAGAGCGGTATGGAGGTTGGAAGTGAAGCAGATGATTTAATAAAAAAATTGTCATTAAACAAAATTAAAATAGATTAATGTAAGAGGCCTGTTTGTCACTTTATGGGGAAGGCTATTCGTAAACACCTTGTTAATCTGTTATAAATAATTCAAATAAAATATAAATTGTAGGAAATTTAAAAATGTATGATTATAATATTTAGTATTAATTATTATATTTTTCTAATTTAATTCATTAAAGAGAAAAAATATATAAAAAAAATTAATAATAAACAGGGCAAGGGAATTCATGGAAATACAAGTTTTTTGTCGTGATTTTGGGAACAGCATACACCAAATATCTTTACGAATCAAAAAATTTGCAACAATATTTTGCTATAAATGTTTATAAGAAATGCATATTTTGGCGGATTTTGTTGCATATATTTTCACTAATCCGTATTTTTGTTAAAAAAATTAGGCTGTAGAGTTTTAAAATTTTAAGCATATTATGGAAAAAATATTTAAAGAATTTAAAAACCTCAACTTTGTTCCACAACTGCGTTTGAAAGTTTAAATATGATCTACACTCAGAATATTATGTGGTTTACGGCACTCACAATATTATTTCGTTAAAAATTATCTAAAATACATATTAAATTAATCGAAAATACAATCAAAAAGAGGACTACTGATTTTTCATTTTTTTAAGCCCATTTTGTTGTTTATTTTCAATCATTGTTTAATAATCGACAAAAGTAGTAAAAGCAATCGAAAGTCGTTTAAAATAACCATCAATTTTTAACTGACAAAAAGTAGAAAAAATGATTTTAATGGTTTGTTTTTCAAATTGAATTTTTTTTATTTGTATGTAATTTTACAAAACACAACACACACAGATGTATATATTTTTATTTTCTGTGTGTGTATGTTTATTTGTATAATTTCTTGTAATTTTTATTAAAATAATTTTGTGTATTTTGGTAAAAAAAAAACAAAAAGGAATTATATGAATTTCTATTTTTAGAAAACAGAAAATTTTACATTTATCAACTCTTTGTGAATGTCTGTAAATTTTTATAATTTATTTTTTAAATGACTTATTCAAATAGTTAAAAAATATATTTCTATTAATTTCAATTGATTCTTCATTTAAAAACAAGCTTTACGTATTATTTTTTAAATAAACTTCAGTTGTTTAGTAAAAAAGTTTTTAGTTCAGTTAAAAATAAAGGATCATACATTTATTTTTCAAAGATATATTTATTTTAACTTTTTGATACATTTATTCAAAATGATTTTCAGTAATATACCGATTTTTTTAGTTTCATTTATTGTTTTTTATTTTATTTTAATAAAAATTTACCTACAAAACGGAAATTTGTTTTTAATTTGTTTCCGTTACAGTTAATACAAATCCAAAATTTGTTTGTTGTCTGTTAAAAAAAAAAAAAAAACAAAGATATTAAAAAATTCAAATTTGTTTTTTATTTTAATTGTTTGTTAATATACAAAATTATTTCAATTCAAATTACAGGAATTTTATAAACCTACATAAAATTTTAATATAGACTGTGTGAGTATACTTTTTGTAGACAAAAAAAAAAAACGGACAGTTAAAAAAAAAAATAATCAGTAATTTTTTACGGAATTTGTAGGCAAAATTTTAATGTTTATTTTTAACTGATTAATCATTTGATATTTTACTGATGTTTGTTTAAACAACATTTAAAAATAAATAACAAAAACCATTTGATTGAAATTTGATTGTTTTGATGAAATATCATTTATTTTATCTGGTATTTTCGGTTATTTTAACTTACAAACTAAAAAAATATTTAAATCATTAATTTGATGTGTAATATTTTGATTTTATTATTTTAGAATTATTCTGGTTGAGAGAATAAAATGGAAAAAAATATGGTGATGAGCGCTCGAGCGATCAGGCTACACTTTCGACCTGAGCGATCAGGTCATGGTTGGCAAGGTAAATTCTAAAAATACATGGAAAAAGCTCAGTTGTACGGGTAATCATTCATTAACTGTGTTAAAGTAATTTCGCATGTCCCCTTTCAGAATGAGGCTGATTATGACCTGGTCGCTCAGGTCAAAAGTGTGGCACTCCTTCTACAGCTGATCTTCACAAAATTTTCTATTTTCTCTTAATTGTAATTTCGAAGCTGATTAAGTCTAAAATAATAAAAATATTTCTAACTTGCAATTTATTAATAAAATTTATAGCAAGTTTGAAAAAGGAGCTTTACTTCTTCGAATAATAATAAATCTCCTAGTTATGAGGACGAAATGTTGTGTCATGAAGCAAATAGTTATCTTAATTTTTTGTTGGAGAAATTTATCGATCAAAGATATTACTTTTATTTAAAATACAATACAAAAATAAGCAAAAATTCACATTTTTTTTAACTTTTTCAAATTTGCAAACAAAAATCACAATAACAATGTTGTTGATATATTCTTGCTTAGATTTTTTCTTCTTTTCGAATATATTATTCCAGATTTAAAGCACCATATAACACACAAATCACAATTTGTAAAATATAAATTTTTTTATTGATTTTTTATTTTCTTTTATTAAAACTTGTAAACTGTCATTTCAAAAAAAAAAAGTTTTGAAACTTTTTTTTAGATTCTTTAACAGCTCGGGAAAAAAGCCTACATCATACCACCATTAGCGATGACATAAAAGTTTTACCAGCGTTAAATACATTAGGGATTTTAACTACACTAACCGAATACTTTTGTTTATACTTGGAATAATCCACCGCCCATGACCTCAAATTGGTGTCATAGTGATATTTATAAATTTCAAAATTTAGGAATTTTTTTTTTAATAGGGTATGATAAAAATGTAATTTAGTTTAAAAAATATATGGTTTACATTATAAAATTTATATAATAAGTCTATTATAAAAACATTTTAAATGGGCCTAGTTTAGATAGTAGCTATGACTAATATAAGTAGGTAGCTTATGTTATATATTAATGTATAAATAAATTCTATACTTAAACACGTGTTATCTATACATATACATATGTATTATATTATGATACCTTTGTTAAAAATAGTTATTAAATGCTTTGCTATTAAAATATCCCTTGGACTTTTTTCACCACTTAATAAATATCTTTTTAGTTTACTACGTATTCAACAAGTGTTTTCTTTTCCATCATATATGTTTTTGTAGGCAGACAATAGGCGTTGGTATATAAAAGTTTAATGAATTTTATAAATTTTATTCCTACGTATTGTCCATTGTTCAGATATCCGGACATAATGAATTATTATAATCATTATAATTTTAAGTTCGTTGTGTTTTAAGTATAAGTATTTCATTGGAACTTTGAACTTTAACAAGAAATTGGATTTACCTAGTTACAATTAAATAAAATTACACAACATTTTATTGTTGATATTGCAAAAAGTTGTTGTGTATTTTGTTGCTGTATTTAAATCGCGTAATATAAATATTCTTTGGATCTTTTTGTTATAAATTGTGATATTGTTCTTTTGTTGATACAGAATTTTATTTATGATTTCTTAGAAAAGTTGGATAAAAGTAATATATTTATAAGTAAATAAATTTGCATTTATAGCCGTAGTAGGCTAATAAATTTTCCGAACTAGAGTTCTTTTTATTCCTGTAGAACAAACAAAAAAATCTGGAATGGATTTTATTTGAAAGAGTTTGATTTTAAAGTAGATTTTAAATGGGCAGTTTATCAAAAACTATAAGATTCAGAGCAAATATGCAAAATTAGTAAATTGTTAGTGCAGAAAATCATTACCACACTCAAAAAAAAAAAAATGAACTACAATTTAGAAAAATTAACTTATTTGGACGAAAAAATTGAAATGAAAACAGCGCCAAACACACTTTTTACCAAAATTTAATAAAATTTTCCTTGAAATTAAGAAACAAATTTTACTTAAAATTTGGTAAAAATTTCTAAATTATAGAAAAATTTTTCTACTGTGAAGTAAATTTTTATTAGAAAACAGTAAAATTTCCTCCTAATTAGTTCATACATCATCTAAAATTTTACTGTTAGTTAGGAAATGTTTCCTAGGTTTTAAGAAAAATTTTATTTTAGTTTAGTTTATAAGATAATTTTTTTTTACTATAAACTAGGACTTAACTCCCTAAAAATAAGAAAATATTTTCTAACATCAAGTTAAATAGCACTTCCTTGAATTTGATAAAAAAATTTCTAATAAATATGAAACTGTTTCTATGATGAAGGTAATACATTTTACCAGAAAATAAAAAAGTGCTTATATTGAGTTAATTTTTTTCCCTAACTTAGTTCTCAACTTTCTAAAATATGCTTAAGTGTACTAATATTAAGTTAAATAATTTACTACCATTTAGTAAGCACTTTCCTCAAATTGAGAAAAATTAACCACTATTCAGTTTATTTTAACTACTAGTAAGTAAACATATTTCATTAAACTAGAAAAAATATTTAGTATTAGAAAAAGTTCATCAGTTTCTAAGACCAAGAAAACTTTAACTTGAAAAAAATAATATTTTATTAAAATTTTTCTGAACTAAGTTGCATTAAAATTTTCCTTAGAAATAGTTCATAAGTTTCTAAAACCAAAAAAAATTTAATTATTACATAGGAAAAAATTTATTACTTTTTGTTTTGAATTGTCTGAACTAATTTTTAGAAAACCATTATTTAAAATTAGAAAGTGGTATTCTTAAAAATTGAATTTGGAAATGGCTATCTAAAATTTAGTTAATTTTACTATTCGCAAACAAAAAATGAACACACATTAAGTTCAAGTACTTTCTCGATTTAAGTTAAACACATTTTTTGAACTAAATGGGAGCAAATTATGTCCTAATTTTTTTTTGAAGTAAATTTAATTTTATTACTTATTACTTTATTTGAGTATGCAATTTTCTTGAAACTAAGATGTTTTTTATAAAAATTAATACATTTTTATTTAATTTAATTTAATTGTTTTTTTTTTCCTAAAATCAAGAAATATTAAAAAATATGAACTATTTCTGGGTATATAAACTATTTCGTTTTTCCTCAAACTTAGGAATTTTTATTCTTTTTACGAAAATTTTTCTAAGTTTTAATAAAAGTTTACTTTACTTGAGGACAATTTATAAACTATTTCGAAGGAAATTTTTGATTACATTTTAGTTCATGTCTTTTTTTTTGAGTGCAGATACATACAGTCAACAAAGAAAAAGTTGTACACAATTGCCCTCTGTGACATGTCACAGGACTGGTCTAAAAGGACATGTCGTGACTTTTAAACCAGTCACGTGATAGGCACTTTAGGAACCCGTGCTGTTTTCACCTATTTCGTGATATGTTTTTCGAAACCGGTTCAGTTTTCACATATCCCGGGACAGGTACCAATTCCCAACTGACTCTTTTTTTCCCGTAGGATCGTAAATCTAGGACAACCAAACTAAAAGTAAACGAAAGCTTATTTGATTAGTTTTGGCTTAAAATTTCAAACTCGTAAATTTTTTCGTTAGGAAATACACACCCATGAAAATTTTAACATTAAATATATACAAAAAAAAATGTATTGAACTCAAAATAGATATGAAAGAGTAAAACGTGATTGAGACTAACGTTTTAAGCAATTAATTTAATTAATAGTCTTTGTTTGGATTTTATTTTTGAAATTTTGCAGTGTCCAAGTATTTTTTTTGTCTCAATAATTGTAGTATTTTAGAGGTTATGTTAACAATAAAAAACCAAAATTAGTCAATAAAATAAGATTTTATTTACTTTTTGTTTGGCTGTACTAGCTTAACGAGTTCCAGAATATATGTGGTTCAAAATTTGTTAATATAAGTGTACATCTTTTTTTTTGTTCCCTGTATTTGGTCATGTAACCAAATATCTGGCTGCTTTTTTGTTACCTTTATATGACGATGTCTCGCAAAATAATGAGTTATGCTTACGCATCAATATACTAAAAATCAAAAATTATATGGTTATAGTATGGACAAAAATAATGAGTCTAAAATATATTTTCACAAAAGAAAACAATATTTTATAAAAAATATATTTATATTTTTTAAATGATTTTTTTTTTATAAAATGTGATCGTGATTCCTAATCTGTGTCTAGATTACCAAACGATAGATAAAATATTAAATGACTTGCTGCACATGCAGGTGCACCATGAAAGATTTACATTGCAAACTGCTATAACTCTGTCAAAACATATAAATACATTGTAAAAACTAAAACCATTTGCTTATGAGAGCATTAATCATATTAATAGTAAAAAAAAAAAATCGATTTTGGCTTAAAAGAAATCAATTCTGTTTCCTATTAAGACTATTTTTGATCATAAATATTTTCACCCTAAAATTTGCAAAACCAAAAAATATTTCTTAAATCAAAACCAGAATTTTTATAGAGCTAGTTTATTTACTCAAACAACACTATTTTGAGAAATTAATTAAATTTTTTCAAAAAAATTTACTTTTGGCATTTCAAGGTACTCCACACTATTCTCATCTATTGTAAATGTTGGCGTTACACTAAATAAATCACTTCCTAGAAGAAAATGTTTGTAAAAAGCTTTAGGAAATATACAAAAATATAGCCTTGCAAGCATCACTTTTCCTTATATAACTATATCATTGCCAGATTTGAAAAAAATATTTGGTCTCAAAACCGATTTATAAAAAAAATTTACCATAAAACTAGAACATTTCATTATAAGCATTTATAAGTTACTTATTATTTTATTTTTTAAGGTAATGCAGAAAGTAAGTTAGTATAATTACTGGAAGTCCAAAAAATAATTATACCGTTTCTATATTGGGAAACTAAATACATTCAATGAAATATTGCAAATCCAATAAGGCGTAAGATTTATGTACATACACAGCAAAGTTTTTTAGAACCGGTTACCTTAAAATCTCCTTAAGAACAGGTTTTTTGCATAGCGGTTCCATGGAACATGTTCTAGAACTGATTCCTGACAGTAAAAATGTAAGATTCACTTTTCCAGAACCAGTTCTATAACTAGTTCTAGAACTGGTTCTAAAGCAACATGTTCTATTTAGGACGAGAAGAACCTATTGCTATTAGGTCAAACTCCATACACACCCAGAAAACAGTTTCAGTTGTGGCCACCGAATTTGTTGCCAATCGAATTGTGGCGGTTACGACAACTATCTTTATATTAAACTATATTTTGAAAGCCAATATTCAGTTGTCTTATTTAATATTTATATTCCACATAAATATTATAACGTTCCACAAAATTTTATTTAAGAAAAATTTTATTTTTAGATTTTTCCGGTATCGAACCTGGGCAATCAGATTAATAGTTCACACTCTTGCTTACTGCACCACAACTAATTTTAATTTTCTTTGATATATTTGCCATTTAAAATTTTGAATATTTTATTTTATTTAAAAAAAGAATTTTTGAAATGTTTGCCTTTTCCGGGATTTGAACTCGGAAATTCAGAGTACTGAGCTACCTCTCTACCCACCACACCACAAACACTTAAACATTTTTATGGCTAATTTTGAATTTAAACAGTTTGTAAGGAAATCAAATATTAGTATAAAATTTATTTATCAATACCAACCATTAGTGATGTCTATTATCAATACAATCCACAATTCGGTTGCTTCTACTGAAACCCTAATTAAACGATATATTTGATTAGAATAACCGTACTTGTAGTTACCATTTTTGAATATCGACAATTTTTTAATCAATTTGATAGATTGTACCAAATTTCTAAGATATTCACTAAATAAATGGTTGCTTCCACAAGTACTAAACGAATTTTATTTTTAAAGATGATTGGAAATACCAATAATTGAATGATAGGATTGATTTTTGGTTTATTTTCTCCTTTTTTAATTCCCAATACTGCTTTATTAATGAATTTTAGGTTATTCCAAATGGAATTAAATCCTCACAAATAAATGTTTATGGTTTTGATCGCATTGCAACCAATCTTTTCTCTGGGTGCAAAAATAACCGGTTGTAGAACATAAATTAGAACCAATGCCAATGTGATATAAGGTATTCTGCAACCTGTTCTTTGGTTTTTTAATTTTTATTGAGTATTTTATTTATAACAATTATATTTATTATAGATCAGTAGTTCCCAACCTTGCTCATGCCATGTGCCACTTTGTAGTTTCAAAAATTTGCATGTCCCCTTTTATTAGTGGCTAGCGAGCTTTAGGGCGGCTCGAAGTCGATCTTTGTAGGAATTTACCTTAGACCAGGTGTATAGAAGTTGTGGGTAGATGTAAAAGATGTTTTTGTAAAATTTTAGTTAAATCAGAATTGATCTGCGAGATTGCCCTTTCCAGATGAAAATTTAAAAATTTTCGAACAAAGTGTAACATTTTCTTTCGAAATCGAAGTTTTTTACAAAATAAATATTTCTTTATTCTCTTTTACCAAGTTGAGTGGTAATAAAAGATAATGAAGAAATATTTTTCGTGATATCAGCTAAACATACAATTGACATTTAAATTAGGTGCGTGTACCTTGGAACAGCCAAAGTTGTTTAAAATTATCAAGATATTACAATTTTTAATAAGAAAATTAAGACAAATCTGTGGAATCTGCCTTAATCTAAAAAAAATATTGACAACAGTTTTACAAAAGTAACAATGTACACGCATTTGCCCTATAAATTGTAAATATATGCAAATAGATTAGTATTTCCAACTTTAACTATAAAGAGAAAAACTTACCAAAAAATCACTAAAAATAACTAAATCTATTTAGGAAAGAAACTAGAATTTTTTTTATTATTAATTCTTCATTTAGGGCCTTATGTGGTTAATTAAAGCTTAATAACAAACTTTTAAATAATTTACATTTACCTTCAAAATGTTAACAGATTTTGTATTATTTTGTAAAATAATGTAATAATTAAAATAAATTTTTTATAACCCTGTATCGATATATGAATTTCAAAAAATTTAAAAAGACATCTTACTATCTGTTTAAAAAAAACGAAAAAAATGATTTATATTTTGTTATTGTTACAATAACTCACACAATTACTCTGGAGGAATCATTTAGCTCTCACTTTCTAATAAGATGGGGTTTATTTTTGAACAATCATAAATATCTTTTTAAAAATGTTTCTATAAATTATATATAGATTTGATCAAGATCAAACAAGTTTTAAATATTCATTATATTATTTATTTTACGAAAAATGGGGATTATCTTGATTTCTTCATGTGTAAATACCACATACCATACAAATGGTTTAAATCTTTCGTCAATACCTTAATAAAATTATTTTAATAATTGAGGATATAATCAAAATAACCAAAAAAAAAAACAAAACACGAACCACAATCAATTAAAAATCACTATAGAAATTAAAATAATTATTTTTTTTTTCGATAAAGTAAACAAAAATTTTAAGCGAATAAAAATAGTAAACTTAATTGTATTAATAGAGAAAAAGTAAACAAACAATACAATCCAAAAAAAAAAAAAAAATGTAATTTAAATACAGTATTTTTAAAATACATGTTTTGAAAAATAGTATTCAATTAACTGATACATAAGAATATATTTTAAAGACAAAAAAAAAAAAAAAATAAATATGTATTCACCTGCAATTTTCCTTTCACGCATTTTACGCCATAATGCTTCGGCTTTACGTTTTGGCCAATTTTCGAATTTTTGTGAAAAACTACGAAAGAATTTATATTCTCGTATGGTTATTGACATTCGACGTTGCATTTTGACAGTTGTTTTTATTAAGATCCACTGTATGTATTGAAATATAGCACGGCGTTTAAGTAATTTATTTTAAAATTTCTTGTTGTCGTTTCGGATAAAAAAAAGCTTTTTAGGGGTATTCAAAAATCAATTATTTTGACAGCTATCTTTTGACAACTGACAAATGGTTTAAATATTTTGTCATTAATTTTACACTTAATGTAACTTAGCTTTATTTTTGTTTTAATGTGAAATGTATAATTTAAACAGTAATGAGTATTTTTTATTTTACTTTCGCTTTGTTAAACAAACTCAATAATTTTTATTTTTTAATTAAAAATATTTATTTTCTTTGGTTTAGTTATTGTTAAGTCATGATTTAATTTTCTTAAATTCTAATAATTTTTTTTATAGAATTTTAGCCAAAAAATCATGCTTTTCACTTTCACTACAGTTAACGTTATGATTTTTCCAATTATCTGTTTAATAAATGATGCTGCACTCAAACAAATTTGCGCCACTCAATTCACAAGTTGATGTTCGTTTAAAATACTGTTCGTGTTGTATATTTTTTATTTTGAAAATAACAAACATTCGTGTTTTTACCGGAAATTGTTATTTTTCTTGTTCTTTTACGACACTTGTTGTTACTTCCTCTTTTTGGTCGTAATCAATGTTGATGTTGTTGATGATGATGATGAACAACACAAACATTACGTTACAATTTTATATTTTATGTTGTATTATTGTAACGTCTGTTATGATCGGAGCTTGTAACGCAACTAATGGGATTTGCCTTCTCAGTACGGCAAAAATGCCGTGCAAATATGGTTTTGACTACAATACACCGACCGCAAACAACATTAAAACAATGGCTAGAACATTCATATCTTCTTCAAAAAAATTCATTTCACTAGAGGAAGAACTTAACCGTACATATAAATTGCTGTCTTGTTAATGCTGTTATAATATTTTCCAACATGGAAAAAAAATTTTTATGTTTTAAACAAATTTATTGCTCTAGGCTAAACGATGCTAATATAGCGATTATTTTAGATAAAACGATTTTTTTATTTAACAAAAATTACCGCTTGACGCATACTCCTATTGCGTATGAGTTATATGGAATTAAAATGACCTGGTAATATGGACTAAACCACATTATTAGTATGACGTTTTCCATAGCTATTGTCCAACTTAAAATTTATTTTATGCTGTTGACGTAAAAAAAAAAAATTGTGGTGACAAAAACTATTTTTGTGGTGAAAAAAAGTCATGGTTAAGAAACATTTTTAAGGTGAATTTTTATGATGAAAAAAGAATGACAAAATATTTTGTTCGCTATTATGAAAATGTACTAAAATACACAAATTTGTAAAGAATTTTCTTTTGCATATGGGTTCATTTTCAATATCAAACTCTTTGGTAGGATAGCACACAACAACAACTATCCCAAAACAAAGTCTCCGATTTTATGAAGTCTGGATGAAAGAAAATATTTTCGGGTACTTTTTTCTGCTTAATAATAAAATATTTGTCAAATGAAGAAGTTTGATATACATAATGCATAAAGCTTCAACAATTTCGCCAACTCTTCATCAGATGACGGGCAATTACAGTGTTGCTATATTTGAACCCCTTCATCTTTCCTCTCTCCTCTATCCCTTTTCCAAAGAAAGCAACACATTAATTAGTAGGAAAAATTCCCTTAGCGTTGCTTTCCTTTACAAAAAAAAAAATTAAAAACCCAAAAAAGTACCAGTAAAACGCTTTCAAAAATTCATTTCCAATGGCACCGTACTTGATATGGTTTCTTAAGTTTAAATACATTAAAAAGCTAAAAACGAAAAATAAAAACGATTCCGAGGGGACCCAAATGTCTCGACAGGTCGATCTAAAATTTTTTTTATACCAAATATGCAAATTTCATTGAAATTGCTTGTGAGTAAAAACCAGCAATCCCCCTTCTGTCTTCACGCTGTGATCCACAATTTAACGGACAGACGGACATTGTTAAATCGGCTCATCACATATATTGAGGGTATGAAAAGCTATATCGTATCAAAATTACAATATGTATTATTCTATATAGTATACTCTAAAAAATTTTTGAAATTCACTACAACAAAATAGGTAAAGTTTTATGTAATATTACGAAAATTCGGTAAAAACAAACACCAAATGCGTAAAACTGTTTTGTTATCACTTTCCTATACAATAATACACACAAAAAGTATTTTTAGACATAATATGTTCAAAATTAAACACTTTGTGCCTAACATTAATATTATTTTATTAAATTAAAATTTTACGCACAAATTTTGTAATTATACTACATTAGAATGGTAATAAATATTTTGACATTTTAAAATTTGAAAATATAAAAAACTAAAAAACGCAGAAATGTATAATAAATCAAAATCATTTATCCATACAAAAAAAAAAAAAAACTGAAGTACAATTTTTAAAAACATGATCCACATATTTGCAAGACAACAACAGCCAACTTTGTAAGTGCACGGATGTATAAAAATATATCTCTGCAAAGGTTGCTCTTTATAATGGAGAAGAATATACAAATCATGCCGCATACTTTAAATTGAAGGTGACCATTATTGCACATGCCCATTAGAAAGCTGCGCTAAATTTGTAATTAATATATCATAAATGTATGAAATTAAAATAAATTTTTTGTCTTATAAATCAAAAGTTTTTGTGCAGTTTAATTTAAAGCATTGCTTTGGTAAATTAACGCATTTTTTGTTATTTTCACGCATTAAGAAATGCATTTTTAGGCATTTCATGCGTATATTTACACTTCAAATAGATTTTTTTATACACAGTTTTAGTAAATTTGCGAAATATCTTTAAAATTTAATTTAATTTTTACGCAATTTCGATGTAAAATTACCCATTATGTGTGCACCAACTTACGCATAATGTGTGTATTTTTTTTTCGATTACGCACGCAGAGTAAAATTACCCAATTTATAGTAGGAGTACAGTTTCCTATTTTCTTTCAAAATGTGGGCGAAGTAGTCGCGGTTAAATATAGAGAAATTTAGGTCTATTTAAATATATTATTTATTAGAATATAATGGAAGTTGTGAAATGTCGGAAATTTGCAAATGTCAACAGATTTGTTTATACGTAATTTGACACAAATGAAAAATTAAAAATAAAATAAACTAGACCTAGTTCTAAAAAATTTCGTAGAAAATATAATTAAATTTATCTATGTTATATTTTGTCCAATCGAAATTTAGTTAATAAAGAGAATATAGAAATATGTTTCTTCAATGAAAAGCCCCATTTGAAAATTAATTCCGATTTGGCTTAAACTTTTCAAAAATATTTTCTTAATCTTCTCACAAGCTGTCTGCCCCTACCCTAAGCGAAATTCCTCCAAACTTGATCCATCTTGGTTGTAGTGGGGAACAAGTAAGTGTACTTCATTCAAGGAGGCGGACCTCAGATATTAATAAGTATTTCTTCTATGTTGTAGAGAAGAAAATCCAAGGGACACGTATTTTTTTTACTGCCGAATCTTGTATTTATGGTTTAAAAAGTGAGGTCAGATATTACCAAATTTTCGGATTCTTTCATTGTATATACCGTATATACCGACCGTCGCATTGATTTTGTTCGCTTACAAGTTAGTGCTTTTTTATTAAGTTCCAGTAAGGAACCAAAAAGCTGGGCGTTAGTGTTGCTTTCACTGTATATATATTTTTTGAAAGAAGCAACATCCAAAATATTATTTCAGTTAATTAATACTATCAGAGAGAATGAATTTCTTGCCAACTGAATAGTTTAGTTGCAGCAACCGAATTATTTGGTTGTCGCTACCAAATATATTCCTGAGCTGATTGAAATAAATGCATTTATCAAAATTCTGTTGTATTAACCGAATTTCGGTCACCACAAGCAAATATGTCGGTGGCTCCAATCAAACCATTTGGTTAGCAAGAAATTCTGTTTTTCTCTGCAATAAAGTAGTTGTTGCGCGCCATATAATAGAGGATTGGCGAACTTGTTAAAGTATTTTGTTATCTTATTTAACCTCGGGAGGAAGGAGGGCGCTACGATATGTATAGAATTCTTACATAATATTTTTCTAAATTTATGCTTGCCGTCGTTTGGGTACAAACACTCAGAAAACAGATTCATGCTGACATCCGAATTTGTTGCCAATGGAATGGTTCAGTTGCAGCAACTGAATTTTTCGGTTGTGACTACCGAATTGTTATTGAGGCAACCGAAATACTGTTGTCACAATCAAGTTACTCATGTCTCAATTGGTTTTCCGTGGTCACAACCGGTTACCACATTCGACTGGCTACAAATTTGGTTGTCAGCACGAATCTGTTTTCTCTGTGAACCATCAAACTACTGTATCACGGTCTACCGCTCTAATCGTTGTTTCTCAACGCCTTAGTCGTTCGGCTTTTTTGAAACTTTTACCGCACACGGAGACAAATTTTGTCCGTTTCCCACTGAAATTCAGTTACTTCGACTAATACAATATTATTGTTTACAACAAAATTTGGGACTCACAACTGAAGTTAATTTGCAACACCTAAAACAATTAGAAAATCACATATTTCTTTTGGACCTCACTCCCATATGCGTGAGACTAGTCCTCAAAAAACACAAATATGTGACTCTTAATCTCGTATCCTCTGCGACATATCCAGTGTTTGTTAAGATTTGCGGGTCCGCCGTTGAAGGCCTCTTGTTAGTTATTTAAAGCTTAAAAAAAAAAGGAAAAAATTCTCAGTAATTTGGAATAATAAAGAGCCTATAATTGCCTTCCAATTAACACTACTTATTAAATTTGTTTATATTGTTTAAATTTTAACATTCAATGATTTTAAGTGTTTTTTCCGTTAATAATTTCATTCTAAATTTTTTAAGATCCGCCGCTGGAGGCCTCTTGTTAGTAATTTACACCTTAAAATAAGGAAACAATTTCTGAGTATTTTGAAATAATTATGGGCCTATAATTGCGCTTCAATTTAAACTACTTATTAACTTCGATAATATTGTTTACATTTTAACATTCAACTACTTTAAGCGTTTTTCCGTTAATAATTTTTTTTATAAATTGTTGACATCACCGCCCTAGGCTGTAGTGAGTGTTTAGCTTTATTGTATTTAAACAACAACACGAAATCAGCAAAAGAAGGAGGAATCACTTACTCTTACAAACACTCTCCACCACATTTTCACCCAAAATTCACATCATTCATGATAATCATAATGAAGATGAGCAACAGTTTGCTGGTTCATTCGGTTATTCAATCGTTTTTATATCGTTATAAACAACAAGTGAGTATTTAAATTGATTATATTTTTGTATTCATTCTACTTTAAATATAAACAAAAGTAACAAAAAACATCGACGCGCGCCACAAGTCATTGGTTCTATATGTGGTTATAAACGTACTAATGCTGTTGTTATTGTCGTGTGCCGGCTTTTGTGTGTTCTCTGCATTCGTTGTATAAAATAATCATTCGTTTAAATGACTGTTGTAGCTGTTGGCAAAAACCTCCCTAATATAAACACACACACACTTCAGGGAGAAATAAATAAACAAATAAACATTTTAAATAAAGGTAAACGAATGCCTTCAGTACGTATACGTAATATTAATGTGAGAGCGTAATATTGAGTATACGTCATGATGTACTATATTAAAAAATTAAGAGAAATATAGAGTGTGCGAATGATAAGAACATTGTTTATACTGTTTAGTTTGTACTATGCATACTAATAGAAGTTTGTTTTGTTAAAAGGATAATTGAAAAATGTCTCTAAAGTTTGTTGTTGTTTTTATTCAATAGAAGATAATAATGATGACATTGACAATGGTTTTTTTTCCTAAATAGCTTGTGTGTTCGTGGAAGTGTGACAACTAAACTAAATTGAGTTACTACCACAAGTATGTTTTTTTTAAATATATCTTTTACTATACATGTTTTTATATAGTTTCTACATGAAAGAATTTACATTGAAAAACAGTGGGCAAAAATAATATTTATTTTAAAACTTTCGATGTAAGCAAACTTTGTTAAAACTTTGAAATGTAACTTGTTTAACTGATTTGAAATTCTTTAGTATGAAAAATTTAACATTTTTTTTTAATAAATATTTAGCAATTGTGTCTTGAGAATTTTTATAATTTAATAAATAATAAAATACAGAAAAATAAACATTATAAAAATTTAATTTAAATATTGAAATATCCATACATTCTTATTTAAAGTAAGCTTTATTCTATAGAAACATTCCTACGTTTTTAGTAATTTTTTTTCAACCGCTTTCGTGGAACTGTATACTTTATGGTTTTTGTTACATGAATATAACTAAAGGGTGTCCCAAGAAGAACGCAATTTTTAAATTTTAAATAAAACACAGACATTTAAAAAAAAATCGTGAAACTTTATTATATCGTAAAGTGGACCGAATGAGGTTATGTATGGAACAATATATCGTGCAGATGGCCGCCGCGGCTTTGCTGGCATGCACGCGATCTTTTAATGGAATTTTCAATGGCCGTTTTGCATGAATGCTGCGGTATTTCATTAATGCAGCGTCCAATTTCCTCTTTTAAGGCTTGAGTCGTCGTCGGCTTATTCGCGTAAACCATCGACTTCAAAAAACCCCAAAGAAAAAAATCTAATGGTGTTAAATCGCACGATCTAGGCGGCCAATTCTGATCTCCAAAACGCGAAATAACACGACCGGGAAATGACTGATGCAGCAATTGAATTGTTTCTCTGGCTGTATGACATGTGGCGCCGTCTTGTTGGAACCACATGCCCTCCACATTCATTTCTTCAATTCTAGGCAAGAAAAAACTGGTTATCATTTCACGATACCGAACACCATTGACTGTTTGCGCTTGACCTGCCTCATTTTCATAAAAAAAAGGTCCAATGATTCCTCCAGCCCAAAAACCACACCACACAGTGACACGTTGAGGATGCATTTGCTTCTCGTGAATCACTCGAGGATTTTCCTCACCCCAAATGCGACAATTCGGCCTATTGACGAAGCCATCAAGATGAAAATGGGCCTCGTCACTGAATATGATTTTATCGGCAAAATCAGCATTTTCATGTTGTCTCTCCAATACCCAATTAACGAACTCCCTTCGCTGTCCATGGTCAGCTGGCTTCAGTTCCTGAGTCAATTGAACTTTGTATGCATGAAGATGCAAATCTTTCGTCAAAATTCGCTGCAAAGTGGATTTGGAGCTCGGTGTCGAATTGAGGTGGATGGAGTTTGAGCGACATCATCACGTACAGCTGCGACATTTTCGGTCGATCGACCTGGTCGATGGCGCGTTGTTGTCTTTACATCACTAACAGACCCAGTTTCGGCAAATTTATCCATTAATCTCTTTACAGTTGACTCTTTTGGAGCATTATTGTGACCCCAAATTGATCGCGATTTGCGAACTGTAGCCGCAAAACTTTCACCATTTTGGTAAAACAATTTCACAATGAGAATGCGTTGTTCATTCGTGTAGCGCTCCATTTTTACTAACCTCGTACCTTCTACTAGCAAACAATAACAATTGTTCAAATGTCAAACAATGACACTTCGAATGTTGCCAGATTTAAAAATTGCGTTCTTCTTGGGACACCCTTTAGTAATGTCGCGAATATTTAGTTACTATTCGGTATTCAGTTCTTTTCCGTATTTACAGTCCGATATTAAAGCGTGATTTGTCGATTTTTTTTGTCTCGGAGAGACCAATATTTGCTCTAAGGTCCATTGACCTCAAGTGTTTCGTTCTAGTACTTACCACCCAAATCTCGTTTTCTACCACCCTAATTTCATAAATTAAAGCATAGAAAACCATAAAACTTTTGAAAAGGAAGTATTTTGAGACAAGAACATCAATATATCATACTTTAATATCCGATTGTAAATACTAAAGATATTAGAAAACATTTAAAAATGTAACCCCTACATTCCGAAATAAAAAAATTATAAAAAACATTTTTAAAATAGTTGTGCTGGAATTATCGAAATACTTTCTGAGCAAAAGTTTTATGATTTTTTGCGAGCTTTAATTTTCTGACGTTAGGGTGGCACATTAGGATGGTAGGAAATGAGATTTTGGGGGGTAAGTACTAGAACGGTACACTTGAGGTCAATGGACCTTAAACCAAAAATATTGCTATGACCGAAATAAAAAAATCGATTTATCACATTTTAAGATCGGACTGTAAATATTGAAGATATAACGAAAAACTTAAAAAGGCGACACTTACGTTCGGCGAAACTATATATTTTTTTTAAATGGCCTTGCAACAATACTTTATATTCGAAGGTGCACAATGCACTTTTTTTTGCCTGTAAGGTGGTACGCTCTAACATGTATATATAATCTGACTATACTCTCCCGAAGGTTTTAGACGTGCTGAATCTGAGTCTGACCTCACGTCAGGTTTTCGAGATATACCTAAATGTGCAAAACCACGTTTTTGGGTACATTTGATGTCCTGTACATTTGAGGTCAGATAAAACTTCGAGAATAGTAATAAATATAAATACAATCTAGCAAAGTATATTCCACACTACTCGGTATTCTGTTTATTTGTCATGCCATTGCCATTCAGCCAATACCGAAAAATTCGGCTGTGTTTTGGTTAAACAATAATTATTAGTTAAATTAAGTATCCATCACGATTAAAAACATTTTAAATGATATTTTTAAAATTTAAAATTAAACAACCTATATAACTTGAAAAGAAAATTAAAATTACTACATTTTTAGTTCATAAATTTTTCATATACACTCAGAATATTGTCTAAATTAATAAAAGAGCTTTCCGTTTCATTTATTTTATTTTTTATACTTTTGTTCGAAATGATTTAATAAAAATTTACACACAAAACGGAAATTTGCACTTTATTACAAATTTAAGTTTTGATTGCTGTCTATTTCAAAAAAAAAAAAATAATCATAAAATTTCCATTTGTTTTTTATTTAAATTGTTTATTTATATACAAAATTATTTCACTTCAAATAACAAGCACAAACACATTCACAAAAAATGTGTCTATAGGCATAATCATTTCGGAGATTAAAAAACAAACAAAAATACAATAATGGAAACAATTTCAAATAAATAAATAAATCAGTTATTCTTTACAGAATTGGTAGGAAAAATTTTAACAATTTTAACTGATTAACCATTTGATTTTTTAAACAACGTTTAAAAGTAAATAACAAAAACGATTTTATTTAAATGAAAAGTAAGTAGTTTATGTTATTACAGTTATTTAAAAAAACAACTAACGAAAAGTAATGTGTTTCGTGAGTTGTTTGAAGCAGTTACTTCAATATAACAAAAACAACTACCAAAAAAGTATTTTTCCAGTTGTTTTAATATTACAAAAACGACTAGCAAGAAAGTTTTTTTTTTTGTAGTTATTTAAAAATAAAATTTTTTTTATGAGTTTTTGAAACTTATTGTTTATTTATATTTGGAGTACTATTTAGAATTTTGACCATAAATTTTAAGTGGGATGAAGTAAATACACATTCTTTTAATAATTGAAAGAAAACTTTTTTTAAATTTTTTTATAAAAATTTATTATAAAATTATTAACTGTAAAAGGTTTGTATACATTTTTTTCAGTTATTTTAGGTCATTCTTAGCTATTTGTAATACATTTTTTAGTTGTTTTTCAACACTTAAAAATAATTATATCTTAAGTAATTTTAATTCTTGTGGTCTTTTTAACTGTATATACCTTTGTTTTAACTGTCAGTTAAAAAAGTTTCTATGGAATTTGAACAATTTTTTAAAAAAATTTTCACAGAAGTTTTGAACCCTATTGTTAATTTGTATTTATTTTAGAATAAATTAAGCCAATTGGCACAGCATTTATTTCAAATGTGAAAATTGTGCCCGCAAGCGTTTCCTCTTTAAATGAAGTGCATTATAAGACCCCTAAAGATCAAATGATGAGGTACAGTCCAAATTGTTAAGAAATGCATGCAGATAGGGTTAATATAATGCCCAAGACCATTGGATTAACCCTACTCGGATCTTACGTAGTTTTGGGCTGAAGACATTTATTTATTAAAGCAATTAAAATTAATAAAACTCGACAAGTATTTTTAAAAACTCAATAATTTTTTTTTATTTTATATATAACTATAAAAAATTAACTGCTTGCTCCAAAAATACTATTTTGGTAGTTGTTCAAATAACTGTTACGATGAATGTAGTAATTTTCGTTAGTTTTATTTTTTAAATAACTTTAATAATAGTTGTTTTGTATTGTACTTTTCCATAGAAAAAACTGTAATTACAGTTAAAAACAACAATTATTCATAACTATAAAAAAACTGTCATGTAGTAACTGTAAAATTTTGTTGAGTGTATTAGAAGTAAAAGCATTATAAAAATACATGTTGAAAAATATGACGGTTTTTATTTTGTTGAAAAATTTACATATATTTTACTACAATCTTTAATACATTTCTCGTTGTTTTAACTATATTTGTAAAGTGATTTTTTAACAGTTGAAAACAACTGCAGTTGTCAATTGATTCTAATGCAATTTCGGCAAATATATTTTTCATACAATGTTAAACCAAATTCTCATTTTACACTTTATCTTTTTAACACCCTTAAGTAGATTTTTTTTTTCGATAAAAGAAAATTTCTCTCACCATTTTTTTGGTTATCACCAAACATATTCACAAAACAATTCCTATGAATGTGATACAGATTACTATTGAAAGACCTTAAAGACATTCAGTTTCAAATGAAGCGAATCATTCAATCAAAGTTAATAAGATTTATTGATTAAATATAATAAAAAAAAATATGTATTCATAGTTTAAAAATACTTAAATTATATATTAAAAAAGAACATCAATCGTATTATTAACATGTGATCAGTTTTTTTTGTAAAGATGCATGTATGAGCAATTTATAGAAATAGCTGTCGTTATATATTTATATACATCATTTCATTTTGCCTTTAAAATAGGTCTCTGGTGATTTAAAACAAAAACAAAAAAACGGCTGAGGTCATATGAAATTTAAAAATGGAAAGGTCTTTTGGTTTGAATAATGACTCAGAATAAAACAAAAGTATGAAAATAAATTTAAAACATTATTAAACATTTGAACTTAAATAGTCTATTGTTTCATACTTGACGTCATACGTAATAACAACAAATTTAACATTAACGTTTATGTGTTTAAACAAGGTTAAACAAAACGAAAGGAGGTTGAGTACAAAAAAAAATAACACATAAAATATCCTGAACTTTATATTGAAAACAATCAGTATATCCAGCAAATGTCTCTTCAATAATACAGAATGTTTCATAGCTATGACGTCAACATTTTTTATTTATTTATTCTTATACAAAAATTATCCGATCTTTTAGACATCGATATAACTTAAAAAAAAGTAGTTTTGTGCTATTTTTTACTTTTTTGAATTTTGAAGTTATACTAAAAATGTCATTGTAAAAAAATGATCCAAATGAGCTTGTAATGATAAAAAATTTTAGGTAAAAATGTATCGCTTTCATATGAGTGTTTTCTGTTTAATTTGCATCAATAAATTTTCATTATCTAAGACAACAAAATTCAAGTACGAACTTAATCTTTTTTAATATATCTAGCTATTAAAAAAACCAAAACGTTTTTGATACAGAAAAAATATTTCACCGCAATAAATATCGCTATTTACCCAATTTTTGGAATTATCCAGTTCGTTGTTTTCGTTTGTTTCTCATTACCCGGTGATTTTTACAATTATTTTTTAAATGACGAGAATGAATTCCCAAAGGTATTTAAGCTTTAGAATCAGTTCTTTAAGAGATTGTTTAAGAAATAGTATTGACGTTATGGATACAAAACGCCCTGTATTTGTTAATTTGGCTTTAATTCATTTAACATTTTATAAACCGTTGCCTGGATAAATTCATAAAACTTTTTGTTGGTTTAAGACCTGTTAACTTATCTCAGAATAACCAAGGGTCAATGCCTTATAATTTTCTTGACCATTGACTTTTTTCTTGGGCAGTTTATTTTAACTTTACTATCGGAAACTAACTAATACTAAGCATTTGTCCCAAGGATAATTTAAGCATAATAACTTATCAATAGTTTTACTCTTACCTTAGTATGAAGTGTCAAAAGAAAAATCAAAAGGATATACAAAAACATATAACAACCAAATTTCTTTAGAAAACGTGAATCTTCAAAGATTTCAGAGCGGTTTTTTGTGTGTTCCTGGCCATTACAAAAAAATAATACACTCAACCACGTCTTTTTTTTAAGATTCGCGGTCACTAAATACTATAAATCGATAGTGTCTTTTTGGATACTTCTCGGGGCAATTTAATTAAATCCCTTTGGTAAGTTCATATAATAAAAGTGGATTATTTAAGCTTTATTTTAGTATTTCGCGGAACATGAATATTTGTATTTAGAAGAACCAAATTACACGAAATATTTCGCGTATAAAAATATTTATAAAAAAACAAAATTATATATATGGACCTTCTGTGATAGCGCATGTGAACAGTGAATCAAAGTGAGTATAAAAATAATAGCCGTGTATGATTTGTAAGTTTAAATAACAGAAAATGTCATTAACAAGAAATTATATTTCATTTAAAATTAAATTCCTTTTGTTATTAATTTTCAAATGTTGATAAAACAACTGACACATCCGTGAGAAATAAAAATGATAAAATCAGTTGAAATAAATGTCAAAATTTTACCTACCAATGCCTTAAAAAATAAATGATTTTATCATTTATTTGAAATTGTTTCCCTTTTTGTATTTTTTGTTTTTTTGATAGCAAATCATTCCGAATATATGTATAAAAAAGTTAATATAGATATTTCTTTGAAAAATAAATGTCTGTTCCTTTATTTTTAAATGGAACGGAAAAGTTTATTATTAAACTACAAACAGTAAACATAATAATAATTTGAATGTATCCATATAAATTGTGAGTCAAGAATACGAGCTTTGCAATATAAATACAATAATGTTTGACACAATTGTTTGGTAAATCTGGGGGTTTCTCACGGGCTTTTACAATATTTCAAACATGTTTGGTTAATATTTTGTTATTAAACGTGTGGTTTCTTCGTCGTTTTTAATATTAAAGAAATTCTTCTAGAATTCGCGAATATTATAGATTTGCTTTTAATTCCTAGACAGATTTTGTCATCTAGAACAAATACAAAGATACGTTTTTTTTTTTTCATTTTCAATAAAAAATTTATTAAAAATAATACATACGTGCTGAGAAAATTTGGAAACCTTACATATAGCAATCATCTATGATTATTTATATAAGGATAATCTTTTTCAAGCTCACATAAGGTTAATTTTCGTACACTATCGCAGAAACCTACATTCAAATAAAAAATTTCCCAAGATTTTGTATAATGAAACGCTTTTAGCATATTTAGGATATTGCATTAAAGTATGGAAACCCCCATACTCAAAGCTGCCTTTACAATTTTTAATAATCATCATTACAAATTTAACTTATTAAATTATGGTATCTAGAGTGAATTATTGTAAAATAGATCCAGAAATATGTATGGTTAAATTTAAGCATTGGTTAAAAGAAATATTTGGTTAAACTATAGAGAAGTTACTAAAACAATATTTTTACCACTGGTTAAAGTTAGTATAGGTCTTAACCATGGTATAAATTGGTAAAAGTCAATGGGCCTTTGTTTAAAAATTTTTGATTTTGATTTTAGAGCAGATTACTGGGAGTAAAAATTTATGTTTCTCTGCCCCATATTAGTAAATCGGTTCGGAAGCACCCTATATTAATTTGGAGAAAAATAACCGGTTGTAGGTTATAAATTTGATCCTATGCTAATGCAACTTGTTCTGCAACCTGTTGTTTGGATTTTAAACTTTTTAATGGGCGTGGTTGACAGCTATACTGGTATAGGTAACTTTATTTTAAGACTAAGGTTATATTTATATTTTTGGTATAGCTATTTTATGGATACCGGTATTTTGTTTATTTCGGAAGCGTTATTTTAAGATTGAAGATATTTTAGTTATTTCGGCGCATACCGATAAGCTAAAGTGGAAAAGAAGCTAAAGTGGGAAATAAACTAAAGTGCGAAAGA
The DNA here is from genome assembly GCA_949748255.1 of Eustalomyia histrio. NCBI lineage: Eukaryota > Metazoa > Arthropoda > Insecta > Diptera > Anthomyiidae > Eustalomyia > Eustalomyia histrio. The sequence goes on along the minus strand of OX456523.1, from coordinate 51,537,948 downwards.
AGTTATATTTATTTAACTTACAAGAAAAGTGCCCCAAACCTAAACACTCCGATATTGATGGCCACCTTGTAGATCTGGTGGGTGTAATACGGCTAGGAAGTTTTAATAAAAAGTAGCAAAACAAAAAAAGGGCTTCGCAAAAAATTTTATAAAATCCAAAATAGCACGAACATCAAAAAAAAAAAATACATTCCCGCTGAAATTTAATATGAAACCAAAATTGTGAATTGGACAGACATAGAAATACCCAGCAAATTGAAAAAAATGTATCAAAATAATATAAGAAGAAGCAGTGATTTTGATTCCGGTGTTTGGGTCGGAACCAATGATTTTTAATTTTAATTTTAACGGGACACTCAGTAAGCGGTTATTAGCCTCATTTTCTCAATGTCCCGTTAGCTTCTGTCAGGGAAATTAATTGACACAATTGCTGTTGTTTCCCATATAAAGTTTTAGTTTAACTGTTGGTTAAATTTATTATTTGAATTACTTTATTTGAAATTCAAAGTTAAAAATTTATACAAATCACTTAAACCTGATAACTTGTTTTAAAATAACCAAACTTTAGTACTTATCAATAGTTATAAATATAAAAATTTATATTAAAATATCTATTGTTAACGTTTAACTTGCATTATTATCAAAATAAGTTACAGGGATTTGAAAAGTGCTATATTTCATAAAAAATCACATTTTTGGAAGTTGTGAAAAAGTACTGCTTTAGAATGGGAAAATCAGAACTAAATAAAACTTTGGAATCAATGAAAAATGTATCCCTTAAGAATCCCTTCCATTTATTTTTGCTGGGTATACTTCTCCATATAAAAGTAACCAAATTTTTTTTTTTTAATTTTTTAACAGTAAAATCAATTAAACGAAAATGTACAAAAAAAAAACCTGCCAGTAAAAAGCCTCAAAATTTCCGTTTCCAAAGATACCACAATTGCGTATGGCTCCTTTAGTTTAAATGTCTTAAAAAGCTAAAAACATATCCATTTTTGAACCTCTTTTGGCTCCCTTAAAATTCTAAGGTGACCCAAAATCCCTTTTTCTCTTGTTTATCCGAATTTCATTAAAATCGGACCGTTTAGGATGAGGTACGTTCCTTGTCAGCCTCATTTTTGCAATAACCCGTTAGCTACTAAGTGGGACATTAATTTTAACATTTGTTCTTGTTTCCCATATAAAATTTGAATTCAAGTTTTGGTCAAATAAAACTAATCGATCACCCAAAACAATTACATTAACTTTTTGTATATTTTCCTTACTAAATGCCTTATTTTGATGACCCGGGAAGTACTGCAAAATCGCTACACATAGGTTAGAGTGGAAATAAAAATTTGTTGATTCGGATGTTCTACCTGTGAGGTTAATTTATACCGTGTATATCGTTTTTTGTTAATTTTGTTACGTCGAATATGCCCACAATTCTCAAATCGTTTCAGTTTTCTAAAATATGGCAACACAGTTTTTGACCGTTTCTCTTTTAAAAAATCCTCAAATATTTCCTTGACACCTGTTGAAATGTTGATTCCATTTGAATGCTGCTAAAATTATAGTTATTACATTAAATATTTTTGCAAAAAGTTCATCAACAAATTTAAATTTTCTTCAAAAACCACAATGCACATTAAATTTCCCTCTTATTTTCGTACTGTATAATTAAATCAGTGAATTGAAAACGAACGGAAGAGGTATATTTAAAGTATTTTGATTACTTCGGCAATGGTATTTTCTATTAATTTTCGTACTGATATTTTAAGCATAACTGTATTGCAGTTCTTTTTATAACAGTATTTTAGAGGTACAGCTAGCAAGTTGAAAGGTATTTTAATCAACAACGATATTTTAGCTATATCCAGGAAAACTTTGATAAAGGTCGGCTAACTTATCTAAAATTATGCTCAACTTAACACTATTCGCAGATATTTTTAAGCTAATTTTAATCATGGTTTGGGGTATACCAAGCCTTCGCTACCTCAGCCAAAAGTAAAATTTTTATTAATTAAATTTACTCGGGATAATGTTAAATTGAGCTCACGTTTTGATAAGTGAACCGACCTAAATGTTTTAATCTTTATTTTAAAATTGCCTCATATTGGTTAGAAATTGTATCAACAGTAAGGGAGTTATTTTGTAAAACACTTCCCTGAAGTGTTGCGTTATGTGCATAGAAATTAATTTCGTTACAAAAACAATATTCAAAGAAAGTTTTAAGAACAAAAAAAAAGGTTAAGCAATTTTAAAAACTGTTTTAAATTACTTTAGAATAATGTTAAGAAATTTTTTTAAAAACTAAAATTTTAAAATTAAATGAGCGCCCTGATAGGCTAGTTGGCAGCGTGCTAGCTTATCAGTTCGGGGGTCGTGGGTTCGATTCCCACCAGAGGCTCTGGTCTGTTTTCGCTACAACGAGCCAAAAGCCTTCGTTGCTAGCGCTCGGTTAGGGTATTAAGATATAATTTGTAATTATATGATTAATAAAATAAATAAATAAATAATTTTAGAAATGGTGTAACGACAAAACTTCAATAAAACAATATTATTTCCAACATCATCATTATTGTCCACACGAATAACACATCCTTTATTTTCTCTACGAAGGACTTCTCTGGTCATTTAATCCATTTTACTCGTATAGCAACAAAGTGTAAAAAAATACTAGAAAAAAAACTTAAACATGAAGTATTAAATGTACGTCATCGTCAATTGACAAGATTGACAGCATTTTTTTTTGTTGGTTTTCATTTTCGTTGTTTATTCATTGACTGGAATGAAATTCAAGTGTTGTTATATTGATGGATATGTGTTTGCATACAATTTTTCTGTTCTTTATCGCAATATGTGTGTTTTTTTTTTCTTATGAATTTATTCAGAATATTAACAAGCCTTTTAATCAATTATTTATAGACTTTATTCTTTTGTATGTCAGTTGTCAATTGAGTTGGAGAAAAGTAAAAACAGAAAGTAATCAACAGTTTATTGTTTAAATTTAAATGGACAGAAGAATAACATTTTTATGGATTTGTAAAAGCTTTTTATATTCATAAAAAAAAAAGTTGCAAAAATATGTTGTAAATTTTAAAATAATTGAAGACATTTTAAATGTCAACAAATCAATAAAAACCTTTTAAAATTAAACAAAACAATTGTTTGGGAATCTCTGACAGGAAGAAAACCATATGAATATTGTGAAAGCTACAAATGCACTTAATTGACTAATGTTGCAGGTCGGTGTACTTTTGTATTTACGGAAATTTAATGATTCAGAAAAAATTAGTCAAGAAATATCATTTAAAATTTAAATAAGATCTTAAAATGAAATTAATGATGGCCATAAGTTGACAACACTTAACCGAAGATTATTTACTGCAAAATATCTTTTGTATGATGAATGGTGCTCGGACTTTAACGAGATTGGGGTTATGTCCGGAAATTCTTTCGGTCATAATCCTAACAATTGGATGTTATGACCGTTTGTCAATGGGTGTTGTCACATTTTTTTTTGAATTATTTCGGAAATATTTACCATATGTAATTGTGTTTATATATAGAAGCCGGAGTTGAACATAACCCAGCAGAGAAAAGTAGTTGGTGAACATAATACAAAAATCGAAAATGTTAGGGGAATAACGAGCCTAATTCTGGGTTTTATGTCCGTTTTTCTGGGGATAACGACCGAATATACCTCGGTTATAATTTCAGCTTCTACTATGGGGATTATGTCCAAAGTATTTTTGGACATAAAAAGGGCTTGCACATACCATTTAAGGGGAACATTTCGCCCTTTTTAATCCCAATTTAGCTAATAAAAACATACTGCAGGAAAAACATGTTATAAATTTCCGATTCCCAGCCGATAGCTTTTGGTCAGGATACTAATGAGATTTTCATTATTTTTCCCTATCCGTAGGAATTTCCGAAAACTTCGTCATTGTTTTTCTTCGCTAAAATGGGAATATACATGCTTTATTTTAGGTTCCTAGCTCCAGTTGTTGAAGTGGAAGATTAAGAGGAATTTCTTCCTTATTTATCCCCATTATTATAAAAACTAACTTATTACTGAATAAGTCTATACCACCGCGAAAAGAAGTTTTCAATTTCCGAATTGTAGCGAAAGGGGTTTGGACAGGATGTTAAGGGAGAGACTTTCCCAGTATTTGCTTTTAACTGTACAAATTTTCAGAACCCGGGTTTTATTAAATGTCTACACAGAAATAGAAGACCGCAAACTTCAAAATCCTAGCTCCAGCGGTTTAGGATGGGTGACTAAGAGGCATTTTTTCCCAATTTACCTCCATTTTTTATCCCGTAAATTAGCACATTCACATAGGCACAAACAATTTATATATTGTAATAGATATCCATCCAAAGCGGTTAAAACCAGCGATTTAGGCCAATTTTTCCCTACATACCATATAAATCAGCACATGTACCTACAAATAAACATTTTATATATTTATATATCTAATCAAGCTGTTCATGAAGGTCGTTACAGGGTTGATTTTGCCCTTAGAAACCTTAATTTCTATGACATTTCTAACGATAATTCCATATAGAACCTCATCAGTGAATTAGCCCATACTCTAAAGAACACATACATATTTTAAATATCAGGTTTTTAAACAACTTTTATTCTTTTAAGGCCCCATTATTACCACGTTCCTGGTAAAAATCCAAAACGTATCTTTTCACATGGTTCAGAGAAAAAATATTCTTCATTTGAACCCATGGAGTGTTATTGGAACTTAAAGAAATACTTTTTAAACCTCACGTGAAAATTTGCAAAAATACCGTTTGGTTGATGTCGTCCATATATGAGACTAAATATGACTAATAAGTTAATGATTGTGTTACCATATCAATTGTAAATATATTATTGTCATTACTATTTTTTAAATTAATGACAATGTTGTAAGGATTTGATTAATACCAATTGATTAATACCAATCGCTCAAATTTCATTACCATTTATAATCATCAATAAAAATAATTATCAAAAAATGTAAAAATGGTGAAAAATTCCTTTAATAGAAAAAATATGTTCAAATCGATAACAAATCAATGCTCGCTACAATTCATTTCGTTCCCTGTGTTTAAAGTTTCAATTCCACTCGTTTCCCGTTTCATTTCTTTCCCATTATCTAGTTTTTTAATTCCACTATCTATTTCATTTCGTTTTTCTTAACTATTGTTTCAATTTCACCCTTTTCCCCGTTCGATACCCTTGTACAGTTTTTCAATTCCTCTTGATTTCCATTCCATTCGGTCCCCACTGATTTCCCAATTCAGTTCATTTTATTTCCCTATGTTAGTGTTTCACTTTAACTCGTTCTTCAAATTTCAGGCCACCAAGGGAGAAAATTCCACCTTTTTGCTCTTCCCCATAAGGATTTTCAAAAATCTCGTTTTATAAGTGAGTTATCCCATACACCAGAGATGGAAATTACGTATCAAATTTCGGCCTCTTAGCTCCAGTGGTTATGGCTGGGCGATGTTGAGTTGATGTATAAAGAGGAACTCCTGCTTCTCATGATAAGCATTTAATTAACATTAAGCAGGGAAATATTTTAAAGAATGCATACATTGTCTTGCAAACTAAATCAATTGATTTGTATATTTAGTCCCTGTACGAAACGGATATACATATACATTTTAAACTTTACTTAAGTTTTCAAATTTCTGTGCAATTTTAATACATTTTTTTAAAAATTTTAAACCCTTTTGTCGTTTTAAAGTTGATTCTGTCATTTTGTAGTTATTTTTAAATCAAAAGTTATGCTGTTCCTTTGTATGAATAATGTGACATTTTTAAATTTAAGTTGAAACAAGGAAGAATTATTATAACTCGTAATCCATATTTGTTTAAACAATAACGGAAAATCTTCAAAACTTTATAAAACATCCAAAAAATAATGAATAATTATGAACAAATAAACAGAGTTCACCACATTTTTACACTGCAATTGCAATAATATATATAAACTTGTTTAAGCTGCAGCTTTACAAAAGATTATCTTTATGGAGAAAAATATATGCATATTATTTTGCATAACATAATTGAAAAATTTTCAATTAAAATGCGTAAATCTATTAATCTTAATAGTAAGAGAGATTTATATATATAAAAAAATATATGAAAATGTACCATTTACGGCATTGACTAGAGCGAAACAGAAAGAAAAAATTCTTACTAATCAAGAATTTTGTATGAATAAATAAAATAGCAATAACTTGATGTCAAAGTCTATTAAAATTGAAGAGATATAAACAGAAAAAAAATATAGAAAACACTCTACGCAGGCTACAACAAAATAAAAACATTTAAGATTACCTACATCAGAGCAAAAATTAATTCATATTTATAGTTACTCACACAATTTAACGTGTACCGTGAAAACTTTTAGAAGACAATAAAATGCATTTTCAATATAGAGATGAATAATTTTTCTTTGCCTGAAGATATACAACACATTTGAAATATATTCTTTATATAAGGAACAAAGTGAATTCAAAATTGAACTTAGCATACTTTAAGGTCTGTAAAGTGGAGCTAATTACACTAAGTAAGATATTTTTTAAGATCGCTGACAGCCAATGCGCAATAAAAGTATACAACTACACATATAAATTTCCCAAAGAGTCTGGCTTATTCACGGAGGTTATGAATAAACAAAAAAACATAATTTTAAGACATTGATTAAAATTTATACAACAGGCGTCCTTGTCTCAAAATCGGTGGAAGGTTGTACGCCTAATTTTAACAGTTACTGTTGTAAATATGATTTAAAAAATAAAACTATAACGAAGATCACTTGACAGTTAATATAAGAGTATAAAAACGCAAAAAAACATCGCTAACAACAACCATTGAAAAATGATTAAATAATTAATCACTCATTCTTAGCAAAAGCAAACAACGTAGTGTAAAGATGTTGCAGAAATGAAAACTAGCAAAAAAAAAAAAACAAGAGAAGAGATCTATTTAAAACTATCTTAAAGACCTCCATAGAAGATCTTATAGTTCTGGTGGTAGAGGACTTCGTTTTTATGTGCCATAGTAATATGTAAATATATGCTTATTATTATTTCATTAATGAAAAAAAAAAACTAGATTTAGACGCCACCGAAACACACAAAATGAAACAAACTTGACATGAAAGAACTATGGGATATTTTTTTCTGTACTCACCTGCTAAATAGCGATCACTTTGGGAACGTGAATAACGTAGAGTCTGTAAGAAAGAATAGAATTGCATATTTAATACAAAAAAACGAAAGATCAAATTTTATATAAAGAGGAACTCCTGCTTCTCATAATCAGTATTTAATTAACATTAAGCCATTATGCAGGCAGATATTTTAAAGAATGCATACACTGGTCTTGTAAACTAAATCAATTGATTTGTATATTTAGGCCCGGCTAAATAAAATTTAAACTAAATTCAGTTTTTCAAATTTCTATGAAATTTGAAAATATTTTCAAATATTTTTCAAAGAAATTTCAAACACTTTTATCAATTTGTATTTACTTTAGAATTCATTTAGTCACCTCGCTAAGTGCCGTCTCAATATTATTCGATTTTATATTCAAAATTTATAATTGAATTTCCATACAAATGAAAAATAAGTCAAAAATAGTCATTCAGAGTTACAAAATAATCGCTGAAAAATTCAAATTTTATGCTATGAATTTTTCAAACTCAAACTGCCGAGTTTGGGTCTTAATACTTCAGTAACCTGCTAATACTGAAGTCAGCCGGTGCAAGCCCGAAAAAAATTGCGACTATTTGAGATTAAGATTTGGTACGATGCTCACTAAAATTCGACTTTCAGGCTTAAGTGTACGTCCTATTTTTGGTCATGAGTCAGTTGTGAATTGTCACCCAAAATAAATTTATAAGTATCGATCTCATATTGTAAAAATAATATCTGATAAATTTATATGGTATATGATATATGGTCATATATGGTGCCCGATTTTCCAACATATAAAATGATATTGGGTGTATAGCTTAAAAATGCGGGATTCACAATAGATGGCGTATCTTTTACACAAAGTTTGTGTCTTTAATAAATTTCATAGCATTATGGAGGGTCAACATCTGTCATATATTCTCCTTTAGTAAGTGAACGAAATATTGTACAACCCAAAGGTTTTTTTTTTGCTTATAAAATTTATATTTTTTTTTTGCCAACAAAGCACAATTTGCATGAAGTTTTGTTTACTTCTTCAATTTGAAAAAAAGTGCAGTTGAAGCATATCGATTGCTCACCAAAGCTTATACTGAATACGTTTCATCGATTTCTGCGTGCGAGATATGCTTTGTGTGGTTTAGAAGTGGTGATTTTAAAACGGAAGACAAAGAACTAGAGGCATTTCTCAATGAAGATTGTTGTCGAACTCAAGAAGAAATTGCAAAATCATTGGGAGTCACTCAAGCAGCAATTTCAAAACGCTTGCAAGCAGCAGGATTCATAAAAAAGCAAGAAAATTGGGTACCTTACAAGTTTAAGACGAGAGGTGAAAGACGATTTTGCATGTCCGAAATGCTGCGTGAAGGCCATAAAATGAAGGCATTTTTGAATTGAATTGAATTATTACTGGTAATGAATTGAATTGAATTATTACTGGTAATGAAAAATGGATCCATTATGACAACCTGAATCACAAGAAATCGTATTGAAGCCCAGACAACATCCAAAGAAACGTCAAGGCATTACAAGGCTCCCATCTATGAGCTACTGAAATCGGGCCAGATGATCACAGGGGACCTGAATATGAATTTGGTACCAGACATGAAGCCTTAATATTCCATCATAATAACGCTCGGCCACATGTTCCAAGACTGGTTAAAAACTATTTAGAAAAAAGTGGCTAGGAAGTTCTGCCTCATCCGTCTTATAGTTTAGACAATGCCCCGTCCGACTACCATTTGTTTCAATCGATACAGAACGTTATCCCGCTTCACTTCAAAACAGGGTATCCGTAATTGGCTTGATTCATTCTTCGCCTCAAAAATGAGCAGTTCTTTTGGCGCGGAATCCATATGTTGTCAAACAGATGGGAAAAGTTCATGGCTAACAAGAGCAATGCTTGAATTAATTTATATTGTACCAATTTTTCACAATAAACGGCCAAATTTTACCAATAATTCAGCATTTTTATGTTATACATCAATATGTAAAATTTTTATGATTTAATGTTATATTTATTTTAATTTTAGTCTATAGTTATATAAAATTAGATAAAATTGGATCTGATTATATATTGAAATTTTGTAAGTTATGTTTGAGATCTCCCTATTTTGTATTTTCAAAGAAATGTTAAACTTATTGTTTATTTGTAATTAGTTTGAACATATTTGACTTCCTCGCTTAGTGTCTAACTAGATTCTTAATATTTAAAATTAAACTTGAGAAAATTCTTTACAAATCTTGAATTTAAATTTTATATTTATTATTTTCAAATGTATTAAAAAATTGTTTAATTTATAAAAAAATATTTTAGAAACAGTAACATTTTTTTATAAATGTTCAAATTTAGTTTAAAAATGTTTTAAAATTTAGAAATAAAAGTATAAAAACATGAAAAATTTTAAATATGATTCATTAAAATATAAAAAAGAAATTGTTAAATATCTTTTCAAACCAGAAATACTTTAAAAGTTCTGTACTACTCAACAAAGAATAAACAATAAGAAGAAGGAGTCAACAAAAATAAAACAAAATATAAATAAAAAAAAAAAAAAACTTACCACATTTTGGTTGGCAAAGTCATCACGTCGTTTTTCTTGCTTCAATAACAAAGGCGCCGAATTTGATTTTGTAGAGAGCTCTTGGGTATCTAAAATTTCATGACCACTATGCAGTGAGGCACTGCTAGGTGATGGTAATTCATGAAAATGTGTAGGCGCCAACAAAGACTGAAAGGGCTCTTGTCTTAAAGCCAACGACAATTGATTGCGATCCTTATGACGATCTCGTAAGTGTTGTAGTTTACGTGCCAATTGGGCTTGTGAATAATGATGGGCATGAAATTGTGGATGATGAGCTGTGTGATGATAAGAATTGGGTAGCGATGATGTATCCAAAGAATGGCTGCGACTTTTCTGTGTTCTAGCATTTAACATTGAACCATTAGCGGTGGTGGCATATGGCACCATTATAGGGGAGGCGGCGGCATATTTACGCCGTAATACCACACCACTAGTGTCACTTAAAGAGCTATTATTTAAAGAACTGTTAGTTCTGTTGCTCATGCTACCAGCACTAGCACTACTGTTATCACCATCTTCGGTATACTCACAATCACAGTAGGTAACTGTTTCAAATTCATCATGACCCTCATCTTCTTCATCGACCATATCATAATCATCCATATCTTCATCATTCAATTGCTGTTTACAAGATTTAGTTTCTTCTCCATCTTCTTCTTCATTATCATCATCATCGTGTGTCTCATTATGTGTCTCATCACATAAACTCAATACCTCCAATAGATCAGGATCATCAGATGAGGTAACTGAACTACCTTTTTGAAATTTCATTTTTCTTAAAGCTTCCAAACTACTAATAGATTCATTATCTTGTTGCTGATTGTGATGATGACGATGTGGCATTCCTCTCCAATAGGACATATCTTTTGGTGGTGTTGCTGTACCAATACCACTTTCATTATTATCATTCTCTAAACCTGAGCTATCTAATGATATACCAGATTTACCCGAACTCAAAGCACCAGATGCTTCTTCGCAAGCCGAGGATGAAGTTGAGCTAAAAGAAATTAAATGGAACCATAAGTAATACAAATATATTTAAAAACTTAATGATACCCTAATATTATAAATCACGTCAACGAAAGTAAAAACAAATTACTTTACAAATAAATTTGTGAAATTTTTTTCTTAAGTTTTTTATTTCTCGGTGTTTCGATTTCAATAATCTGACAGTATGTAAGCGTAAATGAGAGTAGTTTAACTAGCATGCATATATTCAAGTTTTTGTTAACACTTTTTATTTTTGTAATCATGTGTCAACATGTCAGTATCTTTCATAATTGGTATCTAAAAACTCTAGACAGTTCAAGGAGTTCTTAATGAATTAAATAGTTTATTTTTTCTTTCTTCTTATTGCTATTAAAGAGATGCGTATTTTATGTTTAAAATTGATCAGAAATTCATTAACAAAATTGTCATTTGTCAACAAGCTAAGTTTTCAAAAAGTCGGATGCTTTGCATCATTTAATATATAGAATAATATATAGTAATGACAGAGTTGCTGCAAATTTTAAAATTTGTATGTATCGGAAGTAACTAATCGAACTGGTTTAAATAGAAAATCGAGAATAGGATATTTTAAAAATTAATGAAAATAACACATCCAAATATCTAAAGATTTAAGGCAGTACAAATTCCGAGCATTACATCCGTTAGCTGCTTCTAATTTAGATTCGCTTCTTATTTACAATAAATGGGCAATTCTGTAGTCATTTGCCATGAAGTCTAGTAATCGTACATTTTTATGAAGTATACATGAAGTATAGGACCAAAGACATGAACGACTTTCCTTTGTGTCAACCACGCTCATAGGAGAAGCAGACCTGCTGAGACAGCGCTTCATTCAGTTCATTTGAGAAAGCTTTTTATAATATGAAATTTGCTTTAGGAGTCCTTCTTGACGTGCTCACGGATGAAAAATTTAATAGTGTCGCACGGGCAGGAGTGGCCGTGCTCCTTTCTAGGAAGTAGCTATATCTCCAACACTGCGGACACTTTTTGTAAATGAACTTCTTGATAAGCGCAAGGGCAGAGCAGATAAGACTGTGTATGCAGATAATGGAGCCTTATTATCACTGAAAAGTGAATACTATTATAACTCTGATATATTGCAATGGATTGCACTAGGGGTATCTTTGGACTAAAGACGGGCACGTGAATCACGCGTGACCAAAATTTAAATTTCTCACGTGATCGTGCTTGAGGGATAAAAACAATTTTGAGCGTGAGTCGATTTTTCGTCGCGATTATTTTTTTTTTATTTTTTTGCTGCAATGTAGCAAGACTGGTAATTTTCTTTATCTATTATCTATGAAGTGGTTCAAGTGATAAAATAAATTCGTAAGGTTTAATTTTTCGAAATATTTTTTAATTCCAATTCCGTGAGCGTGAGCAAAAGCCTAAAAATCTTCGTGCGTGATTGTAATTTTTTAATCGTGAGCTTGAGTCAATAATCGCTTACGTGACCATCTCTATTTTGGACCACACATAAAGTATTTATTTGGTGGACTTCATTGGAGAATAGAGTTTAGTGCAGGCGTCTAGAGCACACAACTTGCTGAACAATGCATCACTGGATGTAATCTTGAATCAACATTCGATAATTTTGATGGCGAAAGGAGCCGCGAGGAAATCCGCTATTCGCTTGAGAACGAGGGGGCAGTTTGTGTATAAGCCTTATGGCCTTTGGCGGACTTCATTGGAGAGGAGAGTTTAGTGCAGGCGTCTAGAGCACACAAATTGCTGAAGAATGCATCACTGGATGCAATCTTGAATCAACCGCCGCGAGAACTAGGGGGCAATTTGTGTATAAGCCTTATGGCAAAGGCAGGGTCATTATAAATTGAAGCAGTGACTGCTTTGTCCCTAAAATGAACTTCTCAGGGAATTACGCAACTATGGAGGATTATATAACCCACAGATGGAGGTTAGAGTCGGGGCTGCGATCTCCGCCAATTTCACGTTTTTATCGATCTTCTTAGAGGAAATGAGATTGTGAACGAAGATGCGAAACTCGGTATCCAGCTGCCTGACGAAAGGGCAATGGATATTCCAGTGCCACTTTGGTTTTTACGTAAAGTAGATTTCACTGCAATGGATTAGTAGAAATATCAAAGAGTGCAGTGTCGAATGTTATGTTGAGATTCTACGATCATAATGCGACAGAACTTCTTCCATGCATAACCAGAAGCACTTCTAGACGTCTGGGGTCGAATTACCACATTCGTGATCGTAATTTTTCGATCGAATTTTTTTTTTTTTTTGAAATAAAACATTTAAACGGAATTTTTTTCCTTCAGGTATGTTCTAGTTCAATCCTCGATTGGAAATGAAAGTTAAAGTTGGAGTTTTCATTATTAGTATTATTGCAGTAAATTATTAAAAACACAGTTTTCGAACGATGCCGTAATTCGGCTGCTGTTGTGGAGAAGTCGTGAAAGCTGGTTTATCATTTTGTAGAGACCTGTTTAAAATTTCCTTATTTCAATTCAGTAGTCATAACCGAAAAATTTGGTTGCTGCAACTGAAACATTTAATTGATTATAAACTCCGTTGCAAGAATGTAACAATTGTCATGAATATCGAAAACTTTTATGGAGCTAACAATGGTATTAAGCTATTGCTGTTTTTATTGAAAATTTACCCACCCATAGTAATGTTAACTAATAAAATAAACTCCAATTCACTTCAAAACGATCTTTACATTATTTTTTACAATTCGTGACAAATCATGCCAAAATCTAATTCATAGAATAATGTATTACTAAAATCTCTTAGGAGATTATTAACCAAATGTTCTAATACACCAAATAAAATAAAAAAAAAATTGCCTTCAAAACAAACCAGGCAACTCCCCAAAGAGGCCACACATAAATTGCCAGACCTGGCGCGTTATTATAAACACACTTCTACTGCCGTAATCTATGACTTTTCAAGTAATTATGTCTCAATGGATTACACACAAAGAAAGATAGATGATACATTGTAATACAAAGAAAACGAATGAACGAAAACAACAGACTGACAAACAGACAGACAGAAAAATGAACACAAACAATCAAATGTAATAATAGAAGATACTTACTTATTGTCTTCATCGACGGCGCCAACACTCCTTAAAATCGATTCCTCAGATGTCCAGATTGTTGAGGTTGAACCTTTTTTGGTAGCATCACTGCCATGTAATAGATAACTTGTGTTGGCTGCATTAGTTGTTGCCGGGCTGGAGGTAACATGTTTGTTTGTTGCTGCCACACAGGTCACAACATTAGAAGAGGAAGCTTTTTTTGGTATTGCCGTCGAAGATGATGAGGTTGTCATAAGATTTTTATGTTTATTATTATTATTGCTACTACTGCTGCCGCTACTAATATTTGCGGCGATGTGATTATTTGAACTGCCTGTGCAATAGTGATTTTGTTGCATTAAGGCCGACAATTGTTGGCTTTGATCAATGGATGTATTGCGTATATTATCCATTTCAATATTCAATTGACGCAAACGTTTTTGTTTTAAAGTTTCTAATTCTGTTGAAGATGGTTCTGTTGTCGTTGTCGAAGTGGTTGTAGCATGTTGTGCTGGAGATAATGTTGCGGAGGCTGCAGCTGACGATAATGACGTCTCTTCAATTTTCAATATGGTTGTTGGAGTCATTTTAGTTGACATCGTTGACTTGGTGTCATTAGCAGTTTCCAAGCTGGATGTTGTTTGTAAGTCTTGTATGGCGGCTTCATTACTTTGGAAATTTGTCAGATTCTGATGATGTTGATCCAATGTAACATTAAATATGCCTCCTGCTAAACTATTACGTTGTTGCTTATAACCACTTGTGCTGCTGTTGCTGTTGCTGCCACATGTTGTTGCCATCTTATTATCATGATTATGATGTAGTTGTTGGTAAATGTTATGCGAAGGTGATGGTGTCGGTGCCGATAATGTTCTCAGGTAGGCTACATTCGTTTTAGTCACATTGCCACCTGAACCTGTTGCCGTACCACTTGTATTATCTAAACGTCCGCAATCAAGGTTAAATGATTGTAATGGTATAGTTGCCTAGAAAAATGAAAATGAAGAAAAACCAAAAATATTATAAATATATTTATAAGAGAAGGATGGACAAAAAAAAATAAGCTCAAAACATGACTATAACTATAGTCAAGCATAAGAAGCAACTAAATGTATTCCTCTCTTCTTCCTCTTTATGTCCAAAAAAAAATAAACGAACCCCATGCTGTCTTATCAGTGTCTCTTCTGTAAGAGACACCGCCATATGGTTAGTTGCTAAAACGGCAGCAGCAGCAGCAGCAATAGTTGCAGTTAAAGTTTGCAACTACTTGGCGTTTTTTACTGTTTGCCAGCTCGGTAAGTTAACTATTTATGAAAGCGACATATTCCAAAATGTCATGAATCGTAAATGCGCGTGATTGAACAACAATACCTGACTTAAACATTGTCTGATACACTTATAGAAAAATTGTTTAGAATTTGCAAAATATATAACAACAAATTGTTGTTTTCTAACTATCATTCTTTTAATACTTTTCAAATAGTAATATTTTTGTAGCAAGAGATGATATGATAGAAATTGAAATAACAAAAATTACTATTGCAGACGGTTGTTTGTTTTAATACCAACTAATGTTTTGTGACCTGCTTATGTTAACGTGACTGACTGACAGACAGAGAGACTGGCTCACCACCTAGCAAATGCCGCTAGAGCTTCCTACTCCGGTGGCCAATAAGGGAAATTCGCCCTTATGGCGACTTACCTACCCAAACCCCTTAAACCAGAAAAATTAAAATATATGTTCCCTTGAGTGTGAGCTGCCTTCTGGCTAGAAATCTGACATTTAAAATATGTGTTCATTGGGGTATGAACTTATTTATTGAGCACTTTTCGGAATTTCCAAGAAAAACGTTGAAAAAATGGGATTAAAAAGGGAAAAAGTATCACATTAATAACCCGTCACAATTTGCGTTATCTAGAAACCTTAAATTTAGTATGTAGATTTCTGCTTTGGCGTAGGCATCCTCCAAGACGAGATTTTAAGACATTTTTACGGTAGGAGCAAAAATAAAAAAAAAAGAACCTTTAAACTCCTGCCCAAAAGCCTTCGCCCAGAGATCTTTAAAAATTTGAAATATGTATTACTTCAAGAATGGGCGAAGTCACTTAAGATATACTTTTTAAAATGTTCAATATTAATGTGGGAATAGTTACTAAACCGATGGAAATAGGGTTTCTTAATTTGTAGGCTGCTAGTTTCCAAACCCATCTGCTTGAAATTTAAAATATAATTTCCCGGGATTATATGAGGATTCACTGGTAAGTTGCGTTTTGGAATATCCAATATAATAGAAATAGTGCTAAATAGGAAAATGTGTCACCTTAATCAGCCCAATCGCTGGATCTAGGAAATTAAAAATCTTTCGGATAGAAATCTGTCATTGAATATGTGTTCCCTGTACTTGTTCACTGAAGAGATGCTTTTAAGAATTTATCATTAAAGTGTGATAAAAATAAAATTTGATATTAAAACATTCACTAAATTATTTTTACTATGTGACAATGGTTTTGGTGACAGTTTATTGTAACTACCCATGTGCAAATCGAAATATATATGTTCATGATCATACATGAGTAATATATACCAATATACCATATATACCCTCACATTTCGGATCCGATGACATATGATACCACATGAGATCATATATTGAACCATGCACGGACGTATATGACCATGTATGCCCATGTATGATCATATACAAGCCCATGTATGTTCATATATATTTCGATTTTTACTTGGGTACGTAAAATAATAGATCAAACACACTTTCAAGTATAGATATCGACTCTGAACAACTTTTTGAGTAGATTTAGCGATGTCCGTTCGTCTTTTCACGTAATCTTTTACTCAAAATTTTAAGTTGCATTTCTAAAGGTAATTGAACGAAATTCGTTAAAAATGTTTATTAGACAAAGGACGAATCCTCTTAAAATTTGTTGAAAACGTCACCTGTTTTGACCTAGCCGCCATAAAAAGGGCCAATCTGAATTTGACTTAAATGGTATTTAAACATAAAAAAATATATTAATGTGTTTTTTTAGTTGTGAACCTCATCATAAACCATGCCCTAAATTTAATGAAAATCGGACCATGTTTTGAACTTATTCATGTATAAATCACAAAACTGATATTTGCTTAAATTAATTTTTTCGTTAATTTTATTGAAACATTTCCTCACATTTTCAGCCTGGTTTATTTTACATTCCAGAATATGATACAATTCATAATATGGTGTAGGGAATCTTATGGTCGGGCTTGAATGAATATATATATTTTTTTTGCTTTTTTTGTTAGTAGTGGGGCTAAAGAAAAATACAACGGTTTTGCATATTCTATTCTACATTTTCTACCTTCTAAATATTGTTGCAAAAGTATTAAGTATTTGAGTACTGGTTACTCGTTACTGACTTATTTTAGGATACTCAAGAGTAACTGGTTAATTTTTTTAGGGATATTTTTTTCTATATATGTTATCTACAGAGTGCGTCATCTCTTATGTCGGTATGGTAACATTTAATAACTTTGAAATGTGGACTGAACACACGAAGCGTTAATACAGTACAGTATTTTTACCATGTATCGCTTTACATCAAAACAATGCGTCGAGGACGATAGAGGATAGATGCGACCCATTTCACACTCTGTGGTGGCGTTAGCGAGCAAAATTGCCGAATTTGGAGAAAGGAATCCACACTAGAATTTTCCTAAAGAAGAGTGATGTTGGCTGATTTTGCTGCACGAAAATACATAAAAAATATCTGGACGATTACTGGCAGATCAAACTATGCAAAAAAATCCCCTGGCCCGTGACCAAAAAAGGTGGCAATTTGCTTAATGTTGTATTAAAGAAATAGTCCAAATTAATTATAAAGGACATACGTTTAGTTTTTAAATATTCACATTCCAATATATAAGACGGCGCACTATGAATTTAAATAATTTCGCCATGAAAACAGAATTAAGTTACATCGAGTATTCAATTTAAAACCATCAAGTTGCATTAAGTTGTCAAAAGTAACCATTTTTATATATCAATAATGTAGCTTTTTTGAAATTGTAGAGGAGTATGGGAAAATTTGGAAAATCCAGATATTTCAGAAAGTTGTGTATATTGTGTTAATGTAGAAAGATATATCACCATCAACTCTACAGAATGAATCCCCTAAGTAGACTTTTGGAAGCAAATCAGTTTTACTCTTTACCCCACATTAGCCTTTAATTATCCTATTTATGCTCGTAATTTCAAGCAATAGATACCTACCAGTGCTTAGATATATATTTATTTTTGTTTGTCTACACGGTAGGTATCTAAGCACTGGCAGGTATCTTTTGCATGAAATTAGGGACATTAGCATCCTCCTATTTTAGCCAACTAAATATTTTAAAATTATTTTCAGTGTATTAAGAAACAATTTCAACCACAGCATCTCTCATATTGTATTCAGAAATGTTGTAACGAAACAAAATATAAGATTTCCGTTTCGATTTTGCGTCTTTTTAAGGACCTTGAATGCGTAATGAGTTTCAGCTTTAGCGTTGATCTTTTTCATGATCATCATCAGTACGATTTTGTTTTACTATTTTTCTGCTGTATTTTATCATCATCCTATTCAATGCAATGTCAAGCATTTACTTCGGTTCACTGCTATTCACTATTGTATTTTTATGTAAATTTTGTATGTTCATTTTTTACTTTTTGCATTTTATTCAAAATCATTTTTATTTTGTATTTTTTTCATTTTTTTTTTTTTGTAAAATAAACTATCGTCTTTGACTATAAGCGTCAAAGCATATCATTTATGTTGAATACAGAGGACATTTGACAATTTTTACTTTAGCTTCTTTTTGTTATATGTATTCGAAATTGATTTGGTATGGTTTGGTATTCATATGAGCTGATGGCGGAGTAAAGTTTGTCTGCTTTTTTCTTTTAGAACTTGACGACTTTAAATGCTAATACTTTTCATATGAGCTCTATTGTATACTTCGATATGTTATGGCTTGTGCGGCATATTTTCTTATGTAGCCAGCCGTAGAAAGAACCCATCAAGGTTGTATTCAAATTTATGAGACATTAAAATGACAACATTGTTTTGGTTGGCAGTATGCTGGGTTAGTTGTCCAAGTATGTTGCTAAACATTATTGACATTATGTTATAGTGTTGTTAGGAGGAGTTTTTTTTAACAGGGATTTTAAAATAAATCTTTACAACTAAAGTTCATGGTCATTTTATTAATATGTAATTTTGGTTCAAGTTCAAAAATACATAGTGATATTTTAAGGTTTTTCTTAACGATGCCATAGAGAAGTAAAAAATAAATGCTCTAAATATGGACAGATTGAATGCCAGAATTTATTTAAACTAGTATCCTGGCAATTAATAGCACAAAACCGTACCACAAATATTTATAGTTTTAAATTTTCTAAAAAAAATAAAATAATTTTTAAAAATATCGTTTGTGAAAAATATATATTTCCATAATTCATAACCTCATCTCCAGACAATCAACATAAAACAATATGCGCATGTCAATATACAATAATTCACATTTATAGTTTTTTATTATAAAAAAAACAAAATGTACATTTTTAATTAATACAACATAGCTGGTAAATTACATTGGAGGACTTGTAATAAATACATTGGAAAAAATAGCACTGTGCACTGCATCCTGTATACGAGAGTAAATGTAATTAAATTGAATAAAAAAAACGCGCGCAGTGATACAGCCAACTGGCGACATAAACCATATTTGGTCAAAAGAAAGACAGACACACAGCGACATTTAATGGAATTAAAATCGAAAATAATAATATAAAAAAACAGTCGCAAACTATTGTCAATAGGCCTATAGACAAATGCATCAACCAGCCACTACAGCAGCATCAGCAGCAGCCGTAACAACAAACAACTAAGAAATGTATGTTACACAATGTTGTAATTGCAGAAGACATGATAAAAATCAAAAGTTTAAATAACAATAAAAACAATCTACTACATACTACATCGAACACTAAAGAAAAAAGGTTAGTGGTAGCCTACAATTCGGCAAACAACATACACCCAATAAAAATCAAAAATTAGACAAGAAATTTGACTACTCAAATGTCGGAGAATGAACAAAAAAATCGAGTTTTAGTAGAAATTTTCAGTTTTTTGAAAGTCGACTTTCTTTAGGTCGACTTTTGTTTTCAACATTTTATTGCTACCAAATGAATAAAAAGTAAATTTTAGTTTAATTTAACAATGGAAAAGTAGATTAATACAGCACAGAGAAAACGCATACGTACTGACAAATAAATTTATAGTCAATCGGATTGTTCGGTTGTGGTAAAGGAATTTTTTGGTTGTGACAAAAAAAAAATCAATTGAAACCGAAGGTATCCATTATAATGGAAAGTATGCATAATAATAGAAAAAGTCGATTGCAACAACTGAACCTTTCGATTGACAACAAATTCGTTTGTCAACACGAATCAATTTTCTGGGTGAGGTAAAATCGTTTTAGATGAACTCTCATAAGACAAATTCTCGGTTAATACGAACTTCCGGCAATCTAGTAATAAAAACATTAAAGTCGGTCGTACCGACTATGTGATAGCCTATACCAATTTCGGCAAACAGTCCAAATTCCAGGAAGGGTCCTAATCCTTTTTTTAGAACAGAGCTGAAAATATCAATAAGTTCGTGACTTTTTGAATGAAACACAGGTTTTTGCTTTTAATTTTTTAACATAGTCTCCTTTGAACTCTATACACTTTGTCCAACGTTTCTTCAGATTTTTTTATCCCTTCCAAAAAATAAGATTCGTAGAGATCATTAAAATAGGTTTGTTTCTGAAATGATTTCTTCTGTTGTGTCAAATCTCTTTCCGCCGAGCCATTTCTTCAGGATTCATACCCAAGTGATTATTCAAAATTGAAACCACTGGACTATATGAGATGTATTTGGCTTCCACAATCTCTCACACTTTCAATCTCCGATTGAATTTTTTAAATTGTTACTGGTGTAGACACCTCAACTGGGCGTCCAGAACGTTCGACATCTTCCGTGCTTGGACGGCCACAACGAAGTTCAGTAAATCACTTTTTTACCATTGAAATTGATGGTCCAGAGTTTCCATAGTATATATCAAGCTTAGCTTTGGTTTGAGTGATGGTTGTTTTCTCCGAAAAGTAATGCTTAATGAACACACGAAATTCACTTTTTGCCATTTTCTCCTCAAATCACGCAATATCTGTCAAACACAAACTAAATGACGCAGCTTGTTGAAATTTTGACAGGAATTAACTGACAGACGCCTGTTGACAGGAGCAGTGTTGCCATTTCAGTTAAGAGGCGGGAAATTCAAAAAGTCACTGACTTATTGGCCCACCCTCGCATATTGTCCGATTATAATCAAATTCAATAGAGTTTGTTCTTGGGCCATTACAAACTTACGTAAATTTCCCTATATATGAGATCTGCAGTTTAATTAAAGTCCATTTAGGCAAATACAAGGAAGGTGAGCTGATATGAGGACTAGTTTTAAATATGTTCCGATTTTCTTTAAATTTAAATAAAGGGTGTTTTTTTAAAGGAATAGAACTTTTATTTAAAATAAAACATAAATACGTACGAAATGATTTATTTTAAATTTTTATTTGATAGCTTATTATTTGACAATTAGTATTAAAAAATAATTTTGTACACATGTGTACCGCAAACAAATTTTTAAGGCGCATTAAAATAACCTTTCCCTAATGATTTGTTAGATAATCTTGAACAAAAGAAAAATGAACGTCGTAAAAATGACTTCCATTGGACACTTTATTTGTATTGCGCAGTAGAAAAAAATTTCGCTATTTACAGTCTAAAAAACATAAAAATTTTCATCACTTTTGCTGATAAATTGATCCATGCAAGAGAATGAATATTAAAAATCAGACTTAAGTATATAAATAATTATAAATATACTTTGAATTGAAATAAAAAGTTTTTGTTTAATTTCGTAAGTATGTGATTAATTTTTCTATACCTCTAAAACGCCCTTTATAACATTAACAAATCAAATTTCAACCAGACACTTATGGCACAAAGTGCTCTTTATGAGCTATTTTGGGTGGCTAAGCACGTTCAGATTTATCGAGGCTACAATTTTGCCAAATATTGTTAGTGAAAAATTATTAGGCCCTGTAAGTTATGCTGTAAAAGTGAAAAAATTTATTTTTCCAATACAGTGAAGGAAACAATTATTTTTTTTTTTGCATAATATGTTAATAAAATTTGTTCAGCGGACTCTTAGCTACATTATTGCCAAATAAAGTTAAACGATTTCGCCAAGTCTGAATTAGCTGTTGGACAAAAACTAATGACACCTTTTTTCGAGGGCCCACACGCAAAGAAAAAGCATGGTTGGGTCAATCATATTCGAAGAGCATCATATATTTTTGGGTATATGGTTGTACCATCCATAATCGTACTATATTATGGTTATCATATTATGATAATAAAATAACCATTATTTTCCCATAATATGGTCCCTACAGTTATATTATGATTTAAAAATTACCATATTATCGTCCTAAATAAACATGTTATATTGAATTCATCATAATATGATCGCACGTAATCATAGTATGTTCAAAATGTTATCATATTATGGCCCCTCATAACTATATTATGATTCCTCTTAAAGGAAAAGTTCTCAGAAACTATGAAAAAGCTTTTTAAATTTAAGAATATTTCCTTTAGAAATGATTTTTCTATAAAAAAAATGAATATTAAGGACTTTTTGAAGAAAAATTGTTAGGGAAAAAATTACAGACTTTAAGAACTTTTCTTTCTTTGATTGTATAATTATTTATTGATTGTTGCCAACATTTTATCTTTGCATAAATATCATATTTTTTTCATAGTCAGAATTTTTGTTACCACAGTATGGTAACAGCCAAGCACGATATGAAATAGAAGGTGCCAATCATAAAATAGTAAAATATTTACTAAATAATGATGGTAGCGACCATGTTGATGGTTAGAAAACCAATAACTTGGTTGTGACAACTATACCCGATTGCAGCGAACACAATATAGTAGCAGTAATCCTATTACAACCATGTTTTTTCTCTGCGTGCAGTGATTTTTAGAAACTTTTCAGGCAGATAAAAAAATTTGTCACCAATGTCGCCAAACTGAGTCCTATACTACTTACCCATTGGTACTAGAATCGAATCTATACTGCCAAGTTCGTTTATTTTTTTCACTGTTACATAGTGTTATAAATATTAACGAATAGCTATGAAATTAAATTTATTTGAACATAAAATTTGACAAAGCATGAAATTTGCTAATATAAAATTTTGCAATTTTTTAAAAATTCCGGTGCTTTGTTTTACCGACAATTTATTTTGAGTGTTAAGACAAGTTTAGAAACATTCAACCTTAACATAAACAATTGTTAACTACTTATATAAAGTTAAGAAGGGAACAGATGGATGTAATGGTAAAATACTGTTTTTTAAGTAGATTTTAAAATGAAAATTTCATTAGTATTTTTTTCTGTTTGCTGCTATAAAAATACTCTTCGTATACACTAAGGAATTGTATCACTTAGTAATTGTAATTTGAAACGTATCACTGACATAAAAAAAAAATCGAAAAAATCGGCCTGTGGTGCTACGCAATATGGCCAATAAATCATTTAAATCAATTTCCGTTTGTTACATTGTTCCTCTTCAACACTGCGTGAATTATATATTTTTTTCGTACAATTTTTTTTTTTGTACAAGTTTGTTGTAACATTAATGTTGCTCGCTCCTATAACACGAGTTTCAGTTTTTTTGCTTTCCTTGCAAATCTGACCATAATGTTACAAAAACCATAACAAAAAAAAAAAAAAATTAATCGTGTGCACTTTTTTCTCTGTATTTTAACTGTCAATTGCTCCAATGTACAAAATGCAATTGTCATTTTAACGAACTTACAGCACATGACCGACCAAACCATCCACGTCCACGCAATATTGTTACCATGATTGCATTAAAATCAATGTAACAACTTTTTATTTCGTTTCAGTTGCTGTAACTAAAGTTAAGGATGCATTTTTTTACGTAAATTTAAAACAGATTTTCAACATCATGTGAGGTAAAGACTATTTGATGTATGACTTGAGATTTTTATTTTTTTTTATTCATTTGTAATCTGCTTTTTTGTAAAACAAACTATTTTGTTTTTTCTTTAACAAAATCAAGTGTATGTATTACAAAAGAGCAATATTACACTTTTATTTATTTTTGTTGGTGCTCCAAAGGTAAAATCTGGTTGTCCTTACTAAATTCGGTTGGAGTTTATTAAGGTGAATCTACAGCAGAGTAGAGTGAATGTTATTTAAGGTTTATTGATTTATTGTTGGAATATTTTTTCAATGTTTTTTTTTAATTCATTGTTTTAATTTTAGATAAAAAATCTTATTGTCCTGTTTTTTGCTGTATAAAAAAAATTGCAAATTAAAACAAAACATTCTTAGTTTCAAGGTTTGCATCTAAAAATGGACTAGTCATCATAAGGAAGAAAACAAAAATTAAAAAATACTTAGTAGATTTTTATTTGCTAACTTAAGTCGACTAAGTTTTAACTAACATGAAAATCAATAAAAAGAAAGTTTAAAACAAGATGTCTTAAACTTTTATAACAGATAAAATAGAAAGCTTTTAAAGCCAATCACTCTTCAAAAGTCAGTTTTTAAATCAAAAATCTCAAATAACTATCAAATCAATAGTGCTTTAAAACAATCGGAAAAAAATCATTATGTCTAACAAGATTTGTAAGAACCATAATCATAAAAATTTAAAGCACAAACAACACAGTTTCCATGTAGAAGCCAATTTTAATATGACATTTTTAAGACACCATAAATGGCTCATTTAAGAACTATAAAACAACAAATTAAATGCATGCAAAGAAGAAACAAACAACTCTTTAACATGCCCTAAAAAGATCGAAACAAATGCAATTATATCAAATGTTTAACATGATCATTAAAAAGGGAGCACAGAAATCTCATCAAATATATTTAAGTATACATTGTACAAATGAAACAATTCTTTTGTAATAGATGTTTATGGGACACAGGCTTATTATTTCAAATCAATAAAAAACGAAACGAACAAATAAGAAACAAACATTATATATATATTCAATAAAAAACCAATAAAAAATTTGGTACTTTTATGGCATTTTTTTTTTTAATGGAATGACCCAATTTAACGGATTAAACCATGTAATAAGACCATTAATTTTTATACTTAAAAACTTAATAATTGAACATAAAATATGACTACTGAAAGAATTACGTTTGGATATAAAATTTAACCAAAAATAAAATTTGTCTAAAAGAAATAGTATTGAAGATAATATTTAACTATAGTTAGTATACTAAAACCACTGGAACTGGACATACAATTTAATTACTGGAAGAACTCTGATTGGACATAAAATTTGACTACTTAAAGAATTAGACCTAACAAAAATATGATAGGAAATATAATTTGACTACTCAAGGTACTACGAATGGAGTTGTCCTAAAATAACTACGATTGGACATAAAATTTTACTACTACAAGAACTAGGATGGAAGATAAAATTTTACTATTTAAAAAACTGGACATACAATTTTACTACTAATATAACTAATATAACTACGGTTGAATGTAAAATTTACTACTAAAAGAACAACTACAAGAAATACGATTGGATATTTAACTGCTAAAGAAAAATAATTAGATATAAAATTTCACTAATATTGTAGATGAAATTTAACAATTCATAGAAACCAGGGCTTTGTAACAATATGATGCGACCAAGCCAGAAATCATTAATATTATTTTATTTTAATTTATTTTTTTTGTTAAAAAACAATTTAAGTCAATTGTAAATTATTCTTATTTTAATCTCTATGGGCACCAGTTTAAAATACCCAATTTAAATTTGCAAAGTTAAAGTTAAACTCTTAATATTTAAAAAATGTAATTGTTAATAAAGGAGATTAAATAGCAGATTAATCTTAAACAAGTGGATTAATTTTGCTAACTTATCAAGCTATTAATTTTTAAATCTCAACCATAATATGTTAACATTTATTTGAAAGCTTTACAAACATGTTCTAAAAAAAGCTATATGACTAATTTCGCTGATTCTTTTTGTGATATTTGCCGAATATTTGCTTTGAAAAGCTCTTAGAGTAGATAGTAAAAATTAGATTTTAAAGATTTGAAAATTTATTTTTATATTTATCAATTTTAGGAAATCGAGCCTGATATTATCAGAGCCTAACAAGCTAATACCAAAGTCAAAATTTAAAATTTTTGTTTATTATTGCTGATTTTAGCAAAATATTTAGCCAATTTTTTTAAACGAACTAAAATTGGCAAACATTTTTTCGTAACTGAGAGCAGTTTTTTTTATGTTAAAAATGATTATATTCATAATTATAAAAAAAATGTCTGGGAATTTAAAATAAATTTAAATTTGTAAATATTAATATACACTTAAAATAGTTTGTAAGTTAAAATAACCGAAAATGCCATTTACAAGAAATGATATTTCATTTAAAAATCGGTCTTTTTACTTTTCATTTAAATCATATGGTTTTTGTTATTTATTTTTAAATGTTGCTTTAACAACTGTCACAACAGTAAAAAAACAAATAATTAATCAATTAAAAATAAATGTTAAAATTTTACCTACCAATGTCGTAAAAAATCCGTTTTTCTGTTTTTTATATTTTTGTTTTATTTTAATCTACAAAATGTATACTCACACTGTCTACAAACACATTTTGTGTGAATGACCATATATATGTGTGTTTGTGAGGTTCTTGTAATTTAAATTTAAATAATTTTGTATATAAACAAACAATTTAAAGAAAAAACAAATTGGAATATTTTTTTTTTTTTTTTTGTGAAAGAGAGATTAAACAAAATTTAAATTTGTAGTTAGTAATAAACCACAAATTTTTATTCAATTTAAAACAAATGAAAAAAATAAATGAAACTGAAAAAATCGGTAAATGATGGTAAATCATTTGTATATAAAAGTTAAGTATAAAAAAGTTAAAAAACGGAAAACTTTTTTATTAAACTATATAATATTCTGAGTGTGCTATTTCTTTGGTAAGAATATTGGCTGACTTTTGGAAATCGATTTTCTCAAAGATTTACAAAAATTTTAATAAATTTTAGTAACGTTTTTTTTACTATTTTTTACTATTTCACTTTACTAAAAATTATAGATTTTGCGGTCTGCTGGCCTAAAATAAAATAACTTTTTAACAAATACGTACATTTTGAAAAAATTACCTATTTAGAAGCGTTAGTCGATTAACAGTTTTAGATTTAGTTGTCTATTTCTTCGAAGGGGCCCCAAAAAATTCTGAGCCATTAGTCCAAGTCTCCAAAAAGCTTCTTTAAAAATCTGCTACGGTTCAAATTAAGTCGTTTAAGGGTTAAATCTTGATAAATGTTCTCAAAATTAAGAACATTTGTATGTCGTCTTTGTCAAAAAATGTTTAAAAGAGAAATTCTGTAAAAATCATATTTTTACAGATTTATTAAAAGAATATTTAATAAAAAAAACAAGATTCTCAATAATGCCACAAATTTACAAGCTTGTAACTTAAAATACAAAAAACAACTTATTTCTTAAAGTAAACAAGGTTAACTTAAAAAAAAAAAACAACCACAAACCAGAAAATCACTTAACTGTTAACTAAAGTTTTTGCGTCTAGAACTTTTTACAACAAGTAGGAATCGAAGAAGGAAATAAAACGAAACACCTTAACAAAACGATTTGACCCAGTCATTTTGCCAAAAAAAAACTATACTTTTTACGCTTTTGTTCAGTTAATTTTGATTTTGTTTTCAATACATATCATGTGTTAAATATGCAATTGGTTTTAGTGATTCTTTTATGGCATTTTACAATAACCAAATCAACAAACAACCACTGATCACACATGGTTTGATACCATAAATTGACAACACAAAATATTCCACAAAAAGTAAGTATAGGGCTCGTAAAAAACTACTTTAAAAATAGTAGCACTAATTTAAGAGATATGGGGTTTAAAGTTTTTTAATTAGGGCATGTTGGGGACTAAAATTATTTGTGTGTCTAATTTAAAGCACCTTAGCCTCAGAATACTGTTTGTAATTTAGTAAAAAAAGTTTTGAGTCCAGTTAAAAATAAAGGAACATACATTTATTTTTTAAAGAAATAGTTTTTTAACTTTTTTATACATTTTTTTACAATAATTTACTGTCATTTATCGATCATTTCAGTTTTATTTTTTCATTTATTTGAAATTTTATAAAATTTTATAAAATTTACCCACAAAACGGAAATTTGTTTTCGTTATTTGTTTCCGTAACAGTTATTACAAATTTAAATTCTGTTTCGAAAAAAAGTATATTCAAAAAATTCCAATTTGTTTTTTATTTTAATTGCTTGTTTTGACTTTTTTATACATTTGTTTACAATAATTTACTGTCATTTACCGATAAATTCAGTTTTTTTTTTCATTTGTTTGAAATTTTATAAAAATTTACCCACAAAGCGGAAATTTGTTTTTGTTATTTGTTTCCGTAACAGTTATTACAAATTTAAATTCTGTTTCGAAAAAAAAGTATATTCAAAAAATTCTAATTTGTTTTTAATTTAAATTGCTTGTTTATAAACAAAATTGTTTCAATTAAAATTACAAGAACTTCATAAACACACACACATATGGTCATTGACACAAAATGTGTCTATAGACTGTGTGAGTATAAATTTTGCAGATTAAAAAAAAAAAAACAAACAAAAACACAAAAACAATTTCAAACAAATTAATTACAAGACTATTTTTCAATGGACGATTTTCTGTGAAAATTTATCATGATCGACGAGGCGCAATTCATATGAACGGATAAATCAACAAACAAAATTTTATGAGAATTAGTCACGAAAAGCCATTTTATCCACTCAGTCACTGCATGGTACGCCACTTACGTCGGAGGTGCCACCGGGCCTTATTGCCGAAAATTGAAAAATTGTGAATGGAGCACATGAGATTCCAACAGGACAGCGCAACTGCACATGCATTTCCGGGTCGCCTATGTCTCGTGAATTACAGTGGCCAGAAAGATTGCCAAATTTAACCGCTCCAGATTTTTTTCCTTGGGATTATTTAGTCACAAGTCACATAATCAGTAAGCTCCCAAAGGGAACAAAAATTTTAAATTTCCACATCTCTTGATTAAAAAACTTTAAAACGTCATATCTCTTAAATTAGTGCCACGATTAAATTAAAAAATAGTTTTATTAAAAACTGGCAATAATGTTCTTTAAAACCCTTAACTTACTCTTAGTGCACGATAGTATTTTTTTGTTTGTTGTCAATTCATGATTTTGAACCCAGTGTGTGCTTGATATTTTGCTCTTTAAAGAGTGTATGTACCATAGTGGAAATCAGTGTGTATTGTGGTCACGCATGCGTCCGTCACTGATAATAATTATCAAATCAAAACACTTAAACTGTCGGTAAACCCACCGTTTAAATATAAAACTATATGGTTAACAACAAAATGTTAAAATACATACATTTTATGTGTGTTGGCCTGGCCTTAAGGATGAATGAAGAAGAACATATTTTTTAAAGGTTGTTTTTTGCAATAATTTTTGTAAATATAGGTTAGTTTTTGTATTAACAAACTGTAAATGTTCTTTTAAAACATGTCTGTACATTAAACATGTTATTGGTTTTATGTCGGGTTTTTAAGGGCCAAGGCAGTTTATTTTTGTGTTCAATCTTATATAAAATTATGAACTACTTTTTTTGGTAATATGTATTGATTAAGGTGATGTTGTTTAAACTTTTTTCTTTAATTTTAATTCAATGTTTTTTTTGTTTATTTTAAAGTTCCCTAAGGTTTTTAAATATAGGTTTAGCATTAAAAAGTCAGATATTTTGAAAGATAACATCATCACTAAGTCAAATTTGTAGGTTATTTACTTTCATTATAGCAACAAATTTAATTAATTTACTAAAGAGTTAGTCGATATAAAGTGCCGCTACACTTAAGTGTCAAAAGCTCTAAAAAGCTTTGTTAAAAAGATGAACTAGAAACACCTGAAATATCTTTTAAAAGTAGTTTTAAAAGATATTTCAACATTAAAACATTACAAAATAGAGCTTTGGGGTAAATTGGGAACATTTTTGATTTTTTCGAAACAGGAGATTTTGAGGTTAATTGGCAACAGTTGGAGTGAAAGTGTGAAATGGTTAAAATTTAAAAGGAAAAAAATAAATTTAATAAAGACATACAAATGTAAAAACTATTTGCTAAAGTATAAAAAGAAAGTTAAAAAAATATATCTATTACAATAAAATATATTTAACAAATTTTTATTTCTATTGAATTACTAAAATTAAATTAGTTTGGTTTTTTTCAAATTTATTGCGTTTTCCATTTTAAATTTAGTTTCTTTTATTTGATCTTGAATATTACAATATTCTTTTAAATTGAGCTTGAGATCTTTTTATAAAAATAACAATGATTATTTATTTTCCAATATTTCGTCTCCACATAGGGTGAGTTCTTCAGGAAAATTATTTAAATTTTTTTTATTTACTAATTTTTTATTTATTAAACATATTCCAAATTATGTCTTCATACCCTAACCGAGCACTAGCAACGAAGGCTATCGGCTCGTTGTAGCGAAAACAGACCAAAGCCTCTAGTGGGAATCGAACCCACGACCCCCGCACTGATAAGCTAGCACGCTACCAACTAGCCTACCGAGAAATAATTAATTTTTTTTTAACAATTTAAACTTATATATATAAAATGCGGGAAATCATAAAAATCATAGTTTTTGATTTTTTCCCGACAAGAATTCAGAATTTGCTACATCCTTTTGCGCGTCAATAGTTAACGCGTTGGACTGTTACACAAAAGGTTGCGGGTTCGAACCCCAGCGACGGCAACTTCAATTTAGAAAAATTATATGCATGAGTTTTCTATCTTTCATTCATATCAAAACGTCTTTCTTCGGTATTTCCATAGCACTTAATTCCACACACAATTTCGCCAACTTTCCATCAGATGGCGGCCAGCAAATATGCTCAGATTTATCATCTCACGCAATTACAGTATTGCTCTATTCCCTTTCCCAAGAAGCAACACATGCATTCGTTCACAGAGAATACAAATACATTGTAAACCGAATTTCTTGCCAACTGAATAGTTCGGTTGCAGCATTCGAATATATATGGTTGTCTCAACCAAATATATTCCTTATACAATTAAAATATGTAATTTTAACCGAAATTCCGTTATATTAATCGAAATACGGTCGCCACAAAAAAATATATCGGTGGCTATAACCAAACAATTCCATTGGCTAAAATTCGCTTGACACAGTGCAACTGACGGCAAATGTCAGTTTTGTTTTAATATTTGTAAAGTAAACAGATACAGAATTTAAGTCGACAAGTCTTTGAACGCTATACTGCTCAAGAACGCGTAATATTCGTTGCTTTTTTGCAATGAACGATTTCCTGTACAAAGGGATACGATGGAGGTGTCATATGGTTTCAGTTTTTCGAAGACGCTGTGGTTAACATAGTTACTGTGACCGACAAGTGATCAAGAACCACGAACAACGCGATTTTATTGCCGCAAATTGATGAATTGGGACTGGAGGACATGTGGTTTCAATAGAATAGTGCAAATGCACACAGAGCTCTTGCGACAATGAAAATTTTCGGGTCGCCTAATGTCTCATTTTGGCGATTTTCAGTAGCTAGAAAAATCACCCGATTTTACTGCTTTAGACTTTTATCTTTGGGACTTTTTGAAGGAAGCTGTCAAAGAAAATTTTCGACAAGTCTGTGATAAATTATCGTCAGAAGTTCTCTTCAGAACAATGTGAAACGCGGTCAAAAGATCCCAAATGATCATCTACAATGGCGATATAATCTTCAAAAATTTATGGAAAAAAAATTCAATGTCCAACTAAACATTAATTAATTATGTCGTTTCCTTTTAAACATATAGCAAAACAAAATCGGAATAATGTCTTTGGGCCACCGTGTATTTTAACCTTATATGGACCATCCAAAAACCTGTGCCTTAAATTAATTTTTTACATTATTCTTAAAATTTGTACATTACATTATTACTGATAACAAAAAAAATGGTGCAAAATTTTTAAATATGCAAAAACATGATTAAAAATTCAGATTTCTCACATTTCCCCACTTCCCAGAATATAGCATAGTCCCCTATATAATTTTTGTAAGGGCTTGAATGAAATTTGCTTAATTAGAATTATACAGTTGCGAGTAGTTAAATTAAGCAACTAACAGAAAAGCTTTTATTAATTATATTTAAGCTACAAATTGTAGTTTTATTTTAAAGCTTGTTTTACAGCTAATTATTAAGCTTTTAAAAGTTAATATAAAAATCTAAATAAATCCTAGCTAAAAATATCCAGTTCCAGTTTCTCTGTATCTATTTGATGAACTTATTCTAAAGCTTTTAATGTAAAAATGTTTAGTAAAAGCTTTATAATCATTAATATAATATATATTATTTACAGTTGACATCAACAAATATATTTTACAATACTTATAACAAGGTTTATATACCCTCTTACTTCAAGTACTTTTCTTTAATAAAATTATATAAAAAATACATTAAAGCCTAAAGAAACATGATGTAAAACCATATGTTTTTGTTATAATCCAATTCATCATCAATTGAAGCAGAACCAAAATCAAACCAAGCTAATCAAACCCAACCCAAAGAACTAAAAAAATAACATTAAAGAAAGCGAATTAAAGTAAAGCTTGATTCGCATAACTATAAACATACTTTAAATCAGTTCACTTTCCTACAAAGACATGCAACTAAAACATAGGGTAAACTAGGGAGCATTCGCCAAATTTAAATTAAACCTTTTGTCGATACCAAAAATATATAATATTTCGTTAAAAAATGTATTTCGAATTTAAAGATTTGCATATCTAAGTATTAATTTTAGCGCTTAAAAATCCAATTTTTCTAATATTTTTGTATATAACTCAAAACGACAAAAGTGCCCCATTCCCATATGATATGTTAAAAACTTATAAAAGTCTTAATTTTTTTAAAGGTTTTAAGATAAAAACATGATAGATTTATAACGGCGGGAATGAAAAGTCAGTTTACGAGAAAAATTTGTTTCCCTGACCATAAAATTGTTTCTAAAAAGGGAGGTGTTTCCAATGGCAGTGTCCGTTATTAAGGAGGCTACACTGTATTGATTGTCATTAGAAATTAATAACTCTCTTAAAGTCATTTATAATAGGAAGTGGTGTATGTGCCCCACAGGCAGATTCTTTCCCTTCTACAAATTATTTGCGCCCACAACAGCTAAAGAAAATAAATTAGGGACATGTTTGTGTTTAAAACACCACATACAGCAACATATTTCAATATGATATACAAGCCAAAGACAAAATATTTTATGCCTGCATATGGCGAATTTTCCACCTTCTACCCTACACCTTAAAAAAAAGAAAACAAGTACGTGTTTGTTTTAAAAACACCATACACAACAACATTTCTTTTAATATGAAAGACAAGCCAAAGACAAACCATTTACGTAGCATAAAGTAGAGGAGTATGTTCTTTTCTGTTGGAGTATTTTGTCAAGTACCTACATACATATACGACTACTAAGCTTGTAAACTTTTGTTAGTGACCATCACTTGAACATCATCATCACAAATTTATTGGAGTGTTTTCAATTTTCACAACAAACAGCCAGCCATAACCAGAAAAAGGGTTAGTATTACGCTTTGTATTGTTTTGGGTTAATTTTTGTAATGCACGCGTTATGCATTGTAATAATGACCCAATTTTGTTTTGGTAACTGCATTCATTCACATAAGGCCTTCTTTTTTAGTTTTTTGTTTTTTTTTTAGAACTTTATTGGTAAAAACATCTGCGTTTAATGTGTGTGCTGTGACAGTTTAAGTAAACAATTGAAATGAACAGATTGAGGACAATACAATAAAAATAAATCTTTAGAGTTTTAGGTTTTAACAAATGTTGACGGAATATCAGGTTAAATTGTTTTCTTTACTGTGATAACTAATTTTTTTGTCCGAAAGTAGCCGAAAATTTAATTTTTTTTGTTAATTTAATCTGTATTGAATTCTATATCCCATGCTTATGCAAATAATGTTTCTGGACAGTTCACTTATAACAGTTTGTTAATTAAAATAACAGAAAACACAATTTAAAAGAAATGATTCATTTAAATTTCATTTAAAATCAGATCTACTTACTTCTGATTTAAATCAAATAGTTTTTGTTATTTATTTTTAAATGTTGTTTAAACACATGAAACAACAGTAAAAAAAAAACTAATTATCAATTAGTTAAAAATAAATGTTAAAATTGTATCTATCAATTCCGGAAAAAATAACTGATTATTCATTTATTTTAAAGCGGAAATAAGCTTTTTAAATTTTTGTTTGTTTTTTAATCTCACATAAGTCTACAGACACATTTTGTATGAATGGCCAAATGTGTGTGTGTGTGTTTATGAAGTTCCTATAATTTCACTTGAAATTTAAACAATTTAAATATAAAAACACAAGTTGGAGTTTTTTGAATTTTTTTTTTTTTTTTTTTTTTTGAAACAAAATTTAAATTTGTAATAACTGTAACGAAAACAAATAAACCACGTATTTCCGTTTTGTAGGTAAATCTATATTAAATTTCAAATAAATGAGAAAAATAAATGAAACTGAAAAAATCGGTAAATGACAGTTACTCATTTTGAACAAATGTATAGAAAAGTAACAATAAATATTTCTTTGAAAAATAAATCTATGTTACTTTATTTTTAAATGCACTGAAAACTTTTTTATTAAACTACAAACAGTAAAATACATAATATTCCGAGTGTAATATTTCAAACATATCGTAGCATGTGACATGAAAAGTATTAAGGTCCTATTTTTTATTTAGCAACCTCGAAAATTTTGACATTTTACCTAATCATGTTGCAGCTGAACTCCGCTGACGGATCCTCTATAGATTAAATACTTTTTGTTGCCGTTCAGCACTTGTTGAAGCAAGATCACGCTGCGAAACTTTTTGAAATACGCAGAAAAAATTTTAAATGGGAAAATGATTTTTTTAATTTATTCAAAAACAAAAAATTTATTGTGCAAATTGCATCTTAACTTAATAAATCAATTTGGGATGGGGTTAGCATTAGTAGCTTTTTTCTTTAACATTGTAGGTAAGATAAATTAATAACACTTTAAAAGGCACGAAGAATGTTGATGAAGGACGTAGCTGTCCAGAAAATGTATTGAGCTATTGACCATTCTCGACTCAAAATTAATTTGGTTGCAAAACCACGTCTTGCAAAAAATAAGGATAATTGTGTGTCACAGACAACTTGATCAACAAATTCGATCACAAATTTTAAAATTTATTGAAATTATCTACTACAACAACATTTGTATTCTTTGAAATCCAATGTACTTCTTTAAATTCCAATGTATTTATGAGAAGTATTTTTCATCTTGTGTTTTGCTAACTGATTGAAATTAATTCCATATAAATCGGAATTTTTCCAATTTTAAATTAAAATTTTTTTTTTTCAAAAAAATTTTAAAAAATCAACGATTGGACTTTAAGGTTTTATAAAGTACATATAGGGGATTAAAAATTACAGGGGTTTATTCACTTACACACATGATCATAATAATAGATACACTTAAAAATTCCCTCTTTGAAATAAAACAAAATCATTTTTATGCAATTTAAAAATCAAAAATTAGGCAATATTTATTCATTGAGATCAAATTAATACAAAAACTATAACACTTAACATAAATAGAAAAAAACTAAAAAAATTCAGGTACTTTTTTAAATTAAGGGATTTCAATAGCTGATCATAAAAATAGATTCATTTCATTAATACTTAAAAATTAATAACAAAACTTAATTTTCTCTTGTGAAATACTTTTAAATATTTAATAAGGATTAGTATCTAGTGAAAACACCTCTATTTTGAACCAGTTTATTCATTCTATTTGGCATACTGGCTATTAATTTTTGGCATGTTTCTGTTCTTATTTCATACCACGCTTCCTTGGTTTTTTCCCACAAATCGTCCTTATTTCTAAAAGTTAAGTGGCTTAGCTTTTGCTTAAGTTCACCCCAAAGATTTTCGATTCGATTTAAGTCGGGTGATTGGCTAGGCCAGCTTAAAACATCCACATTGTTCTCCCTCAACCAATTTTTGACCAATGCAGAAGTGTGCTTTGGGTAATTATCTTGCCGATAAACTCAAAGCAACGGCATTTCTTCTCGTGCATATGGAAGCATAACATCTTGCAAGATATCTCTGTACCCTTTTGCATTCATCGTATTTTCTATTCGAAATATTGGACCTACTCCATACCAAGAGAAACATCCCCATACCATGATATTTCCGCCGCCATGTTTGACAGTCTTTTTTGTAAATCTAACGTGAAATTCTTTACCTTTGGGGCGACGTACGTTCCTTTGATAGTCATTACCAAACAAATTTATTTTAGTTTCATCACTCCATAAAATATTGCGCCACCTTTCTTCGTCTTCAATTCCGCTCCAGAGCAAGTGTTCCTTGCCAAAATTTAACCTCATAGTTATATTTTTTTGACGCATCAGTGAGACTCTTCTTGCTATTCGGCCAGGTAAATTTGCATGCTGGAGACGACGGCGAACAGTTGGTGCGCTTATTACGTTATGAATTTCGGCAGAAATTTCTTTTGAGGACTTGCCTGGTTTGTTTTACATGGTCTACCGCGGGTTTCTGCAGTTTTTTTTCCCATTTTAATGCATTTTGAGCCAATTTTACGGATCGCCCCAAGCTTTTTGATATCTCTCTTAAAGATTTTCCATCATTTCTTAGGACTTTAGCTATAGCCCTTTCATCAGACGAACAATGCTTGTTTCTACCCGTATTCTTTTAAAATAAGCACGTATTATTAAAGAAATTATTTTATTTTTTAAGTAAACTTACCAAATACTACCAATTATTGCAAAATATGATTTAACAATTGAAAAAAATAGGAAGAATTGCACGTGTATCTATTAATATGATCACTTGTGGAATGCACTTTTAATGAACCGTTAACTGTCAAACGACAAATAAAGATCAGCAAGCACATGCTTGTATATTTAATAGCGTTGCCACATCGAATACTAAAAAAAACTCATTTACTCATTAAAAAAAAAAAAATAGAAATTTAAAATATTTAGGCTTTTCAGAAAATGTAACCTGTGTATCTATTATTATGATCATGAGTGTATTTCGCTTTAAAGCAAGTTATCTATTTGTTTTTACGAATTTCATAGGTTTTTGGTAGAAACATTTCCAAACAATATAAAATACACCAATCCTTTAAATTATGGCAAAATGGAGACATACTAAATTGCCACTGTTTTTAAGGTCAAATTTTAGGAGATTTTAATTTTTTTAACATATTAATATAATAGATATTTCTGAAGGGATATTGATGAAACTGCTTGATATTATTCTCCTAGGTCCAAAAATAATATTCTTATTTTATTATTTTATCATTTGTAATAATTTTTAGAAGAAAAATTTTAAAAGATAATTACAAATTTTTATATGTAAATTATTAAAATTAAAAAAATATATATATATTTATATATATTTATATCTAAAACAGCGCAAAAATTTAAATTTTTAGTAATAAGATTAAAAATTTGTGTAATGATTTATAATGTCTTAATTTTCAATAGTCCACAGAAACATTTAAAATTTTTAATAGCCGAAATTTTTATTTTTTATTGCCGAAAACTAAAATTTACTTTCATCTTGTTTGTTATAAGCAATATATATACTCAGAATATTATGTAGTTAACTGTTTGTAGCTTAATAAAAAAGTTTTCCGTTCCATTTAAAAATAAAGGAACATACATTTATTTTTCAAAGAAATATCTATATTAACTTTTTTATACATTTATTCGAAATAATTTACTATCATTTACCATTTTTTTTAAGTTTCATTTATTTTTTTCATTTGTTTGAAATTTAATAAAAATTTACCCACAAAACCGAAACTTGTGGTTTATTTGTGTCCGTAACAGTTATTACAAATTTAAATTTTGTTTGCTGTCTGTTTCAAAAAAAAAAATATTCAAAAAATTTCAATTTGTTTTTTTATTTAAATTGGTTGTATATATACATAAACACACATACATACACAAAACCATTCACACAAAAAGTGTTTATAGCTTCATATGCATACATACATTTTGTATTATACGAGTATATTAAAAAAAACAAAAAATACAAAAACGGAAATAGTTTCAAATAAATGAAAAAAACAGTTATTTTTTAAGGATTGGTAGGTAAAATATTGACATTTATTTTAACTGATTATATCAGTTGTTTCTTACGGATGTGTCAGTTGATTAATCAACATTTAAAAATAAATAGCAAATGGCATTTAATTTAAATAAAAATTAAGTAGACCGGTTTTTAAATGAAATATCATTTCTTTTAAAGGACATTTTCAGTTATTTTAACTTATAAACTTTTTTAAGTATACAAGTAGACGTAAATTTGTCATCAAATTATATAATTTATACACACTTTAAAGATCCGAAACTGCGCGAATATTTTTAGTTTACAGTATTTATTTTAGGTTCAAATTCTGTTAGTATTATTATGAATATATAAGTAATTTTCTATAAGAATTTGTCATACAAACCTTTTATTATACCCTTATAAGTACGTAAGTAATCCATTACATGCAAATACAATTACAGTAGCCCCCCTATATAATGTATTATAAGAGACATAAAATGTTATCCACCAAACTTTGGATTAAAACTTAATATGTATTGACAATTGACATTAAACAGGGTATAAGAAATAATATATATTCCTTAAAAAAACGTATGGTGATAAAACAATTTCATAATATTCCTAGATTGTAGTACAAGTATTATAACAACTAGAAATAAATAAACCACCTCTTAAGAAAGAAAAAAAAAGCAAAAACTTGTCGGTGTTTATGCAATGCGACAACTTAAGATTATATAGAATGGGTGAGTACAACATATGTGTTAACATATGTTTGATCTCACGTTTGGCTAAAAGGACGACCAAAACAACAACATCGACGACGACGACGACGAGAAACCAACGACAAGTATTAAGACAAAATTTAACGCTTAAGCGATTAAACTACAACAACAGCCACAAACAAAAACAAAAAAAAAAAACACACACATAACCTTTTATGCGACCTCATGACGAGAGACAAGCTTATGAACAAGCAGGCCAATAAATACAGACAGCTAGTAAGCAACAACATTGTGTTTCAATAGCTGGCAATCTGACTGCCTGTACAACGATGACAGAGAATTGGCCAACAGGCCAGACTTAACCGCAAAACAACAAAACGATAATGCAGTTAGGCATAAGCCACAGAAAAACTCAATAAAAACTCCTGGCATAAGCAAAAGGTGGCCACTACTATATAAACATGGAGAATTTAGAATTTATGGTTATTTCATGAACAATTTCATAAATTGATATGCAAAAAAAATAAAAAGCATAGCAAAGCGCATAAAGCGTTTATAGAGTGTAATATATGCCAATGTAAATGATATCAAGTTTTCGATACTGTATAGAAAAATGTATATTAAATTTTTTGTCATCAGTAGTTTTTCAATATATTTTTGAATTGGTCATTTTATTTATTTTTTTTTGGTTAGCCTGTGGTAATAAGAAACCTTTATGCAATAATGCAAGAGTTTTGTCACCACATTTATTAAAAAACGTAACAGCAATCATGAAGTAAGGAATTTTTTAGTTAAACATGACCGAATATTTTGTTCCTTAACGGTGTTCACGACTCTGTGCAAACACGGAAAATATTTTTCTTGATTACATATAAGAAATATCTCGGAAAAATTTTAAGATTTTAATCAATATCTTCGACTAAGGCGTTCATGCCATGTTTTCTCTTAAAAACTAAAATATTTCTTAAGGAGTTTGATATACTAAGTTTAAAACTGGGTTTTTAATTGCTCAAACATATCAGGTTATGGAAATATTCTGATCTATATTATAAAACCCGTTTTTAATACTTTAAATAGAATATTGAAAATTTCGGTTACAATTTAAATACATATTTTTAGTTATAATTAGTAATAAATTTGGTAAAAAATAATTCTGAGTAAATTTTGACTAGTTTTTCAATATATTTTTTCATTGTTGTAAGATTCGAATATATTTTTCTATTTAATAGATATATTTGAGTAACCCAAATGTTTTTAAATTTTCAGTAATTTTTTCTATATTAACGGATTTTGGTTTCTCGAACTTAGTTATCCCATAAATGAAAGAAAAATATTTTCGGTCAGTTTCGGTTATAATGATAATCGTTATTTTACACATATTTGATAATTTTTAAGTATTTTTAGAAGGGAAATGTAATTGAAAAAATATTTATAAACCTAATTTTCTGTTTGCGAAAGATTTTCTTTTTAATATTTTCAGATTCTTACATAACAATACCAGACTTTAAAAAAATTTAAATTTCAAACAGAAGGTTTTCGGTCAGTTTCGGTTAAATTACAAGTCTTTGTTTTATATATTTTTTGTTTTTAGAACAAAAAAAAATCCGTTTAAAATATTCAAAAGTTTAATATGTGTCATTTTGCTGATTTTAAGACTTAGAATTAAAGTAAATTTTTTTTAATGTTTTTATCACCTGACATACGGTTAAAATTGTATTTAGACACCCAAATATTGGACAGTTAATCATGACTCAAAATTAAAACAAAATCGGACCATATTTGAACCTAGTCCCTCAGTATTTGCTCATATGAACTTTAATAACACTATTGGTAGCATAATAGATATTTGGATTAAATTTTGTATTTTGGCTTGACCTTTCCCATAGAAAGGTCTTTTCTGAAGAGGGCTTGAATGGTATTTAGGCACATAAAGAGGGGGCTCCTAATATAAAGACAATCGTAAAATATTTGGTCCCCATATTACACCGTGCTTTCCAGTATTTGCTAAATGCAATTTTTCGACAATTCCATTCAGATTTATCTCTATATTTTCCGCCCTGATTATTAAAAAGGGATCAGGTTCCTTCCGGAATTTGTAGTCATGCCCGATTTTAATCTTTTTACAAATTTTCTTTATAACTTTTCGATTTGTTGTTTAAATATATTTGCACATCTCTGCTTTTTTATACGGTAGATGGCCCCCACCAATGTATCTGAAGTTTTTAACGAGACACTATAACCCCTCCGGATTTTTGTAAATTTCCCACAAACCCGTGAAATGGTTCTTACCTTGGTAGTGCCTTAGGCCCTCGAAAGGTTTTAAAAGCAAATCCATACGGATAAAATGTTTGCACAGAAAATATCATTTGTAGTTGTCAATTAATAGTTTGTTTAATTATCAAAAATGGTAATTGTATTTGCAAATTGTTTAGATTTCATTAATTTTTTTTTGTCAATATTACGAAATTCAAATAATTTTTACTGTTTATGGAGCATTATTAGTAGATAAGGACCATATCCGGAGGAGGTCCCGAGACCTTATAATTTTAACATCTTTTACATATCAGTAAAGTAATACATCGGCTTCTATGGCTGGCTATACATTACTTTACACATTATTTGGTAATGTATGATTTTGCTGGGTGACACAAGTTTTTTAGATTATTTTTTATGTGTAAAACTTTTTAAGATTTTTGTCGGAGTTTGTTTGACTATTTCGACTATAATCCGCGCTATTAAGAACAAAATTATTCATCGATGTTATCAACATAAAGGCAATCAAATAAGAAATCACAACATTAAAAAATAAATTTTGAAGTTTTTGAAATTTTTGCTATAGTTTGGTATAGAATGTTTTGATTCTCAGTTTTCACAACTCATCGCTAGTAGGAATAGGCAAGTAAATCTAAATTTTCCAAAACTGAATTATTTTTTTTTATTTATTTAATATATTACGAACTTACAAAACAAAGCAAATTACCGATTTTTAGCTAGGCTGAAAAATCTCTTTAGAAAGCGAAGTTTAAAAGTTTTAGACATGTGGAAGAAGATAGAGCTTTAGAAAATATAAAATTTTATATATTTTGCTCCATTATTATCTTCTTAGCAATCAAACACGTGGTTAAGTTGATTTCCTAACATGCACAATGACAATACTTACAGTTTTTTTATTTATATACACAAAAAATTGTTATGCTCTGGCTCAAGTAATATTTTTTACTGTTTTCTTTGCCATCAAATATTTTGAACAAATCTTAAAAAATTTTAAATATTTTTTTTTTTTGATAGTAATTTTTTTTCCATGGACAAATTTCGCTAGAACTTTAAGGGCCTCAAAATGTAATCTAAATTGTAAACATTAACTTTTTTTTAAGAAAAACACAATCATAATAAGCCCAAATTATCATTTATTAAATAAAAAAATTAGTCTTTTATATTAAATTTGCGAAAAAGCAAATTGTACTAAATTATTACGCGAAATTCATTATCGTGAAAAATCATTTTGTTTTTGTATGAAGTGTAAGAGTTTTTTCACGTGAAACCCCAAAAACTAACTATGCTTAAAGGCCATATTTTAAAGAAGTAATCAAGGTATGATTTAAGAAAATCTATGGATAAATTACACATATAATGAAATTTGTGAATATTTAATTAAATTATTTAATTTTAAATATTACTCATACGCCAGGTAGTACCTCTATTTATGTAAATTTAATAAAAAAATTACACATTTTAATCGCAATTTATTGACTTTTTTTTTATTATTTAATTTATATTTTTGTAATCTAAACCACCTACTCTTGAATTTGTAGGGCAATGTTTATAAATTAAGCTTTCGGTTAGTTTCGGTTCAGTGTTTGCAACTTAGCGTTACAAGCACCCTCTTAAATATATATTACCTTCTTTTTAATATAGTAAAACAAAAATCAATATGCTCAAACTTTATTGCAACAAAAGTATAATATATTACCCAGATCATGAATCAATGTTTTAGTTGCTTGGTTTAAGGCGAAATTTTACTAACAAAAATTTATTTCACAATCACACACTAGTCTCGTATATGTCACTCGTATGTACCTGTTTCATAGTGTCGGCATATTTATTTATATTTTATGCAATATTGTTGGTTTTTTTCTTTGGG
Organism: Eustalomyia histrio; assembly: GCA_949748255.1. Lineage (NCBI taxonomy): Eukaryota > Metazoa > Arthropoda > Insecta > Diptera > Anthomyiidae > Eustalomyia > Eustalomyia histrio. Next base: position 51,494,823 of record OX456523.1, on the reverse strand, counting down.
TCACATATTCTTTTTAAACCACTGCACTGGTCTGCCATAAGTTGGTTTATGTGAGCAACGAAGACATTTATTGTTTTATTTTTTTGTGGAGCATTAATACCAAAAGTTGTTAAGTGTTGCATTGGGAATTCTTAAATTCACAATTTTGTTTTTAATCATATCATTAAAAAAAAAAAAACAACTGTATTGAGTAGGGTATGGTTGCTCTATCTGTTTGCAAGTCTGTATTTTCGATTGAATTTCATCTGGTGGTAGTGTACTTTAAAGTTTCATGGTGGTAATAGCATATTGTCTACATATGTTGTTGCTCAGCATTAAATTATTTCAAAGATTAGATCAACTTGTTGCTAAAGAAATAAAAATAAGATGCAGATTGCAGTTTCAACAGTGCTGCTCTGGAAACGACAATGTCATGACAAAGTGTTGTTAATATGCTGCTATTATGTTGAAATAATATTTTTGTTTAAATAAAAAAGGGGTTATAATGATATATTTATACGATGCAATTATCACGATCTATAAAAAAATATTTTTTTTTAAAGTCTTAATGAATGATATAAATTACTTCCTTTGCATAAAAGACAAACTTCAGATAGTAAGTAGGTCCCTTGTTTTAAATTTTCTTGTATGATTTAAAGTTTTTCTTAAAATTTGATTAAGATTTATTTCTAGTTCGGATTAGAATCGGTTAAATTATGGCAATACATATTTATTTAAAAACTTACTCACTTGACTGGTTTCATATATAAGCGGTAAGTAAACTAACTTCATGATTTTAAAATCTTACATCTAAAGCTTTAGATTAAAAATAAATATTTTCGGCCAGTGACTAGAAGTTTGATGGGCAATATTGAATTTGTCTGGTTTTTGGTATTTGTGTTAAGTTTTGGGTTGTAGTGTGCTCTGACATATATAGTATAATTTTATGGCCAACATTTTTGTAGAACATTTCATTTCCGCCCTTCCCCTTCTTCGGGGTGGTTTTTACAATTTGTTAGAATAAAGTCAAAAAATGCCGTTATGAGGGGGAGTTAGAGGGTTAATATGTTCTACAAAAATATTTGCCATACCATTATCTACAAAGTTGCTGAACATACCCTACACCTCAGATGTAAAGAAAACATAGTTTTTTTAACCGATATGCTGCAAGAACAGGCCAGAGCTGGGAAACTTTGACCGCCTCTAAAATGAAATTCCGATGTAAACTATCAAAACGACGACTCACGTATATTTTTGTTGGTCTCCTTAACAAGAATCAACCGTAATTTTGGAAAAAGTTTGAAATTGTTTTACAGTGTTATTTTCAATGTATTTTTTTATTTAAACAAAAGGGTTTAATTAAAATAAATTGTTAAATTAAATTAAATTGTTTGTTTAATTAAAATAAAATTCTTTGTTTTATTTACAAGTAAATAACTTGTTTAAATAAAATTGTTTCTTTAATTCTTTAATATTTTACTTTTAAATAAATGTTTCGAGAAGTTTTGGATATATTTTTTAAGCAATTTTGAACTTCATGAATTTAAAATATTACATCCAAAGCTTAAGATGGAAAATAAATATTTTCGGTCTGTTTCAAATTTAACTTATTTTAATTTGTATTTTTTCAAAGATCATTTTGAATGTATTTTTTAATTAAAATAAATTTTTTTCTATTTCGTTTCTTTAATCCTATATTTAACTTTAATATAAAATTTCGAGAAGTTTTAAATACATTTTTTTCAAGCAATTTTAAACTATTTAATTTACTAAGTTGTTCACAAAAGCCAAATAAAAGTATAAAAATATTTTCGGAAAGTTTCGGTCAGTTTCGGTTATAGCAACTTGTGTTCTTCTTTCCTTGCTTAAACTTAGCAAAGCTTATGAATCATCTTACAATACATTAATTTGGTAATTTGTGTTTTCGGCCAGTTTTACAATTGCATAAATTAATTGTTTGTAGAGTAGAAAATGTAAGCTTGCATTATAAGATAAGTTCTCAAGTTAAAAAATCATTTACTATAAAATATTTTAATACTTTATTAATTTCAGATCAGTATAAAAATTACGAATCATGAAACTTTTCTTTGCCACGAAAAATATTAAAACTATTAAATATTTTAATAATAAAATAATTTTTTTATATAAAGAACACCTTATCAAAATTCAAATATTTTAATTGATTCTTATTTAATCGGAAAATAAATGTTTGATTTAAGACATCATGCAAATTCGATTATAAATATAATAAAATTCCAAATTTAAATTTTAAAGGATAGAAATAGCTGGAAATTTGTATATATATTTCCATAAATTTTTTGTCGGCTTTAAATTTACTTTAATATCTAAAAATTAAAAAAACATCTGTTTTACCTAAATTCCTGTAAAGTTTATTTGTGGTTTAGTTAAGAATTTAAATTTAAATATTTACTTATGTCCCAATTAGTTTCTCCTACTACATTTTTTGAGTGTAAACAATTCCAAATGTAAGTACTTAAGACAATTTAACAAATAGTTTGTTTATATTATAAATCCCCCCCCAAAAAAAGAGACTGTCGGCAACTAAAAAAAGGGGGAATAATTTTTAATGCAGCATTAAAAATAACTAAAAAATAAATAAACTTAATCTAGATTATTGTATATTATTTATTTTTTTCCTTAAAAAAAGCTTCACGCTTGTGGGGTGTTATTATGCAGTTTTCTACAGATTGTTGCTCCAATTATATATTGTATCATATCTAAAACTACAAAAAAAAAACAACAATTTAACAACACCATAGTTATGCTACTGTAAATAATTATTTATTTGTCTGTTGGTCCTATCGTCTGAGTTTAAGTTAAAAAATATTTTTTGTCTGTTTGTCTTATATTTAAACATGTAAATGATGTGTTGACAGCGTGCATTGTTGTTTGTTTAGAGAAAAAAAACTGCATAAATAGATAAAATGTTTATTGAGGAGTATGTAGTTAAATAAATTCAACAATTTTTTTATCTCATATAAAATTGTTTTAACTATGTTACACTTTTGTTTATTTTTTTTTTCTTACTTTGGCTAAAAAACTCTATTCAAATGTGTCTCTGTTTATTTCCCCCTTTTTTAAAACTATTTTTTCTCTCCTGTTTATTTTATGTTTATGATATTAAACTTTTGACCTGAAATGTTTTTTTTCCACTGTTTAATTAAATTTAATATATGGTTCGACTAGAAAATGTTAGATTTTGCATATCACAGTTACCTGGATAAACAGTAATGAGCAAATTAATAGATAAATATTAGATTTTACGGAATTTTAAATATTCAATTTGAATTATCACTCAGGAAATTATGTTAGTAGAATAGACTGTAATTGACAATTAAAATAATTGCATAATGCAGTGAACACCTTACAGCATTTGAATTTAATGAAACGTAGTACATAGCAAAAACAATATACAAATTAAGTAAAATTTATTGTTAAAATTTTCTAAAAAAATAACTACACTTGTGGTAAAAAACAACTATAAATGCTGTTGAATTATTTTACATTCACTTTTGAATTCTCCAATTTTCACTTTGTCAACTTTAAATAGTTTTATTTGTTGTATTTCGACCTTCTAAGTTATCTCAGAATAACCAAAGCTTAATACCCAACCATAGTTATGAATGTCAAGTTTATATGAAAAAATTTGTGGTTAACGTTTTACTCTGGTTACTTATTAGGAAAATTATATCAAATATTTTTAATAAAATTTATATAAAATATTTTTACAAGAAAGAAAACGAGAATTGTAAAGCAATAAAATTGCATAGATATAAAAAACAACTACAAATTTCAAATATTGCCAAAATACATAAAGTTTTCCGATCTTGAATAAATAATGATCGTTTTACACAAGAAGTCGCTACTATTATATAAACTAATATTCCAGTTTCCAATGTCTTGCCGCTAAAACCTATTGTGAGTGAGCATCTTTGGCAGCAAATATTTGCTCGAACATGTCGGGTTTTGTGTTTTTGCGTGGAATTATTTTTCATTACCAAAATATAAAAAAAGTGCGGCCGGTGGTCATCGAACATTAATGGAAGATTACAGTGAGCATGGTCTATCTGAATAATTGTGTCAGAGGTGGTTTCTTTGCTTTAAAAATTGTAATTTTGTGCTCGAAGACAAGGAACGGCCGGATCAACCCAAATAATTAGAATCATTGCTCAATGTCAAATATTCCTTGCATGACTCATATGCTCTGTATTTGGTAGCGCCAGCGCTGCGTGATCTACTACGAGCTGCTCAAACCAAATGAAATGATCACGGAGGAACGCTATTAGACTCAACTCATGCGTTTGAGCAAAAACGGCCGAAATAACATTTCCTTCAATATCCACTTTTTTAAAACTAGTAATTTTTTTTGCTAATTTAAGCAAATCGGTTTTCAAAAAATTGTAAAATGATTTCTTAAATTAGCAATAAAAATTTTTAAATATTCTGTAAAAATTTCGTAATTCGTAAAATGTAAATAGCAAAAAGATTTGCGAAATAAATTTTTTTTTACTAAAAATCAGTACAAAAATAGTAAAGTGGGATTGAAAACTGTTAACGAATTTTTTTACTAACTTTTTTTCTGAGTGTATACCTTCCTTTTGAGTTAAGTTTAAACATTTTTTCAAAGAAATTTATTTGGAATTTTTGGATGAAATTAAATTTAAACATTTGGTTGGACACAAACAAATTTGACACTGATTCGTCAAATCCACTAAAAATTAGAGACAGAATTGAAAATTAAATCTTTTTAAGATGAAGGGATATCATAGTAAGTTTCCTATTATTTTAAACCACACTGTACTGTTGTAGCAAGGAGTATCTAGTTGTATACATATTGTAGTTGTAAGTGGGTAATGTTTGTCGTCGTTTGTAATCTTAAACCAATAAACATTAATTAAACATAAAATATTCATAGTTATAAAATTTTATCTTTATTGGTTAAGGTAGAAAAAATCTATAGGTTACGTTTTATTTTTAAATTTTACAGAATTTCCAACTGTAATTGTTCAAAATTTGAAAGTAAAAATAAACTTTTAAATACAGTTACACTAGTATACAAAAAAATAATCATTATACCAGTTTGTCTAAATGTTTTCAACTACCAAAAATATCGATTTGAAAATATCTTCATAGTATACCAATCGACTCAGAATAACTTTTTGATGGGGAAGTGAGTTTGTGTGTCACAAAAAAAATTTATTGGGATGATGTTTGTTACATAGGATTTTATTAGCTCAGTGACAATTCCAATTAATTTGTTTGGAATCGGTCCATATTTAGACCTACCAGAACTGAGTTTCAATTGTATTTAGACAGACAAATTCGTAGATATTAAGTTGATTTGGACCACGTCTCCATATGAACCCAATTTCACGATATTTGCTTAAATGAACTGTAGTCAAATTATAGGTTGCAAATGTAAAGATATTTTAATAAAATTTAGTACATAAGTTTCCATTAGCTTAAGTACGAACTCGAATAGTATTTGGACACACAAAACTGAAGATATCTAGTTGGAATTTTGCTTGTGAATGTTATATGGGACCATAAATTATCCTTGCAAGTTTAAAGAAAATTGCTCCATATTTGGCTCTAGTCCCCATATAAATCAGCCTTTTTTCTTAAATGAACTTTCTAGGCAAGTTTGTTTAGATTAATCTCTATATTTTCCGAAAATTCTTCCCGAAAATTGACCCAAATTGTACTTGGTATCATATAGTCGGCAAGCTCGGCTTTTTTTACTAGTTTTACTATGTATTTTGACCAGCTGAACCCGAATATCACCATTTTTAAAATTTTTTATTTTTGATAATTTCTTGGAGGCAGTTTGACTAATTTGACTATATCACGGCCCAAGAATATACAAATCTGTTCAAAGATGGTATCAATATAAATACCACAAAATGGGAAACAAACTTTATAAGCATTATTTTTTTTTATCGATTAAGTAGTTTAGCCAAAAAAGACCAAAATTTATCCGAAAAATTAAATTTTAAATATTACAAAAGTATTATGAAAAAATAATAAAAATGTGTTTTTTATTTTATGCATAAACTCCATATTTCAATGAAAAAAATTAAGGTATAAAGAAAACCCATGGATTATAAAGATTGTTTCCTATATTGTGGTCTTAATATTGATAATATCTGTGAACAGATTTAGATATAGACAAATTAGTGAAACTGCCCGTGATGAAAGTCTTAAATATAAAAAAATTTGTTAAACCTTATAACCGAAAAATAGGTAAAACAACCTGTACTGGATTCGATACTTTAAAGATATTGTTTATCGTTCGTTTACTACTTTGAATTGATTGATCTTACTTTGAATTAATATTGAATTTGTTGTTTAGAAGCTGATCTTACAACATTATTTTGTAAAAATGAACCACAAGAAAAAATTATGTTGGGCGCCATTTTATGCCTGTGAAAAAGTTATAAACAAACTTTTGTTACAGAACAAATTTTACGTGTCTATTCTAAGGCCATAACTGTACACTCTGAATATTATGTAGTTTACTGTTTGGAGTTTTATAACAAAGTTTTCCGTTCCATTTACAAATAAAGGAATATACATTTATTTTTTAAAGAAATATATATTTTGACTTTTTATACATTTGATCAAAATGATTTATTGTCATTTACCGATTTTTTTTATTTTCATTTATTTTTTTCATTTGTTTGAAATTTAATTAAAATTTACCCACAAAATGGCAATTTGTAGTTCATTTGTGTCACAGTTACAGTTATTAAAAACTTAAATTTTGTTTGCTTCCTTTAAAAAAAAATATTCAAAAAATTCCAATTTGTTTTTTATTAAAATTGTTTGTTTATATACAAAATTATTTTAATTCAAATAAATAAACACATACAAATTGACATAAAATGTGTCTATAGCCATACACACATTTTGTAGATCAAAAAAAAACAAAAATAAAGAACGGAAACAATTTGAAATAAATAAATCAGTTATTTTTTACGGAATTTTTAGGTTAACTATTTTAAGGGTATATTCTTCCTACGTTTATTGCCGTAAACTAACAAAAAGTTTTATTGTTGTAAACTAACTAACAAAAATTTTATTTAAAACATTCACAATATTAAGACCCATTACAAAATTAACAAATTTGATTTTTTTTTAAATGTTACTGTTTTGATTGTTAAAAGTGGACAAAATAAATAAGCATGGAAACCTTTTTAGCGGTCCAATCAATCAATCAATCAATGGGCAAAAAAAAAGATCGTTTTATACGTTTTTCTGTGTTTTTTTTAAAGAAACAATATACATATATTTTTATCAAATCGGGCGTATTTTGATGACTTTTGCAATGGGGTACTAAATATAAAGAAAAGGTTCAAAATAACTAAATATCGAACAACTTTGAAACCCATTTTTCCCAAATTTTATTTACTTATGTCTCCTCTATCTTATGTGAACTGCGAACTGCCTGCCGTAGGTACCTCCGTTAATCGTGGTGTTTATCCCTACTGAAAGTCACTCCGTTATCCACAAGTCTTATTATTCTGCAGAAAACTAGTTTCGGTATCGGAAGACTTTTAAAAAAATAAACCGTTCAGATTTCGAAAACTAGAAATAATTCTTTGGTTAAGTTTGAAGTATTTCGTTATATGAGGATCTATATAATAAAATTTCGAACAACTTTAAAGTCAATTTTTACCATATTTTAATTACTTTTGTTATGAGAGCTGAGAAGTGCCTGCCGTAGGTACCTCCGTTATTCTTAAGTGTTGTTCGCTAGTAAGAAGAGTTCCAATTTTCTACAGAAAATTTGTTTTGGGAGTATTCCAAATTGTAGAAAGTATTTTTTTTTTACATTTTGACTTTATTGCCTTATCTGAGGATCTATATAATATTATAACATTTATTTTATAGGAATATTTTATTGCAACAAAAATAAAAATGTACTTAATGGATTCATAACAAAAAAAGAAAAATGTCACAAAGTTCAACAAACAACTAAAAAAAACAATATATATTTTTACTAAAGGAAAGAAAACCTTAGTTTATTCATTTAACTTTATGAGACATCCTCTTTAAATTCAAATGCAAACCCATAATGACTTCAATGATCTTTACAATAACTAAACTCAACAGAGAAATATACACTATATAAAAAAAGAAAACCTTAGATATGTTGAGAAGGTAAACAAAGGTATACAAATAAAATGTTTGTAGGTATATGTTAAATATTTACTTACATGCTTTTCTGGTCGCAAAACTATACCATTTGTTGCTGATGATGACGGCGGTGATGATGATGACGATGCAGTTGATGTTGTATTGTGATCATTGTTAGTACTGGCTGCACTACCACCAGCATTGTTGTAACGATCATGGGCTCCCTTACCATAACGACTTTGTATGACGGCTGTGGCAGCAGCGGACAATAACATTGGCGATGTTGTTGATGATGTTGGTGATGAAGAGGCTGATGAAGATGTTGTTGGTTTATCAGATGCCATTAAGTTGTCCAAATCTCGCAAGAATTTGTTTGCCCACATATTTACATCATCAGTGGCAGCTTCTGCTGCTGATTTCATTTGCAATTGTTTACGAAGGCGCTTAAGTGTTGACGAAGATGCAGACGACATAGACGATTCTGCTGCTGCTGCTGTTGTTGCTTCAGCTGATGACGATGAGAATGGTAATGACGATGAGGCAGACGACAATGAAGATGTTGTTAAAGAATCACCTTGTTTGTTTTCTTGTTGTAAAGGGATCAAAGTATTTGGCGGCTTTGTTTGCTTGTTTTTACTTTTATCTGTTAATGTTGGTTGTTGCTGTTGCTGTTGTTGTTTATCATTACTGTTGCTATTTTCCATTTCTATAGTTGTCACTTTGGCTCTAGAGGGTAATTTGTTGCTGCCACTACTGTTCGAGTAGTTAGTGTTTAAGGCATTAACAATATGTCCACCGCCACTGGCACTGTCAAAGCCACTATCAGATTCTATAGAACCAGTCAATTCATCATGTGAGACAGCTGCTTTTAATGTGTCTACCATTTGATTTTCAATGGCGGCTACCGCAGTTGTATTTCTATCACTTTTTTGTTCATACTCTGGCAATTTTTGATGTTGCTGAAGTTTTTGTCGCGCCTTATGCAATTCAAAAACTTCATTGATTTCATGCTGAAATTAAACAAAAAAAGAAAAAAAAACATGATTTTTAAAAGATGTTGGTCGTTATTAAACTACACAATAAAATAAATTTCTAGAATTCGTTTAGAGAAAAAAAACAACAAGAAATCTTTTTTTTTCTACTTTGTTCCATTTTTCTTTAATTCTTAACAATAAAATCCACACAAATGACAATAAATTAGCTCTCACATGACACTGGACAAATGATGTTTTTCTTCTTCTTCTACTTCTTTCTCCTTCAACTCCTTCCTCATTTTATTTCAAGCCTTTATAGACTTACAATGTTGCTTAACTAACTTTAAGTAAGAGAGAAAAAAAAACCCACTACTTTAAACTGAAGTTTTTTATTTGGTTTAACGCATTAGTTGACTTAAGTTAAGATCCTGGTACATCCATCAAAAGATAAAGCCGCTTAGCTGCACGATCGTTTTTACTCTGGTTGTTTTAGTTGTTGTTGTTGTTTTTATATTGTAACATGGTTTTGTTACGACTAATGTAAAGGCTTTTGTGAAGAATAAACATTGAATTTGTTGTTGTTGTTGTTTGGTGTCCATAATCTTAACTAAATAAAGGTATAAAGTGTGTTGAAAAAAAGAAAACTCCGTAGGAGGAAGTGTTAAGGCTTTAGCTACTGATTGCATAATTATTAGAGACAGAGATGAATGCAAAGAAAATGAGGAAGAATTGCATTTTTTCAAAAGATATTAGAGCATTAGAATTCTTGGGATATCTTTTAAAACTTTAAAATAAACTGTATTTAAAACGATGAAAATATCTAAAAGTTGCCTCTTAAACTTCAACTTATATTTAACTGTAATTTTTATGACAATTTTTCTGAACGGCCTCAGTATCCAAAGTAAAAAATTTTTCGCGTCATTCTTTTTTTTTTTGCTTGAATGAAAAAAATTGTAATTTATATACAGAGTAGTACAAATATATTAACCCGATGTTGTTTTGCTATATCTTTAAAATGAAACGGTGTAATATATGTTTTGTAAATGGTGAAGTTTTTATTTTATAGTTGGTCTTTTTAATACTTATATCTATGAAAATGTATTTTTAGTCTGGTTCGAGATCATAGAAAATTTTTTTTCCAAACGAAAAATACATTTTCATACATATTTTTTAAATGTTTATTTAGACTTTTAAGTTGTTTCTATAAATTATTTGAAGATTATGTAAGTACGCCGATCAAGTGGTCGCCGCCGTTGCTGATGATGAATCTTCCCGCTTTCTCCCCGGATGTTCTCTATGAGAGCTTCCAGAGTTTGTGGCTTATTCACATAGGTCCGTGACTTCAATACCCCAAAGAAAAAGTCTAGAGCGTTTAAATTGGGTGAGCTTACTGACCATTGGAAATCGCCAAAATGAGAAAAACGACCCAGAAACGCAGCATTCAAAATATCCATTGTCGAGCGAGCTATATAGGCAGTTACTCCGTCCTGTTGGGACAACATTTTTACCAGTCCCAATTCATCAATAAAAGCCTGCTTATTATGGTTTTGTATCGTTCATAAGCCACAGTAACCGTATTAACCACGTGGTTCTCGAAAAAGTAAGGCCCGGTGACACCTCCGGCGTGTAGGGACTTTGGGTGGATGTAATGACGAGTGGTGAATAATATGTGGGTTTTCAGGGCACCTGATGGGCACATTTTGTCTGTACGTATCCGTTCAAATAAAAATAGGCCTCGTCGATCACATCAATTCGGACAGCGTTCCAGAGCTGTCGACGAGTATTCTCCATCTGTTTACTTCAGAAGTATTAAAACAAAACTGACAGTTGCCGTCATTTGCAAAATTAATAGCATCTTCCGATAGGGTAATTTATTTCTATTTTCAAGACATATAGGCGGCACAAAAATGTTCTGCTAATACATTTTGCAATAGTATTTCGCTACATTTTAACGTCAATGAGATAAACGAAGCTTAGAAACATAAAAACTTCTAAACTTTTTTTAGCCTCTTTTTAGTTTTCAAAATCAGTTTAACAATCAGATATTAGTTGACCATTTCTGCTGCGTTAATATCAAGAAAATATGCTATGAGAAGGGGAAAAAGAGGGAGTAGTGCTTATGGCTAACTGACTTGAATGTATCTGCATAGTAATTAACTGGGAAGACTGCAAGATAATTCCACTACTGCGAAACGAAATCTCTCAAAACCGTTATGCAATCCACCTGAGCAAACACTACACACGAATGATATCTACTTAATAATCGCGTATTAGGAACAGAAACTCGAAATCTTGGGATATGTTCACTTAAAACAGCAGGTCATTTCCCTTCTTATGATTATATCTTTGGAATAGAGTAACATAAGCCAAATTTAAACGATGATTTAACAAAACAATAAAGTTGGATACCCGAAACTCGTCTTGCCAACGCCATCTATAACAACACACAAAATCAAGAGATGTCATTACCGATACCAAACTCCATAAGCATTGAAATAAGTGCGCCACATACACACAAAAGCCTTAGAAATATTAAGAGCAGCCACTTTTCTGTTGCCAACTGGACCGACTCCGATGTTCCGAAGGTAACCAAGTTTGTTTCCCTTAGAACAAAAGCTATGTAGGGAAATGGACTCTAGATAATTTACATGATGGCAATTAATAATGCTCTATTATAGGGTTATAAGCCGCACGCTTTTTAGGGTTTGTCTAAAGATTGGCAAGCTTGATGTCTGTAAGAAACCCGCAGGGTACAAAGAGCTAAAACGTAAGTAAATGATCCATCTAGCGTCGAAGAGCATTATTTCGGTAACAGTGCTCGTATCCCATCCGTCTTGGGTGTTTTGCTTTAGCTGACATCAGCAAGAACCCTTAATTTGGCTTGAGCTCAGAAGAATATCTTGGGAATAGTATAGGGTACTCACTCGAGTTTATGCTGCCGTTAAGTGCTTTCGGACAAGAATGAATATCTTGTAAAGCCTTATCAAATAAGGGCAACTAAGAAATCTATGGAGTCAATTCTTTTGTAACATAACTGCCACATATTACGAAAATAAAAAAAAAAAAAATTTGGGACTGTATGGACGTCAAACTTTTTTTAAGTCAGAACTCACGAAAACACAGAAAAATATTGCTTAGGCCGTAAACGTATGATGGCCAAAGGGTTAAAATATCTTCCCGAATTTGACGTTCATGTTTTATACTGAATTAACGATTTCCTGGTTTGATACTTGTTTGATACTTAATTAAAACATAGGTTTTCTGAAGAAATCTTGTCTTGCTTGAAGTCAGCTGAGCCGTTTGAGGTAAAGGAGCGGTCCGATCCTTAATAAAACTTGAACCTACATGGGAGCGCACAACAAGCGGACTTTTAGGCTTAAGTGTATGTCCTATTTTTGGACATGAATCGGTTGCGAAGTTGCAGTCTACCTTAAACAGAAGTTTTACCAAATCGACGAATTCTTCCAATTTATGAATCATTCTTATACTATTATTATTATTATTGCCTTTTAATTGCAAAAAGTAACATCATATTCTAAGAGTTAGCATGTTTTTGAGTAGCAACCAACTTATGACCATCTCTGGTACAGAGGGACTATATCCATCTCAGTCTCGCCCTCTCTTTTTATTTGTTCGCGAATTTAAACATGTTTTTTTGACAGCCATATTGCTAGAGAGAAACATGGTTTGCCTTAAAAATAAGTATATCAGGAGAAAAAGAGAAAATGGAGAGAAATCCACCATATTTCTAATTTTGCCGAAAAAAGTTTGGCTAATTTCAATTTTCGCAAAATGATGGAAAAATAAAGAAAATCACGGGATGTGTAAACTCTCTTGTAAGTATATACTCTTTGCTATGATATTAAATATTATACAACATTTTATGACTCCGAGCATAATTCAAAAAATCATAACATTTGACAGCGTAAATGTGGTAAGAATAGTATTAAACACCAGCACAGCAAAGT
>OX456523.1:51305608-51481542 GCA_949748255.1 Eustalomyia histrio | reverse complement strand
GGCCACTTCCTTGTACTTTTTTGTACTTTTTAAACCTTCTAAAGTTGTTGTATTTAAAACATAAGATTTTGGGTCTTCGAAATCATATATTTTTTAGCTTATTTAATTACACGGACATCCGTGCTAATTTGAATTTCGACGAATTATATTCTTGGTACTTTTTGAAACAATTTAGCATGCCTGTGCTAAAACGTAGGCATTATGTATATCAAATCATTGAGTATATTTAAAAAGATACCATTATGACGAATGGCCCAACAAAATTTTGTGTAGATTGCAAAGGTTCGGTTACGGGCAACATGTTGAGAGAAAACAGAAAAAGTTGAGCAATTTTTTCTCCTCTCTGAGCAAATTCCCTTTATTTCAGAGAAACCTTTTTAAGAGAATTATTTCAATTCAAAACAGGTTTCCTCAATTTCAAAACAAATTTCCCTTTTCCAAACCTTGATAAAACTTCCTCTTTTAGAGAATACAATATTGTTATGCAGCTTTCATTTCGAAATTGGTGAGATTTTGACATGCTCCCGAAGAAAAAAAAAATCTTATCGAGCTTCTTTTTTTTAAATTTAATTTTTAAAATTCATATAATTCATATAATTTTAAATTTCATATAATTTGCAAAGTATACCTTGTAATCCTTTTCTTGTGAAGTACATACACAAAATGTGATCAAAATTTGTAGAACAATTTCCTACCTAAATTCATGTTTTAAAGAATCGCTGGTAAAATAACTTATTTCCTTTATAACCTTCTTTAAATTAAATACTAAAGTTTAAGAGTATGGGAATATTATGTGACCCGCCTAAAAAGGGCCACATATAAGTTTAGCGGTCGTAATTATCTTTTGTTAAAATTTTAGTAATAATTTTAAAATCTGATTTATTTGTAAACCACAAAATAATTAAATATTAATTGTTAAACATTGAAACTGTTGTGAATGTTGAACTTGATGAAGGATTTAGCGGTGTGGCTGGAGTTTTCTATGATTATTTAAAAGCCTTTGATATGGTTAACCATGATATTTTAATTAAGAAACTTAAAGTAATTAAAGTCTCTAACAAAACTTTGGATATTTTTCATGATTACTTAACAAAAAGAATGCAATTTGTACAGATTGGTGATTCAAAAAGTACAAAGCTGCCGCTTAAATGTGGAGTTCCACAAGGAAGTGTCCTTGGACCATTATTGTTTAAAATTTTTATAAATGATATAAAAATATAGATTTTAATGGTAAATTGTTTATGTATGCGGGTGAATACTCGGAAGTTTTAAAAACTCAAATAGAGTACGATGCAGCTATATTAACTGAATTTTTTCGCTGTAATAGACTTATTATAAACCCAGTTAAAACAAAATTTGTAAGATTTAAACCCCATAATTCAAGAAATGATGATAAAATGTGTGTTTATATTGATGGTATTGCTATTACTGAGTCCGAAATGGTAAAATATTTGGGAGTTGTTTTGAATCATAACCTGCTCTGGGATGAACACATAAACACCTTAAAAGCTAAGATTTCATCTGGTATTGGATACTATACAAATTCAAAAATAAGATTAATACTTCAGTAAAATTACTCATTTATCAGTCAATTATACACTCTCATCTGACATATCTTCCCTCTGTATATGGTTGCAGAAACAATAGCTCCTTAAAATCCCTACAATCAGCTCAAAATAAGGCCTTAAAACTAGTTTTTAATCTACCTCTTAGATACTCTACCTTGGACTTATTTAAAAAATATGCAGAAATATTCTTCCTATACAAGGATTATATAAACAAAAAGTTTTGATGTATGTCTTTAAGACGATTAGGGGAAACGGTAATCGCCTCATACAATTTCCTCAAATATAGCCCAAACACAGAGAAATACTAGACAAGCTTCAAATTTAAGCTCTGTAAGATGCCGTCTTGACTTAACAAAACAACGCATTGCCTATGCTGGACCCCATGAATATAACCAATTGCCAGTAAATTTACGAAATATTGAAGTTCTTTCAACGTTTAAAAATCAAATAAAAAACTATTTGCTACAAAACATAGAAACACTTCTAATATAAAAATTTTGCTTGTATATCTACCTATATGCTAAATATGTTTTTTTTTATATTTCTTTAAATAACTAAATGAAATCAAAATTTATTTATTATTTTTTAATGTGATATGAAAAGTTGCCTACATACTAGCCTCTACAAAGCCTTAAGGGCGCTGGGGCATACATTTTAAATTTTGTTAAAATACTATTGAATAATAAATAAATTAAAAAAAAAAAAATTTATTGTTGATCTGTTTAGAATTTTAGGTAATACATATTTTTCATTCGATTCAAGATTATAAACAATTTTCTGGTCAGTGTTCTTCACGTCTTTTAGTGCTAAGTGTAAACATCTCTTATTTAATTTCTAAATAGAAAAAGCTATATGAGAATTATCTACGTTGATTTATTAAGTGATCCACATGAATTTTTTGAAATTTTTAGTTCGCACGCGTGCTATGAATACACTCCAACATGCTCGGACCCATAGGCCCCAACCAAAATATTTTACAACGGATTTCGACTCGGGTCTTCTCATCAACGCTCCCTATCAAAATTCAACACCTAATTAAAAAAATGTCCTGGCCAGTGTTGTGATAAGAAGAAATTTACAAGACTTTACCCTGCGGGAAAAGAAATTTTCCCAGGACACTGTTTTAGGGACCGGTCACGGGACCGGTTTTTTATATAAAAAATACAGGTCACTTTAACATGGGTTTGTCCAAGGAGGGGGTCAATTGCCCTCTATAACATGTCACATGACTGGTCTAAAGGAACATGTCACACAACTAAGCCCAAAGAACATATCGCAGAACCAACGCAAAAGAACATGTCATGAATTTTTAAACCGGTCACTTAGAAGGAGATTAGGAACCGGTCTTATTTTCACATATCTCGTGATATGTATTTTGGCAACCGGTTTAGTTTTCAACTATAACGGGACAGGTCCCAATCCCAACTGACTCCTTTTTTCCCACAGGGTAGCTATGTTTTCCAGAACACCCTCGTATATATTCCTTTTTTAGATTTATTCTTTTTAATGTCTTAACTAGAAAGGTAAGGCTAGAGTATTTAAAACCGAAAACCGGTTAATCAATTTTATTTTTTTAAACCGATTGGTTTATGAATTGGCAAACTAAAAACGCTAGATCTGATGAGAAAATCGCGTAATCTTTTTTGATCAGAGAAATACTGAAAAGAGATGCAGGGTTCCTAAAATGTTTGTAAAACAAATGTGATAAAAATTTTACGTTTCAGTGTTTGTATACAATTAGCATGATTCCGCCCAAATCTTCCAAGTTTTTTTATATTTTAATATCGTAAATTGAATACTTCAGATCGGTTCAAATTTTTTTCGATGCCGTTTTAATGTAAAATAAAAAAAAAACAAAATCCGGTATTTTTGTGAAAACCGAAACCGGTTTATTTCTAAAACGATTTTTCGAATAAACAGAAAATCGGTTATTTAAAAAGATTGGTTTTTTAAGTTATCATCTAAGACATTACAAAGAAAAAATTAAATTTTTTATCTATACAAGGCACGCCTAAAAACTTTCCGCTTATAGAAAAATGTTTAAAATTTTCAGTTTAAATCTACAGCTATAATATTTCTCTTGACACTCCTCTATTTTACAAAGTTATAAAATAGATGCCACCCTATTAATCACACTTACATACGGGGAGTATTTGAAACATGTTGGTAGCTGCCTCAAGGGTTTTTTCTTGTACGCGTTTTATATTCACGTACCGAGAGAGTACAATGAAGAAGAAAAATATGTAAAAAAAATGAAAAAACCGCATAAAATATGGCATACAAGTTCTGCAAATTTTAAACTTCAAGGTTGCAGTGAAAGTGTTTGCCGCCTCTGAAGCTACAGCTTCGTAATTTTCATTTAAGCGGCATTACAAAATATGTATTACTTGAAGTTAATATTGTTGCTGTGTGAATGTTTGTCTGTTGTTGATGTTGTTACCCATGTTGCCCAGTTGTTTTGTTTATTAAGCTTTATTGCTAATCTTTTTTATTTTATTTATTTTTTTTTTTTTGCTGCAAAGTTTAACTTTTTGATGCTTCATGCATCAAGTGTGTTAAATATGTGACCATTGTCGTGTTGCAGTTTGGTATGAAGAGTTAATGACACTATTTAGTTTTGGGGTTTTAGTTTAAAGACAAAAATGTGTGTGAAGAATTTTAAATGTCATATAGTTTACGAGGTTTTAGTTTGCTTAAAGAGATTGCAGTTTCTTTAGTTTTATGCTAAAGAAAGTGAAATTTTTTTCTGATGAATGAGGATATTATTATTTTAATAATTATTTATAAAAAATATCAAGGTCTTTTATACGAGATTCAAGAAGAAGCTGTTAATAATTTTGTCCATAGATGTTGGTTTTTATCAAGGTATGTTATAAATACTTTATAAGCAGGTTATTAAGAAGCTTATGCAGTTTGAAAGTCAATCACTTCCAAAGAAATATATTTTACTAATTTTTTTTCTGTAGAAACTAACAATTTATAAATTGTAATGTAAACTTAACATTGAACATTTGAACTGCATTTGGTTTTACCATTTTTTTTTTTTTGCGAATATTTGTACTACTTTGATTAAGTATGATACTTTCTTTGCCACCCATAATATTTATTCTCACTTGAAAATTTTATCGTATTTTATAAAAAATTACCGTTAAGATAAGACATGAAAAAATATGTCCAATTTAAAAATTAACATAACATTAATCACTTTCTTTTGAAGGTAAAGAAATTTGAGAAGAGGAAGAAATTTAAGCAAATGGCAAAAAAAAATATATAACAACTGGACAACACACAGAAAATTTGACTTTAATACTTTATAATACGACAAGTAAATCCCATTAATGGAAGGAGTTAAAAAAAAATACACCAAAAAACAAAAATGTTGAAAAATAACACCGAACCAAAATAAAAAAAAATAAAAATTAATATGAATAATTGAAATATGGACTACTGGTTTATTTCCTTAAAAAAAAAACAAACAAAGATCAAAACCAAAAGATAAAAATTTCACTTTTCTGTTTTACAGAAAACTAAATTGTATTATAGTCGTTTGCATATGACTGACAATTGGCACATTATCGCTCATTGTAATCAGGGCGGTAGATAAGAAATATTGTAATTCGGTAGAAAGAGGAAATGCCACCAGGCTACGAATGATCAAACCTGGCTTTAAAAGCTAGTTATTTTACATTTTATTATTATGATTTTTTGGTTTGTTTTCTTTTTTTAATAAATGAAGGCGGTCAAAGTTTGTTAAATATTATTGATAAATTCATTTAAATATATAGTTGTTTACATTATTTATGATACGCTTGTCGATTCCATTGACTTGGCTTGATTTTGGGGTTGGTTAAAAAAAAAAAAAAACAAATTCATTGCAAAAATTATGATATTGGTTTTTATGATATTTCAATTAAAAGAGTGCTCATGATAATGAAAACAAAACACTTTTGTATTTTATATTTAAACGTCGGTTTCATTGATGAATAAACAACATGTAAGTTTCTTTTAAAAGAAAGTGAAGGTAAAATAATGTAATGGTTTATTGAATTTTTGTATTACTTCGACGCGATGAGCACAATAGGCCAAAAATTCATTATTGTTGGTAATTTTAATGCTAAAAATTGAATTTTAATAAAAAAAAAAAATAGTACGAGTTCTCCATTTTAGCAAAGATTTTTATAACATTTTTACGTTATATTGCAATTTATTATTTGTAACTTTTATTTAACCTTTTTTCTTTTATTTTTAAACCCTTAAATTTTTGAGCTTAAAGTTGGTTTTTTTAAATAAAAAAATTATTTATTTTTCCAAAACTTACTCGTGTAGCATCTTTAGGAAATAATAATAATAAAAGTTCATTAAAATTTGTAACATTGAAAGATTTTGGGCATCAGTTTAGTTTCACGATTTTACAATTTCTTTATTAGTTTTTACCTGCAAATTAAAATGACGAATTTTTCTATTCTACCGAGAATTTTAAAAATTTTACAGAAATATTAAATTTAATAAATTTTCCCAGCAAAAACATTGTATCAACTACTTACCAGGCTATTTACTTGCTTAATTACTTTTGTCCAAAAATTAATGGGTACGCATTATTTTTTGGCTGCTTGTAAGCAAGAGGGTAATGACTTTTGGAATATCGCGAACAAAAGAAATTAAACGAGTAAAAAGGCTGGTAAGTAGTTGATACAATGTTTTTGCTAGGTTTCTTAAATATTTTAAAGTGGTTATCATTTAAATATGTTGAGCGCCATATTAGTTTTGTAAATTTTGCAATTTCTTTTTTGTTTTTACCTCAATTAAATCAAAGTTTTTCAATGAAATTTTTTTAAGGTTTATATTTTCAATTTATGGTTTGAATAAATAATGTTGGGTGTCATATAAGTATGGCCATATTTTGCCCTTTTTTTTTTGTTTAATTTAAATTTGAAAAGTCAAAATTATTCTATTACTTTAAAAAGTGAATGTATTTCCGATTGGAATGTATTTCCGATTTGGAAAATGGAATGTATTTCCGATTTGGAATGTATTTCCGATTTGTTTTGCAATTTTATAAATATAATATATACATAACGGCAGATAAATCTACAATACTAAACATTATTGCCCGATTAAAGTCGGGTAAGCTGACTTTATATGCTACCCTCCACTAAGTATAATTTTAATCAAACTTCTTCGAGGCAGCCCAAATTCTGGGAAGGGTCATAACTCTTTTTTTTTTTTTTTTGTATGAACATGGCGCAAAATATAAACATAAACCTGAAAGAAATTGACGAAAAAGTTAATTTAAGCCGATTTCGGTAATGCGGATTTATATGGGGACTAGGGCAAAATATGTTGCGACTATCTTTTTTTTTTTAAAGAAGCAAAACTCAGGAAATTCTTCCTACTTATTATTCGTAATGTGTTGCATTCTTTGGAAAGGGGATAGAGGAGAGATGACAAATGGTGAAAGACGAAAGACTTCAAATATTGCGCGAGATGATAAATCTTACAACAGTTGTTGAAATTGTTGAAGCTTTTTAGTTAATAGCTCTGTTTTGTTATTTTACTTCGGTGGGGTTTAGTACTATCAATACACCGAAGGTGAACGTTGCGATATGTATAAGGAAGAAGAACATCACACATATTATTTTTTCTAAATTGATGGTGCCGTTGGAAGGAATCGAACCCCCAACCTTATGTGTAACAGTCCCACGCGCTAACCATTACACTACAACGCATATATATGGTCCCATATCACATTCTCAACCCAAAGTCAAACTATATATCTCTGGTTTGGTGTGACTAAATACCATTTACGGCAAATTCAGAACACAAAGAAAACAAATTCGTGCTGACAACAGAATTTGTAGCCAATGGAATGGTTCGGTAGTGGTAACAGAATTTTTCGGTTGTGTTAATTGAGACATGAATAATTTTATTGTGACAACAGTATGTTGCCACAATAACAATCCGGTATTCAAAACAAAAAGTTCTGTTGTTGGAACTGAACCTTTCGATTGGCATGAAATTCGCTTGTCAGCAAGAATCTGTTTTCTGGGTGAACAGATCCTCCTATTTAACTAAATTCGTTCTTTTAACAATCTTCGTGCCAATATTTTTATATTTGCGATCTATAGCGTGATTAGTATTCTTTAGGTAACATTCACAATCCACATTTCAACCAGATATTAACGGTTATTGTAGAAAAGACCTTTTTTTTTATTCAATAAATATATAACCGAACCCATGAGGCTATATATGGTTAAAAAGACTATACTAAATAATCATGGGAGGTAGGTCTAAACATCTAAATATCTTTATATTTGCGATTTGCAATTTGACTCAAAGATAACATTGACTTAGAAAGTGATTATGAATCGATTGGTACACACACAGTTACAAACATCAGCACAAACTCATTGAAGGAGTTCCCAAGGTGTACTAAGTATTGTACGAGTCATATTGTTTTTTAATTTTTTTTTCTTCATAACGACGATTTTTAGATGGATTTTACCTTTGTTGGCACACTTAAGTGTAGGTGCAGGGTGGGGCAAAAACTATTATCTGATTTCCTTGCGCTATAACTTTTGCTTAAAGTGAAAACTTATTTAATTTTAAACTGATTATGTTATTCGCACTTATAAATTTTATTTCAATAAATTGTGAAATGTTATGTCCTATAAATGGCCGCCGTTGGCGTTTATGCAAATTTTGGTTCTTTTGATTACGTGTTGCATAACTATGCTCAGCATTTGTGATGTCACGCTAACAATTTCAGCTCGAATGTTGTTCTCTAACTTCTACAAGGTGCAACCTCAAATATTCCCAGACAAAGAAGTCCTGGACAGTAAAATTTGGAAATCTGGCTGGCCAAACCAAATCATCGAAACGCAAATTATACGCGTTGTCAAGCCATCCTACCGCATTGTATCGCGTGCAGTATAACAAGTGCACACATCCTGGTGGAACCACATTTCCTCCAAATCCAGATCATCAACTTCTGGTAAGAACAATTTAGTCAAAATGGCGTCGTTTACCGTAATAACATTAACGTCGGCTCTTTCCAAAAAATAAGTTCAAATCACTTTTACCGAACGTAACTGCAACTTTCGGAACCGAAAATTCTGTTTATTAACGTGGCCGCTGAGATAAAAATAAGCCTTTTCGCTCATAATAAATTTTGATGAAAAATCATTTACTTCATCGTTGAGTATTGCGATTCATTAAGACTCACTATAAATTCTGCATGTGTCTACTTTCCAATATGGTGATACCTTTTTGGCCCACCTTGTATTAAAATTATTTGTTTTTGTTTTTTTCAAAATGAATAGGAAAATAATATTTTTTTTTTAATTGGGAATACATCGAAAAAGTTATTAAATAACACCTACATGGAATGCATTTCCTGGTCAGCTGCGGCCTGCATCAATATTCTTGGTGTTAATTGCAAATACCTCTTATTTAACTCACAACAATAAAGAAAAAGCTGATGAAAACTAACAAGATGAAATTTACTTTTTCTCAGAGAGAAATTTACATTTTTCACACAGCTTATTTGAAGTGCATATGTAATTGGTAGCGATTATTTTTACGTTTTCAGAAAAGCTTATCAAATAGCTAGGAATTAAAGTGGATTAACAAAAAGGAATGCTACAAAAACTAAGAGAAAACTTCTGACCCACTGTGCAACATTTTGCTTGTACAAAATATTTTGTGTAAATTTAAATTAAATATTAAACTTTAACATCTGAACAAATTAATATCATTAATTTAAATTTTAAGACTCTGTTTCGATTTTGGCACACCTATGTTTAGCTGGGAATCTTTTGCTTTTGTTTTTTTTTTTGTAAGCCTAAAACCTACACAGGCAAAAATTCAATTTGAAAACATACTGGCATACATGATAAACATGATGTTGCATGTTAGTTTCGGGTAGAGTCATATATAAAGGTGTCAATATAAAATACACACACTAATAATTCTTAAAACTTACGCACCCATATATTTATTTTAAAGGTAATTGGAAACCCTAAGCATACAACATAAGAGTTTTATTTAAATAACCCACGCAATTTTTATAACGACAATCCTTAACAACAAAATAAATACAAGTGTTTGTTTTTCACTTCACTAATCTAAATACTCATCTATTTGTAATATAAAACCTTTAATAGTTTTAAGAGTTTGTTAAGCATGATAACCAATTAATTTATTATAATTTTATCTCTTATATTACAGAAATAATGCTTTATTGAAGCAATTACAATACAAACTAAATATCCAAACACCTACAACACCTGTTATGTCTTTAAATATCAATCCGCAATCTACTGATTTTTTTACATATTCATCGAAAGATTCTAATATATCTCCTTCTTTGCCTTTGGAGAATAATAATATTAATAATGATGATATTATTTTGTTATTGACTGCTGAACAAAATCTTATACAATTTCTTAGTTGGGCTTTGACCGAATTATATCCATTTGGTAAGTTTGAAAATCAATCAGTAGATGGTGCTGACTTTTATCATCCGGGTTTGTATGTGTGGAAGAAATTAAATCTATCTGGTCGTTTAGAACCACCATTACTAGTTGAAGAACCACATTATGTAATAGTGAGAAGAGAATACGGACAAAATAATTATAATGTTGATTTTAGAAAAGGTAAGTGATATTTGGGATATTTGTTAATATTTTAATGCTTTGCTTATGCTGGTAAACTTTAAGAAATTTTTACCATTAGATTTTAAACTTCCCAACAAAACCACACATTACCAAATAATGGGTAAAGTAATGTATAGCCATAGGGGCCGATGGATTACTTTACACCTTACTTCATTGATGAATTTTATAGGCGATGAGCCTCAAAGTAATGTTTATACAAATTACTTTAGAGGTGATAATGTAAGGGGTTACTTATATGGTTACGAGAATGGAAAAAGTAATTTGTCTAAAAATAGATTTTTAAAAAAAGAGGAATTTTTATTAAAAAAAATTATTACAAATATTTTATTTGAAATATTTGTAATTAAAAATAATGTGGTCAAGAACTCTACCCACTGAGCTATCGACGCATATAGTATTTAATTGCTTTTTTTTCGCTAGTGTTGTCAAAACAAACATACATTACCCTTTGGCTTACAAAAAAAACAAAAAGTAATGTATCTAAAAATAGATTTTCAAAAATATTTCAATTATTACTTTACATTTATAAATCATATATTACGTAATCAATAATCAGTAACTAATTACTTGATGCTTGCAAATAATGAAAAAGGTAACGAGCTATCATTACAAGGTAACGGATGAGAATATCGAACCCATTACCAAAGTTTTGCTGGGTTATTTTACTTTTACTAAATTCCAGTAAAATTTTAATAATATTAAAAAATTTCACTAACATCCGTTAAAGTTTTTAGACAACTATTTTGACAAAGACCAACTGAAATTTAACCATTTTTTTACAATTTGTATTTAAATATAAAAAAATTTAGCAACTCGTCAGCTTAATATTGCTTTGACCACCGATCATTTTTGAAATAAGTGAGTTAGAAATGGAAAATATAAAATATAAATATACTCCTTCTAACTTCGAAACCCGTTTTTAGATATATTGCATCATATCTAAGATATTCAGTATCATCCTGTCAGTTTTACATACAAATATTTAAAAAATGTAAATCTTTACCGTTTTTCCCGATAACAACTATTTGGCGTATAGGTAGGTAACCAATAATATGCTGACGAACTATTAAAAAATTTTACTATTTTTTTTTTTTTATTAAAAAAGAAAAAAATAATAATACTGGTCCACAAATTGATCTAAATTGCTTTACTGCGAATTAAAATGCTTAAGGCATATTTGAAGACCTTTCTTAAATGGAACCGTCCTATGAAATTTGGCTGTAATTGAGCCTAAATCACACAAACTCAAAGACCCATATTGGACACACAGTATTTTAAAAAGGCTGCTTTTTAGAAAATAAATATTCAGAAATATAAAAAAGAAAACCCTTTTGCTGAAAAAAAAAACTTTACAAGATTCAAATTATGCCCAAAATTTTAAGGTTAATGCGTCAACTACATTTGAAATCTCGAATTTAACCAACTTAGGAACAAAATTTAAGAATTTAAAAAAAGGAATTAAGAATAGTAAATCGTTCATTTTTTAATCAACAATTTTCTGAGTTGAAAATTAAATCTGAGCAAAATTAATTTATTCATCAATGGAAGAAGTTGAATAGCATAATGATTAACACTAAAATGTACCAATGACTTGTCAAGGTTTTATAGAAATTCTTGCAAATACAGTTAACAATGTTGCTAATTTTATGGTACAACTTCCCAGCCAGAAACTGCCGGTGGTACAAAAAACCATGTACTGGCAGACCACTGGGTACCCGTGGTAGAATACTAATTTGGGAGGCTTAACCAGCCCATTGATGTATATTTGATAATTACTTCTTCTGGCACTGCGGCGCGAAATACTGCGGACATTGTAGACTTCCAAATCAGTTGCCTCTGCAGCTCAGAGCACTATCTGACTACCTTACTTCTAGAATTGACTTTGATAGACCTTTCGGTCATCTTTTCATCTAGGAGGAATGCGACAGAGATGACGCAACACCTGGATTTGTCAACTGGGTATACACAGATCAGTTGTGGGGTGGACTCTGGGGTCTTCTCCGGTATTTGCGACACACAAGTCTTTTTGAAGTAGCTTTCAGGCAGAGATTATGTCTATCACGAAAGCTTGCAGATTTTTTTGTGCCGTTGAAGCGAATGGTATATTCGTCAACAGCCAAGTGGCGCTTGTAACCTTAAACTCTTATATTACATCTTCTAGCCTCGTCAGCCAGTGTAAGGAAGAACTTTCTAGGCTAAGTTGCACATGGGTCCTCGGTTAGAGGACATTTACGCTAGTGTGCGGTCAGACGAGTTAGCAAGGACAGGGTATGTCAGCTGGGAATGGGTAAGATCTTCGAGCACTTTCTCTGCAAGGAGTAGGAGAGATGTTTTGAGACTGAAAGCCGTGCTGACGGTACAATGGCTGATGAACAGACACGGTAAGAGGATCGTGCGCGATGTACACTGCCGTAGCTGTGTGACATACCACTTAAGAAGGAAGACGATTGCCCGGCACTGCAGAGCATCCGACAAAGAACTTTGGGCGATCATATACTGGATGACCTGTCGGTCGTTCGTCCTTATCAGTTATCTCAATATTTCGTCTTGGATCTAGTTCCCCGGACATCAGCTGGTGGTGTGGTCTTTCAAAACGGAGTGGCTTTTTTACTCTAATTGATATTGTGAGCTGTACTTACAACGAAGCACCGTTGATTGCCTCCATATTAGATTTCAACACCAAGAAAAACTGCAAATCCGTTGATTTCATCTTTATCACTTGTTCAACAGTCTGACTAATAGACGATCAATATCGGAATTATCTTCCTTGTAAGCAGCATAAAAAAAAACAAGTAAAAAGGCTGTGCCGAATCTTTGAATACCCTCCAACAATATCCAAAAAAAATGTTCTCTACTGTTTTTGATACAAATAATGTAAAAGCTTTTGAAGCAAAATTATGGATGCTAAAACAAATTTTTTGATGGAAAACAAATTTTGTTGTGAAAAAAATTTAAAATTGCATAAGAATCACGAATATATATACTTTATGCGGTCTTAGACCTATATTTCGACATGTTAAAATTCAAAAACCATTTTAAAAACGAAAAAAGGGACGAGGTTTAACCTAGATTCCAAGATACGAATTGGATAAATCTCTAATAAAACTCAGGAAGTCCTCACTCGATAAACATTCTTTATACACACTCCTTCATAGCTTTCATAGAAAATCATAGCTTTTATCTGAATATACCGCTTTTATTGTTTAAATTACCTACATATTTCTTAAAAAAAACATTATTTTATATATTTAATTTATATGCAGTAAATTTAACAAATAAAACTTATTGTTAATATAAATTTCAAATAATTTGCACAATAATCATTTAACCAATATAATAAAAATATTTTCGAAACAATTTTTAAGAAAAAGACAAAATAAAAATACTTGTTTTAATTTTCCTCACAATTAAACTGTGTTTTCTTATTTTATCTATTTCATTTAATGACAGATTTAAATTATGGTGGAGATCCATTTATACCGCCTCGAGGACGTAAACATAATTTACCCGATCTAGATTCATTGTTGCATCGTTATGAGACATTTGTACCAAATCGTGGTAGACGTGATAAAATCAGAGATATTTTCAAATATGATGATCTTTTCTATCCAAATCGTGGCAAAAGACAAATGACTATGGCACCAATTGACATTGGCGTTGCAGATGAAAGAAATGACAACAACAACATCAACATCAATGATGAAGAAAAGCAACTAAGTAATTATGAAGAAAATGTTGAACAACAATTTAAACAACATCCTTTGTCAACGAATAAAATGACAACGCTGGAACATATAAAAAATTTAATGGCGAAAATGAAGAGAAAATTACAGCAAAATCGACAGCAGGAGCAACAAAAAATTGAAAATAGTTTTGATGAAATGTCCAGAAACGAGCCGACAAGAATGTCAACCACATTTCAGCAACTACAATCACCACCACCACCACCATCATTATTGAGCAAACGTTTTAAATCAATGTTCAATATTTTACACAAGCAACAACGAAGGCAACAACAACAACAACATCAAAATACACCAAATAACTACTACAATCCAAGACGTCAATGGCTAAAACGATATACAGCAGCAACAAACAATGATAGACCAGCATCAGTTCGATCACGTAGCATGGCTACTAATAGATTACAAACATTAAGATCAATGTCACCTTTACAACAACTAACACAACTATACCAACAACAACATCAGCAGCAACAAAATCAGCACTTACAGCAACAGCAACACCATCAACTACATCAGCCTGATTACATTTCTTCACCAGCTCTTTGGAAACAAGCTACCAAATTTATGTGGCAGCCACCACAACAACAATTGCAACAACTACAGCAACAACAAGAAGAACAACATTCATTGAAATCATTAGCTCAACAATTTGATCCCTTGTCTTGGCATAAATTACAAATGTTGCAACATCAATATCAACATCAACCATTATTGACAATGCGACATCCACGTTTGACAGCATTGCAACACTTGCCCCCTATACAACAACAGTCAAATCAGCAGCAGCAGCAACAACTACAACATCAACGACAACTGGCAACGCCTCAAGAGACACAATTAACGTATTCATCCGATCAAATTGATAATAGTATAACTAATGATCTCCAGAATTTCTTTAATAAGGATTTGGATTAAAACTGAACATACAACCAAAATGAATGAATGGATGAATGAATAAATGTAAAGACAATTGTCTAAAAGATTTTTTTCTATTGTTAAATTGTGATTTGAAATGGCACTCATTGTAAAATAAGTAAATTTGAAATTTTTTTCAAATTTACATTTTTAAACAAACACACAAAATTATACAATCTCATGATATTATTGCACTTTTGAATATTTTTATGCTGTAGTTCTACTTATATATATCAAAGCCAAGATAATTATGTTTTATTAATAAAATCATTGTAAATTTATGTATTTATATATGTTCTAAGTTAAATAAAACTATATATTTGCAAACTGATTTAAAACAAATCAAAAAAAAAAAATAATAATAATAATGACTGATAGTATTTTGGTTAGAAATCTAAAATTAACAAAACGTATTTTTTTCAAATTTTTAAAAAAATAGATCCAATTTACACTACAAACAAAATCCAACAATTTGATGGAGGATTTTTTCACCTTCTATACGGGATTTATTTTATTAAATCTGGCAATGACACAGCATAACAACATTGTCGATGTACGAAATTAACATTTGTTTCAATCTCATTGGAGTTCAGGTTAAAGAGAAATTTGAATATGAAAATAGTACGCCTAACTCTCTATTTAAAATTAAACACATCCAATGAAGCTGCTGCCAGCTGTAAAATCTTCTATTCCCATATATTTTAAATGAAGAGTAAAATATTTCCAAGCTGCAGCTTACAGATCTCAATGTAACTAAATCAGCGGGGCTGGATGGAATAACAGCACTGGTGCAAAGTGCTCTTTGATGCTTGTTCGTCCATTGTCTAATATTTTTTTAGGTCGTCGTATCGCGCGGGTGTCTTCCTCCCCAATGTTCAGCCAATCCCTTAAAATGGTGCGGCTAGTAACCCTGAAAATTTGGGGTCCATTTTCAATATGCTCTGAGACCTCAAAAGTGAAGGAGTCTCTCAGTCTCTTCTTGCTATTCGACGTTGCAGTCGTTACATTCACAGATTTGCTGAAAGCAAAGTGATTTCTCTAGATATTTTTAAGGCGTTCAATCGATTTATTTCGAGCTTTCTCAGAAATCACGATGTATACGTGTTATTATAGAGGTCCCATCAATCGAGCTTTAGTTGAATTGTGGAGTGCCGCAAGATTCTGCTTTTTTCCCCTCTCTTTTTCTTATCTTTTTCACCGACATGCTTGGGCAAACTATCAACCCTATCTACTCTTTTGCCAATGGCAGCAAAATTTGTCATTAATTTTCCTTCGATTGTAGAGGAAAATAACATTTTAATAACCTTTAAGTGGGGTAGTGCGAATAGAATCGATATGAATGCTCGCAAAATCCAATGTTGTTTGTTGTCCCAAAGGGCTGTGAAACCGACATTGTCATCTGTACATTTGGGTGTTATTAATATTGAGGAATCCGGATATTCTTGATGTTCTGAGCATGAAAATTCAGTGCGAGTACTTTTTTTTGAAAGCTCGCCACTATAAAAAAAAATGTTGCTTCACATATGCGTTCAGTTGATCGTATAACACGTTTTTTTGAGTATTTAACAATTTTAATTTAATTTTTTAAAGTTGTAAAATTTAAAAACTAAAAGAAATATATAGTTTTATATTATAGCGGAAGAATTAATGGAAATAAATATAATTATTTTCATTAATTTCAAAATAAAAATGTATAAAAATTAAGCTTTTTATTTTACTTAGTTAAAAATGTCCAGTCGGCAGCACCCGCAATATCTAAGAATCTTTTCGTCCCTTATGTCCTCGAACAAAATTGTTTTTATTATTTCTTTCAGAAGCATACAATTTTTTAAAAGACCTCTGACGTTGGAGTGTTTCTTGAGAAGGATAACAGGGCTATTAACTTAAAAGCTTTAAAAATTCGTCAACTCATCATCTGTTCCAGGATTGATCATCTCGCGTAATTAAATTTTGCCATATTTAAAGGCCCTATGCCATATATATATTTAAAGCCCTTCATCTTTCACCACCTTTATCTCTACACTATACCCTATAAAAAGGAAGCAACACATAGTAGAAAAAGTTTCCTGAGTATTACTTCCATATTTGGGCAGGAGCTCTATAAAGTCTATTTTGGTGCTTTTGGACTGTGTAAAAAGGTGGGTGTTGATGCTTTTCAAAGTAGGATATCCAACTCTGTTGACTCATTCGATCAATGTCGGAATGAGGGTTGTGTGACACTGTTTTTATTGATATTACAGAGGTCTTGCCTAAGAATTACAAAGTGGATAAATTCAAGTCCAGTGAAGCCAAACACTGCTCTCGCTTTCTCCTCCTCATAAATTTTTTCCTGATATAAACACAATACAGTGCAATTTACTACTTCCACTCGTTGGCACTACCTGCTGGCAGCAACTCATATGCCTGCATTGATGCCTTGGCTCTCATATATAATATATGGACAAAAAAGTCTTTGGAGAACGGTTGAGTAAATCTAACTCAACCGTTCTCCATTCGCATTGAATGGTTGATAAATTGAACGAATTTTTTTCCGTAAAAACTGCACGCATTCTTAGTGAATTAATTCATTTGGTTTGGTAAGACGACATGCTGTAATTGATTTCAATCTTTTGAAAAGAAATCGAACGAGACCAAATGCAAATTAAATCCATTCAAGCTCTGAGAAAAACCATTGAGAATAATCTAATAATCTATTTACATATGTCCGTTATAGTTTTTGAAACCATACAACCGATGCACGCCAAGCCGGTTGCATTATAAAGGCAATGATGCGAAGATAGCTTTAGGCTTTCATGAAGTCGATTTTCGCCTTTTCTCATACAAAAATTTTGCTGAATTTTCAAATTCTAAAAATTTTAATTTCAAATAATTAAATTTTTAAATAACACCAAAAAATTTTATAAATGAGGACTCCGGTTAACCCTGCTAACAACGCAGAGGGTTTTTTTACACATTACCTGGTAATGAAAACCACTAACTTTTTTTACTTTTATGTGGCATCCCACACAAAAATCGCACAAAATCATTTATTACTTAGTAAGCAGTGAAAGTAGTGAAAAGAAACATAAGTCTTAAAATAAATATTCAAACACACATTCCATGATTCCCTTTGTTTTCTCGTCATCTCGGTCGCCTAAATGAAAACATGTTGCAAGGTTGGAAAGGGACAAATATGTGTCTCACAATTTCCCCCCTTTTTTTGCTTGTATACTTTGAATTTTTTCTAATTTTCAAGCAAAATCTGATCTATAGCATGTTTTATTTTGGTTAAAAAAACATGCGAGAGTTTACGAACAAATAAACAGAGAGAGTATTAACCGAGACTGAGATGGATAGAGACCCTCTGCATCGAACCTAGGCTTCCACATTATCAGTCAACACCTCTACCACCTAAGCTTTTATAATTAAACCTATGATATTTGTGAATAATCCATCTTAGCTAACGCATTATTTTATGTTTTCCAGTAATACAGAAGGGACCCATTAGTTTATGTTTTAAAATAATGCAAATGATAAGGAGATATTATTATTTGTAGACAAAAAATAATGATTTCCAATTACCTTTTCTACACTGGGTATTGTAAATATCATATTTATTTAAGGAAATTTTCAAATTTCTTAAGAAACATAACAATATTCAAGTCAATTAGTCTTGACAATAGAAAAAAAGTAACAACTCCAAATAAAATTAAAGTAACAGCGACTCAAACTAAACAAAAAATATATCTGACCATAAAAAACTCAAAGCAATGACCACTAAATTGCAAATGAATACACCAGGATTTAGTTGAAGAGAAAAACAAAATCCAAAAGACAATCATAGCAAAAACTAAAATTTTGTTGACATTGCGTTGATTTTCTCGACATGTCTTTTGTAAAACAAAAAATAATTTTAAATAAAAAAAAAATAAAAATTGGTCATTCAACCAAAATTGACTTCTATACACATGCAAATATTGTTTCGACATAGCAATGAAAAACGAAAAATATTATTAAGCAATATGATGTTGCTGCTGTTGGTCTATGTATTCAATATTGTTGTTATGCCTTTCCAGCATGGCATGTGCTGCGGTTAAGTTTATAGTGTTTTTGAAGTAGCACTTGTACTTTCATTTGACAGTTTTATATTTTGGCCAATGAAAGTGACAACAAACGTTAGTTGATTTCGACCATTTCGACATAGCCCAACATACAAAACTATTTGAATAAGTATGAATAAATATAAATTAAATGACATGTATAACGAAAGGATATCAGTAGCATTACAATACTACATAAAATATGTAGTATAAATATTTTAAAATATTTTTATTTTACTTAAACTTCTGTTTTAATTTGAGAAAATGTAAAATAAAATGAAAAAAAAATGTAATTTGCTGTCATTTTGTTTAACAATGTTGTCAACAAAATAAAAAAAAAAATAAATAATGTAACCTGCAACAATATGCATTTTACAACAACATATCAAAAGAAACTGGATTTTTAATTTAAAATTTAATAACAATAATAAAACATTGGGTATTTTTTTTTAAAGTCATTGACTTTTAGTCATTTCTTAAGTGCTCTATTTTTGGTTTAAAACTATAAGAAATAAATCATTTTTTGAACACTCTCAAGTGCCCTTAAATAAATCATAATTTTAGTAAAAAAAATACCTTCAATTTGTATTTCATCTTTAAATGTATTTAATGTGTCTTTGAAAATCTTGTTATTGTACAATTTGTAAATGTAATTATTTCTTTTTGATCTAAATATACTCAATCAGTTATACCGACAGTTAAGAGCATTTACCTCAATCTGTTTATTTTATATATATTTTTTTTTTCTTTGAAGTGACCTTCATTCTTGTTACTATTATTTTGATTTTATTAATTTAACGTTCCAAATATTTTGATGTTAATCTTTCAGATTGTTGTTACTTCTTTTTTTCTCAAAATTAAGTATTATTTATGTTTCAACTTTAACACGTTCATTTTTTTTTTTTTTTACTATTCAAATCAAAACGAAAGACTCACGCTATGATTTATGTGTTGTTTACTCATATCCACATTGTGGTTTATTATGATCATATAAGAGTACCACCATCATTGTTGTGTTGTTTGGTCAATGTCAATGTCAAATATTTCATATGTATTTTGGCTTTAAAACTTTTTATTTGTTTTACTCGTTTATATATTTAGAGTCTATTGACACGCAAGTTAAAATGCATTTAAATCAATATATTTTATAATATGATTCATGTAAGAAATATTTTGTTTTCAATAATACTAATTTTATAAATAAGTAAAGGCGCTTAGTGGTTTATTAAATGTTGGCGCATCATGTATTTAGATTTCATTTTAAATGTTGCTCAACTGAATAAAATGCTGACGCAACATGTGACACAAATGTAGAGTAACAAAGAATACAGATGTAGTGTAACAAAGAATCAAAATAAAGTGTTTTTTTATAATTATTCATAGCGTTTAACAAAAAAGTGAAGGTGTGTGGTTAATCTATTGAGGTCTCGAGATTTAATACATACACTCAAAAAATTTTTTTAGTTATTGATTGTATATTATTCTTTAAAATCGAGTTCAAGATCCTTTTTATAAATAATAATAATAATGATTATTTATTATTTCTTTCTTTCCAATATTTCGTCACCACATTGGGTGACTTCTTCAGGGAAATTCCTGAAGAAGTCACCCAATGTGGTGACGAAATATTGGAAAGAAAGAAATAATAAATAATCATTATTATTATTTTTTATAAAAAGGATCTTGAACTCGATTTTAAAGAATAATATAGTATAATATTGAAGATCGAATAAAGGAAGATAAAGTTATTGATTGTAGTTTATTTAAAAAATTATCCGTACATTTGCTTTTAAATGATTAGATAGTTAGAATACAATCTATTTTACCATTTTTTACATATATTGAAATATAAAAATACATGTAAATACATATGAATTTTCTTTTTTAGTTAATATTTTCATTTAAAATGATTAGGTAAAAAAATTGTTTTTTTTTTAAGTTAATTGTCTGATAGTTATAATAAATGAAAAGTCGTTTATTTTGACAGACTTTGTAGTTAATAATGTCAAAAAATGATATAAACGAAATATCATTTATTTTTACTTACTCTGTAGTTCATTTATTGACAGTTAAAAGAAAAATCATTACTTTTTACAGATTTTTTAGTTAATTAGCTGACTGTATATAAAAAGAAATAAATGAAATATCATTTGTTTTTACGAGGTTAGTTTGTTAACAGTTAAAATGAATTAAAAATTATATAACTTTATTTGATCTTTTTTCAATATTAATATTTTATTTATTCAGCTAATTTTATAGAGAGAGTACTGGCAATAAGTGATGTAGAATTTCACAGAAAGAACATTATGAAAATTAGGGACATATTAAGGGATAATGGTTTTCCAAGTGAGTTATCTTATAGATTAATAGGTCAATATAAAAATATGATGACAAAAGATAGAACACACATAACTGAACCACGAATTTTTAAATCTTTGACATATATTCCTGGATTATCGGAAAGATTGGTAGGATCTAACATCTTTGATAGAGGAAAATATGGAATAGCTTATCGTAATTTTAATACATTAGGTAAATTATTTAGTAAAACTAAGGATAGAATTGATAAGTGGGATATGTCAAATTTAGTTTACAAAATACCTTGTCAGGGAAATGATCAGGAGAATTGTAATAAGGTATATGTAGGTACGACAAAGAATAAATTAAGGACAAGAATTTCAGGACATAAATCAGACCAGAAACATATGAATATTAATTCGGAAAAAACTGCATTGTCATCTCATTGTTCTATATTAAACCACTATCCTAACTTTGAAAATGTTTCAATATTAAGAACAGAAAATAATTATAAAAAACGTTACATGTTAGAGATGTTAGAAATCATTAATACACCTTTAACACAGAGAATGAACTACAAAGCAGACACAGAAAATTTAGCTCAGAATTATAGATATTTAATTAGTAAAAAATTAGAAAGGTTAATGTATAGATATGTTTAAATAATTATAATAATATAATAATAATGTTATTTTATTTTATAAACAATATTTGTTATGTTCAATTTCATAAACAATATTAAACCAATGTGAAAATATTTTTTATGAGCTTTAACAGGTTAATGTTGTTTATAAAATTACTACTTCTATTTGTTTAAATGTTAATTTAATTTTTTAAAAAATTTAATTTGTTTAAATGTTAAATATTTTTTATGACAAAATGTTTGTCAACTTTTCATAATTATATAAAAAATTTTGTTTTCCTGAAGATGCTAACAAATTGTTAGCGAAATATTGAAAATAAAATAAGAATTTTTATAAAAAAAGAAAAGATCTTTAGCTGAATAAATAAAATATTAATGAATTAAAAATAATTTTTTATTTACCGATGTTGTAAGTAAATTTATTTACATTTAAAAATAAATGAAAATATTTTTTGAATTAAATGAAAATTTAGTAGACCGGTTTTTTTTAGTAATTTATCATTTATTTTAAATTAAATTTTTAGTTTATTTAACCTAAAAGCTATTTTGATCACTGGGCACAAAATTCCAGCAAAACCGTTTAGTTCCACGTAATGTAGCTTTAAGTATTTTAATTGTAAGTGAAAACTACACTCTGGGAAAAAGCTTCATCAAATTTATAAAAAAAATTCATAAGTCTTCGTCCAAGGTAACACTTTATAAAAATTTATTATATTTATGAAGTATGCATCAAAGTGAAAGCAACATATTTAACTTTCAATTACTAAAAATGTTTCCAATTTTAGCAGCATGTTTTAGGTAGAATCGGGTACATGTCAGTTTGTTTATCTTTTATTATTCTTTACAATTAAAAAAGTTTCACAAAAATATTCCTAACAGAGTATTAACTTTTGCTTTAACTGCAAAATAGTTCATGTTGAATATACCGAAGAGAGAAATCGGCATCCAATACAAATTAATTACTCTATATTTAAAATATGTGAAAAGTAATATTATTTTAATGCGAAAAATATTTATAAACAATAGTGTGTAAAACAATGTTGCTAGAAACAAAATAATTGTATTTAATAAGAAATGATGCAAATTACAGTTCATGATAACATTATTCGAAAAAAAATTGCTTTATTAAGCTGCTTTAACATTACGCTCAAAATCTAGTTTAAACTTAATTTCGAAATCTAGTTGGTGTAAAATAGTATAAAAAACCATATGATCAAATTAATTTTAAAATTTTTACAAATGTACCATAAAATGTTTGTGCAAATGAATATGTTTGTAACCAAACACCTTCATAATTTAAAGCCTTAAACAAGTTTCTCATGCACATGCACATACTTATGCATTTTTAATCCTTGATAAAATTCTTAAGGAATTTTTTTCACTTAGCAACATTGTTGCATAAATACTAAGATAAGAAAAACATTTCATTATATTATGAAATACAGAAATAAAAAATATACTATTAAAAAAAACTGGCTTATTTTTCCTATACAAATTAATGGTGGTAAATTGAGATGTTAATTATTTTTTGTTCACTGCAAACATTTGTTGACAGATGTTGATTGGTTGACATAATGTAAAAAAAATAATGGAAAATTGCAAAAACGAAAAAAAAAATCAAACATAAATTAACTTGAAAGTATTAAGTGTTTTATGATCTCTTACATTAAGATGTTGAAAAAAAAGTTACATTAATAAAGCAATGACTTGGAAAAATGATAAAGAAGAAACAACTTAATAAAATAAAAACGAAAGTTTATCAACAAATCATTGAATATAGTCAAGTATAAATAAACTCTTTGGTACTTTGGACATGTATCTCTAGTACGTATGTAAGTAATCTTTACAGCAGCTCTACACAGCCATCAGTTTTATTACAATATTAACAACTTAATGTGAATAAGTAACAACTGAAATTAAGTTCATTTACCGCTGTCAATGTTAAATAAGATTTTGTTCGATGCTATTTGTTGCTACTACATATTGTTGCTAATGCATTTTCTTGCTAAATCTGAAGTTATTTTATTTTTTTTTTCTCTTACTAAAGTATTTTTAATGACTGACAGCTAGCAAAGAATATATAATTACTAGAGAAGCTACACATCCCACTAATCTCTTTATTTTTGCATCATCTCGGTCGACAAAATGAAAACCTGTTGCGAAAGTTGAAAGGAAACAAATATGTGGTGAATTATAACCCCACTTTTTCCGGAAATATGTGAAATCTGGCGAATTTTTAAATTTTAGCTTATTATCAAAGCCAAATCCACTCTCTAGCAATATGATTTATATTTATTTCCCGCATTTGCGAAGAAATAAAAAGTTAGAGGTTTGAACGAGACTAAGATGGATAAAGACCTTCTACAGCTAGTGATGGCGAATGACTCAAAAGTTTTGAGTCAGCAGCATAATAAATGCATAAAAAAAAAAATAAAATATTGTATTGCATCTTAAAGTCTATAAAAACTTAAGGAA
Organism: Eustalomyia histrio; assembly: GCA_949748255.1. NCBI lineage: Eukaryota > Metazoa > Arthropoda > Insecta > Diptera > Anthomyiidae > Eustalomyia > Eustalomyia histrio. Next base: position 51,457,143 of record OX456523.1, on the reverse strand, counting down.
CAAAATCTGAGATTTAGTAACTCTGTTGTTGTTTAAACATTATATTTAAAAACAAATGACAGTAAGGTGGTTCAAAGCAAAGAGTATTTAGTTTTAATATGAAGCTAAAATCTTACTCTTCACCAAATTCAACATGAACCATGTTGAAGTTGAAACATTACTAAAATTGGAAAAAATTTTAATAACTCATTAAAAGTGTGTTGCTTTCAATTAGGTGCAACATGTTTATTTATATTTACATGCAAAGCCAAATTTAAACTGCACCAAAGAGTATATACTTACTGCAGAGACTGTACATCCCACACAGAGAAAACAGATTCATTGTGACAACCGAATTTTTTGCCAACTGAATAGTTTAGTTGCAGCAACCAAATTATTCGGTTGTCCCGATCTGATTGAAATATTTGGTTTCACCCGAAATTCTGTTGTATTAACCGAATTATGTCGGTGGCTCCAACCAACAATTCAGTTGGCAAGAAATTCGGTTGTCACAATGAATCTGTTTTCTCTGTGCATGATTATATTTACTTTTGCGTACTTAGCAACTGACTCCTTTGCTTTTGGAAATAAGACAAACGAAAATCAGCCACAACTTTAAAAATTTTGAGAAACAATTTGGGGACCCGTTTTTTAAATTTAAATCACGCTTTTTCATATTTTAGTTGTTCTAAGCACATTTTTTTGAAAACAATAATAATAAAAAGTTTTAAGAACTTTTAAATTAAACACTATATCCCAGCAAAAATAAATGGAAGTGATTCTTGAGAAATTAATTTTTCATTGATTCTAAAGTATCGTTTAGTTCTGATTTTTCTCTTCTAAGGAAGTTCTTTTTCGCAACTTAAAAAAATGTGATTTTTAATGAAATTAACCACTTTTCAAATCTATGATGCTACAAAAAGTAAAAAATTTATTGTAGTAAAAATTGCAAGCATTTCGAATAGAGATAAATAAGGCCCGATTGCTGAATTTCCCGCTAAAATATAAAGAACAGTAAAACTCAAACTTTGTATAGGAAACAACAACAAATGTGTCAGTTAAATTTCCAGGTAGAAGCTAACGGGAAATTTCCACCCTATGACACCCCTATGTAAAAATCATTGGTTCCGATCCAAATTTTCACAACAACGGAATCAAAATCACTGCTTCTTTTTCTCTTCTTTTGCTATTTTTTTTTTTTTTTTGCTGGGATATGAAATATTTTCTTAAAATTTAATAGTATTTCGACTGGAAATTTGTTAAGCCTTATAGAGTGATTCTATAGAAGCAAATGTATTAAGTTCAAAAAATATTCGTGAATTTTAGAATTTTTTCCTTTCAACTATTGTTCATCCAATTTTTAATTTAGGTTGTTAATTTGTCAGTCCTAGGTTATCATAAAACCTTTTTTTTAGCTACTAGGCGAAATCCAGAACAATCCGCATACAAAATTTAAGTATATCGCTTTTTGCACTAACATAAAACCCGTTTTTTCATTTTGCGAATCTCGATTTTTTATCAGAAGTATGATCATTGTCAAAAATCAATATACGATCACAATTATTAAATTTTATGAGGTATGTTTTTCGCCCAGGTCAAAGTCATGAAAATTTTCCTAAAGGAAGAGAAAAATTATAATTTTTGTAAAGTTCTTACAGAAAAAAAAAACATTTTTATTAAACAATCTAGAGACACAAGGGTGTCACCAGACTGTCACAGTATCGTCCCATCCAATGTCTTGTCCTTCTAGAATCAACTCTTATCGTGATACATTACAGAAGGCACAGCTATGAGTGTGGCTAATTGAAGTTTTGTCAACCACAGCACATACACAAAGCATGGAGAATAGACACTAGCTGAATGGAAAGCATTTTCGGGTCAGCTACGATCATTATCAACATTCTTCGCGTGCAATAGTGTTAATTGTAAATATATTCGTACAAGTTCTGGAATAAATGACCAAAACACAAAATTTTTCAAATTCACCTTATTACAAAAACAATGTTCTTGAATTCCTACGATTTTAGTGTTTTCGAAGTTTATGTTCGAAAAATATTTTTGTTGTCAAAAATAAAAAAAATTGGTTTTACGCAATTCCCTTCCGTTTAATGCGAAGAATAAATTACTTTATTCTTTTGCTTTGAGCGAAAAATTAACTTTTGCCTCTTTTACCACCTCAAATTTACTAAAATGGACCTAACATGAATTCTATTTCCCGGATCTATAAACGAAATTTGGAATTGTAAGAAAATTTCCTTTAATTTGAGATGTCACACTTACCATTTTAGATGTGTTTCGCTTTTTTGGACTTATCGAGGGGTCAAATATTATGTAAACTTTTGCCTAAAAATTTACATAATTTACATTTTTTTTTAAATATTTGTTTGTTGTTAATATATGCTAAAATGGTAAAAATACACTCAAAAGTTAGTAGAAAAATTTGTAATCGGTTTTCAATCCCACTTTACTATTTTTGTACTGATTTTTAGTAAAAAAAATATTACTTAGCAAATCTTTTTGCTATTTACATTTTACAAATTATAGAATTTATACAGAATATTTAAAAATTTTTGTTGCTAATTTCAGAAATTATTTTACAAATTTTTGAAAAGCGATTTGCTAAAATTAGCAAATAAAATTTACTAAATTTAAAAAAATTTATATTGAAGGAAATGTTATTTCTAATTAAAACATACACCTACAAACTTTAATTGCATTAAAATGTTACATAGATTAAAAATGGATCGGAAGTGAATATATCGACTCATGTCTAAAAATAGGACATCCACTTAAAATAGGACTTAAAAGTTTTTTTAGTTCTAAAAGTCTTAAAATAAATAAATTTGACCTTAAAAGTAAAAAAATGACTTAAATATTTTTCAAAACAGAAATTACCAAATAAAAACAAAATGATAAATTCGTTTGTTTTTACAATTTTTAAGCCTTTGTTTTTTTTTTAATTTTGTCTAAAATATTTTTTGAAAATAAAAAATAAAATAAAAAAAATTTTAATGCTCGACAAAAAAAAAAACAATAAATTTAAAACTTTGTACTAATATTAATAGTATTTAGTAATTTTTGTGCTGAATTTAGCAAACAGATTTTAAATTCCACTTAACAAAAAGTTTACTAAAATTTAAAAATTAGCAAAATTTTCCGTAATAACAGCAAAATCTTCAGTTGTCATTACATTCATAAATTTGCAAGTGTTTATCAAATCAGTCTGGGAACTTTTCACTGGCAACTTCGACACAAAGCAAAGACCGAACCTTCCATATGTTCTGGATATGTCAGGAAAAAAACATCATATTCGGAATATTTCTAGTAGATGGCATAGCGAACATCATATTCTGGACAATTCTATCTACTACTTTCCACAAGAAGATCCTACCAAATATGTAAAAGAGCGCCTTCAGTTTCAGATAGATTGTGAATTCGACAATTCGGAAAAATAGAGTTGGTGATTAGTATAATAAATTGTGTGGCTAAAGTGTAGTAAAATGAAGTTTCAGGGTAAATAAAGAGATGCTGTAAAAATTTCAATTTATCATTTAACTCATAACTTAAATAGAAAAAGCTATGTGAGAATAAATTCACATTGAATTATGACAAAACTTTTTTACGAACTCTAGCTGTATTTAGTGACACCCATTATAAAGTCAGCTAGATTAAATTAAAAATACATTTTTTTCACATATCACATAAAATTTAATATAACATAAATTTTCAGATCCAAATTTTCTATAAATGGTGGCTATATTGACTGATTTTTTTATATCTTATTTTCGTAAGCAGAGCATTATTCTTAAATTTCTAATTCTTTCATATTTTTAAATGAATGCCCCTAATGTAATTCCATAGAAAATAAATATGATAAACAGTAATGAGTTTTATATTAAACGCAATGCAATTGTTTGTTGTTCATTGTTGTTGCTGTTGCAGCTTGTTGCAACTACAGTCATTGCTGTTGTTTATTATGGATGATGACGTTATCAGATTTTTAACACTTTCATTACTTAATATGTATACAGTTAGTTTACATTTTTTCATAAACTAATGAAGCTGATAAAAAACAACAAATGGAGAAGGCAAAAAAACATTTTTTTTTTTTAGCAGAAAAATATATATTCAACTATCATTATCTTGGCAACACAATCATTAAACGACTTGGTTTCTAGAGGATTTGAAGCGTTAATTGCAATTTTCCTTCAACTCCTTAAGCATTGAACATTTAAAATCCAAAATTCAGACAAACATACGGACAGATAAAGAGTTTAAACATAAATGTTTACGTATCATCACATATCGTCATTTTGTATACATTTGCTGGGTGTTTAAATATATTTTGTTGTTTCCATTTAAAAATTTTTGTATCTTTTTAACGCGTTTACAGCATTTTGCACGTCTCTTTTATGGCATTTTAAATGCCGCCATAAATGTTGCATATTACCGCTATTTTTTCACTTAAACATATTCAGTTTTTTTTGCTCAGTTTCTGTTTATTTGGTTTAGTCATATGTAGGTTTTCTTCTTCTTTTTTTTTTTTTTTTGGTTTTGTTATTTTGCACTTCTTTTACAATTTAAGTTACAGAGATTTCAAAGGAGATGCAAAATGTTGTTACTGTTGATTGCTTACATTAAAACGCCTACAATTCTTTTTATTTACCATAAATAGTGGCATTTATATGTATGCATTTTGTTATTTTAAATTCTATTGTATTTTTTTTTTTAAAGGTGCGGCAACAATAGCAGCATTTATATGAAATTAAGAAAAAGTATATTACAATTGTGCCACTAGTTGGCATAGAAATTGTAATTGTAGCATTTTTTTTTCTTCTAAGGTGCCTAAAAAATCTTTTATCACCATATTGGGATATTTGCACTAAATTGTTATTCAAGGCATTTTAAAAACTATTAGGGATTTAAGAAATAATTCCTAATAGGTCTAACAAAATTTTTATCCATAACAATAATTACAATATATATAGAAATTTAGTTTTTCTCTTCCTCTCTTTTAAAACCAGAGGGTCAATTCTTGTTCTGTGATAATGTGAAGTGAAATAAAACTTTTCATTTTCATTTTCGTTTTCGTTTTCATAAGTACTTTTCACAAACACATAAATTGCGATTCTCGTATGTATTATGAAAAAAATGTTTCATTCGCACTGTACCCATAAAACTTTTGTAACTGTGTTATCCAAAATTTAAAGCAAATGTCAAAGCAGAGAAAAACGTGAACAAAAGTGAATTAAGTTCGTAAAATGTATTTTAAATAATTATATAAAAATGTCTAAATTAATTGTATTATTGGATATTACTCAAAGAATTCGGGATGAACAAAGGTAAGACAATGATGTTACAAGCATTTCATTGCAGTAAATAATTAAATAATTTATAGGAATTTTTTGAGAGTGCTGAGACGCATATAACCGACGAGCACTTCATGGATTTATATCGGCTTGCTTAAGTGGACTATATTACTTAAAGAAAAAAAACATTTCATAAAGAATATAAATAAACTATAAATAAATAAACCTTAAGTCGCTCCAATTCTTTTTCCATTTTTCACAGTCCTTTTGACTGTTAAGGCTCGCGGCTAATTCTTTACACTTTTCGCCTCTAAATTTTGCACCATCTGCAGTTACAAATCTGTAAATATGGGGTTTATAAAAGTGTGCTTATGGTAATTAACCAACTTACTTATCGTTTGCAATGTCCACATGCTTTTCTAAATAATTAATTTAATACTCCTTTTGGCTTTCGCAGGCATGCTTTCCTCTTTCAACCTTCTCCATGTTTATTTTACTTATAAATAGTCTGTGTAAACAATTTTTTCATATGAAAATTTTTTGACAGTTGTTTGCACTGTTACACAAAACAAGAATCGCCAGTGCTGTGCAATCGTGAAAAAATCTTGTTTCGTTCCACTTTTTTTTCATATGAAAACGTTTTGATATTTCTTTACATTTTTTCACAGAACGCGAATCAAAAGTACTATGAAAACGTGAAAAAACTTTTCATTTCACCGTTTCACAAAACGAGAATTGACCCTCAGATCTAAAATGCAGTTGCAGAGTCTCTATTCTTTTCAGTCTCGCCCTAATCCGCTCTCTTTATATTTGTTCGCGAACTCGGCAATATTTTTTTGAAACAGTTTTGCCACGAACGAAAATTTTTTATAAACAACATTTTTGAAAAAAGTTACCAAATGAGAAAAAAATAACCAAAATTTAAAGTTTTTTATTTAAATCTATTGCAATATTTATTATTTAAATTTGTATTGGTAATATTATTCTATAGCAAAAATTTATAAAATTTCATTGTCACTTTCAGATGATAAATCTTCGGTTTCAATATTTGCATTGACTGCAAAAAAAAAAGTTTCGTTTATGTACCGTTGTCAGTATGTCATAAACGGAATCCAAATCCGGTTACGTACCCTTTTTTGGATAGGGATCACAAAATTAATTTTAAAGAACTTTGAAACTGATTCGAACTCGTTGAAAGTCTGTCAAAGACAGAAGGTTTACAAAAATGGAGCTGAGCCCATTGAAAGCCAATCATTGTGTCGTGTAAAATACGTAATGACTCCCTTTTCAGAATGCCGTCTCCTTACTGTTTTTTTTCAACTAAAAATGGACTTCAATATTTACCTTAATTTATCCTATTTTGCATTTTTATGAAAACAATAAATAACACCGTTTGTTACGGAATCAAGACTGATGAAAAACCGTAAAGCCCGTTTTAACGGCAAGGAAACGGTTACAGCAAACGGAGTCAAAACGTAGTGTTTTCAAAAAACCGATTATACGGCCCGTTAAAGTTCTGCTTACGTACAAGCTTTGACGGATACGTGTTTTTACGGACGTAAACGTGTCGCACAATTCGCATTCATTACTCCACATGTATCGGAGAGTTCGTAAGAATGTTCCTTGGGAAGTTAAAAAATATTCTTGAATTCACATGCATTTAAACATGACAAATACTAACTTATTCATTGTGCATTTATTTAATGTTTTTTTTACTTAGAAATTCTTTAATACATAATCCTTTTTCCTGTCGATAGAATGCCGCCAATTAAAATAATCATACGTACATATGTTGATAATCCAGAACTGGTTAACATATTTTGTACAACGAACTACATACTTAAAAAAAAAAAATATAACAGTGTTATCAAAACAACGTAATAAAAACGCGTATATAAAAATCTTTACTGTAAACAAATTTAAAAAGTTACCAAAATTAAAAATTTAATTCACATCTCCACATTAAAAAAAAATAACCAATTTTGGTTAAAAATAACTAAAACAGCAACGCTATTTGAAACCCAAATGAAAGGATGTTGCTAGAGATTGGATTTTGCTTTGATAATAAGGGGAAATTCAAGGTATATCAAAAAAAGGATAAATAAAGAGAAATCCCCCATATTACCCATGTGGCCAAAAACATATTTGTCCCCTTTCAACTTTAGCAACATGTTTTCATTTGATCTATCGAGATGATGCAAAAACAAAGAAAATCATAGGATGTGTATTCCCGAGAGAAAAACAATTGATCTGGCGCAAAATTTAATCCAATTCGATATTCTTTAATATATAGCTAATATTGGCAGATAAAATTATATCCAGCACTTTATCTGGGGATTAACTAAGATCAATAGTTAACCGAAAAATTACAGATTAAACTATATTAGATTATATCAAAAAATACATAATGTGTATTATATTTATTAATTATTATACTTAATTATATACAATCATATCTAAGATCATATTAAAAATGTTTGGGTATATTTGCCTCGAAATGGGTTAAATTTTTAAAGTTTTTTTTTTTTAAAATATTAATAAGAAAATAAAAATAAATTAAAAAATTTATATTTTTTGTTATCTTCCTGGCTGGGATTCGAAATTAAGGAGATGTAACCACATACGATTATATACGATTATATATAATTATGTTTTATATAATATCATAAGTATTCTAGATATGAAACCATATAAAACAATATCTCAAATATTGTACCATATACATATAATTAAATATTATATCATATAAAAAATTCCTTTTGATATGAGACAACATAATTTTATAAAGATCAATATATAACTTGATGTGGTTATATATTGTACAATATAAGATAGTTTTAAAAGTCACTTATGATTATATATAAAAGTTTTTTACCCAGGTTCTTTCTAGTAAGCAACATTTAGTTATGTTGAGCAACATTTTAAACTGGTTTTATATATAAAAATAAATAAAAATGTTTATTCAAACTTAAAAACAATAATTTTTAAAATTTTTCTTAAAAAAGTGAAATACAATCTATGCTACCCCAGAACATTTTTCTAAAAGATGAGCAGGAGATAAACGAAAAGAGAAACTAGCATTCTGGCTGTATTTTAGTTGCGTAATGGTTAAATTAATTAAATGCTACTAAAAAAAATGGCACTCAACTTGAGGCCATTCGACTTCAAATAATTTATTTTAAAAAAATTTAATTAATTGTTTTAAAAAGTGCTATGAGAAGGGTAACATTAGACTTTAGTGAAACACGCTTATAACCAAATGAAGAATGTCCTATTTAGAAATACTCTGTGATTTAAAAGTCTACCGAAAAAATTTCAACTTTTAAGTTTATAAAAAGTTCAAGAATTTTGCATTGTTAATTATCTGTTTACTAAAGATAAAACCCCCACAAATAACCATGAAAGAATCTTTATTTCAAATATGGGTCATAAAATTAAATTACAATTACGCGCCAACGCAAATCTTTTAGTTATAATGAGTAAAAATTAAATAAAAAAAACATACTTGTAGTTGAAGTTAATTGAACTTTTTAAAGAAAAAACTTAAGACTAAAACATATCTTAACAAAAAAAAAATACAAAATCTACCAAGAAGAGTCTTAGACTTCACATGTGGTTCAAAATATAAAAAAATAAATTTAAATAAAAATAACGGTCTATTTGTCATAATAATAAAAATACATTTTGCCAGTGTAGGATGTGGATTTGTTGTGAATTTATAACACATGTAGAAAAGATATTTTGAAAAAAAAAAGTTATTAGGAAAAAACATTTTGAAATAATTTGCTAAAAACTAAAATTGTGGAGGTTGTTTAAAACGTTTCTTGAACTTTAAATTATATTTGGAAACAGCTTTCGCTAATTAAACATACAAAAATCACACATGCGTTAAGGGAAATTTATAAAATACTTTTTTCTAAGGAGCTTCAAATCTTTAAAGTATCTAAAATATGTTTTTTATTTTATTTCCTTTATTGCGGTAAATGTAATTCCAATATTTATATATTTTTTTTTTTATTTTTACAATAAAAAAAAATGCAATCACATTTTTAAGTATTTATAGGAAAAGGTGATGACACTCATTATTTGTTGGCTGTATTCATTTACATTATTTCATTAAATGTAATTTATAAACATGATCGTATTTAAAAATTTTACAACGACAATTTTAATACACTTAACAAAAAAGGTTTGTAACACAACAAGGTTTTACGTTTAATTTTCTTGCAAAACATTTGTATAACGAATGAGATTTATCGCTTAGAATCTAAAGAATCTAATCCTTGTAAATTTAGATTTGATATAAAAAATAATACAATTCTGGTAATATGAAACTATAGATAAAAAATTGTCAATTTAGTGTTGTTCTTAGAAGATATTGCAATTTCCATTTTTTTTCCAATGGGGAACTTCGGCAAAATCGGTGCTTAACATTAAAAGTTATATATCAGATGTATCACATACATTTCAGTAAAAAACCATAGAATATATTTCGAGTTGAAAACTTCTAAGTAAAAAAGAAAATTTGCTGCAATACACTCATAAAAAAAAAGTCTGTAATGGCAACTGAAAATTTTGCTGTTATTACGGGAAATTCTGCTAATTTGAGCCCAGCGGTATTTTTTGCTAATCTTAGCAAGACATGTCTGCTGACGTGTAGTACAATGAAATTAGTAGAAAAATTAGTAGCCGCTAGTAAATTTTAGTAGACTTTTTGTAAAGTGGAATTTAAAATCTGTTTGCTAAAATCAGCAAAAAAAATTACTAAATTTTATTAATATTAGTAAAAAGCTTTGAATATATTTTTCTTATCGAGTATCAAAAATTTTGAATATATTTTTTAAAAAACGAATTAATCATTTTGTTTTAATTTGGTAATTTTTGTTTTGAAAAATATTTTGGTCAATTTTTTTTTTACTTTTAAGGTCAAATTCTAATTGTTTTAAGGGCTTATTTTTAGAACTAAAAAAAACTTTTTAGTGCTATTTTAAGTGGATGTCCTGTATTCACTTCCGATCCCTTTTTTAATCTATGTAGCATTTTAAGGCAATTTAAGTTTGTAGGTGTAAGTTTTAATTAGAAATAACATTTCCTTCAATATCCACTTTTTTAAAATTAGTATTTTTTTTTTTGCTAATTATAGCAAATCGGTTTTCAAAAATTTGTAAAATGATTTCTGAACTTAGCAACAAAAATTTGTAAATATTCTGTAAAAATTCTGTAATTTGTAAAATGTAAATAGCAAAAAGATTTGCTAAATAATAATTTTTTACTAAAAATCAGTACAAAAATAGTAGAGTGGGATTGAAAACCGTTTACAAATTTTTCTACTAACTTTTTTTTCTGAGTGTATCTAGGTGATCTTACTTGATCCGAAAAATAGCAGACCAAATTAGATCCAACAATATATTTTTGTGAATTTTGTAAGATATAAATTGATCCAATAACTGGCAGATCAAATAAGATCCTGCAATATATTTACGGATTAAGTAAGATCCAAATTTATCCGAAAAATGTTAAATTGAATTATATCTGAGCAGATCCAAAAATTTATTAAAGGAAATCTAGCATAAAAAATAAAAAAAAAATTAAATAAACGAAGGAAAAATAAAAAAAAAATTAGAATTTTTGCGGAGTTGTGAACAAAACGTCCAATTTTTTGGACAAATTTTCAGCACGTATTGCCTCATAAAAAATGTTGTCATAAAAAAAAAGAAAAATTATGAAGTGTGTAAAATTTTAAAAACATTGGTGAATAACTTTTTGAGAAATCTTGATCGACTTAAAAACGTTTCGAAAAAACGCGTTTTTTGTTGCTTTCTTTGGGTAGGGGATAGAGAAAAGGTGGTGAAAGATAATGGGCTTCAAATATGGCAGCATCATAAGTGCCCGAGGTAATAATTATTAGAACAGTTGTTGCCCGCCATCTGATGAAGAGTTGGCGGAATTGTTGAAGCTTTTTGATTTATAGCCCTGTTATGTTATTTTACTTCGGTGGGAATAAGTGCTTTGGGAACAGCGATGTTTAGACATGAGTCATTTGTGAAGAGTATTTTCTCTTCCGATACCTCTTTTTCAACCTAACTCAACCTGATATATCATTATATCGAAATGCATACCGTCATATGTATTTATATCTGACAATATACAGGGTGTCCGCCGGGAAGTTATACTACTTTGTTTGTTTATAATTTTTGATTAAATGAAAGAGAATGGATCTTGTATATTGATAAATTTTTTATTTAATGTCGGCAATTATGTATGCAATATAATATCAGATAAATGCCTCTGTTAACCTCACAAATACGAGCCCTTTTGAGCACATTTTTCATTAGATTCTCACACATTTCACGCGGTATTTCATTAATTTCATCACGATTATTTTGTTTGAGTTGCTCAAGCGTTTCTGGTTTGTTTGCATAAACCTTGTTTTTCAGATATCCCCACAAAAAGAAGTCCGGAGCAGTCAACTGGAGGCCAGTCAACACCACCATTTCTTGAAATAACTTGTTGTGAAATGAGGTCTCGCAGTAATTCCATTGTAATCCTGGCTGTATGCGATGTGGCACCGTCTTGTTGATACCACATGTTAATCAAGCCCAAAGCATGCAGTTGTGGCGTTAAAAAGTTTTCAATCACATCACGATATCGCTCCCCATTAACAGTTACCGCTACAAAGAAGTAAGGTCCAATGATGTCTCCTGACCAAATTGCACACCAGATTGTCACTTTTTATGGATGCAAAGGTGACTGATGAATAATTTGAGGATTTTCCATTGCCCAGAACCGACTATTCTGTTTATTCACATATCCATTCAAATGAAAATGTGCCTCGTCACTCATTATGTTTTTTTCATGAAAATCGGGGTTGTCGTGGGCGAGCTGTAACATCCTTTTGGCATATGTACGGCGGCGTAAATGGTCTTGTGGAAAAAGCTCTTGTGTCAACTGAGTCTTAAATAGAAACAAATGCAAATCCTTGTGCAAAATTGTGGCCAAAGTTGTTCTTTGAAGACCAAGCTCCTGAGCACGGCGTCGAATTGTTGTTGATGGATTGTTTTGAACATTTTCTTGAGCAGCTGTAATGTTTTCAGCCGATCTTGCAGTACGTTGTGGTCCATGCTTGGGCCTATCACCTACAGACCCTCTTTTTTCGAAATCATTCACTACACGATAAATAGTGCATTTTGTTGGCACGTTGTTTCTTCCAAAAATTTCACGTAACTTTCTCATCGTCACAGTAATCGATGATTGATTTTGATAAAATGTTTTAACGACTAAAACACGTTGGTTTATCGAATATTTTTAAATAATAAATTTGCCACGTGTCTACTTTACGACTGTCAAGACTAATGTTTACCAAAATGGCGACAAAACAAAGTAGTAAACCTTCCCGGCACACAGCCTGTACATTTAGATATTTTAGGTTTTCTCATATTTTACACAATTTTTTTCTTTTAGTGTATTATTATTATTATTTTTTTCTTTAACTAAAACCCATACGCATTTGAGGGTAATGTGCTCATAAAATATCAGCTTGTATAAATTTCTTTTTATTTTAATTTGTTGTCGTACTTATTTTATTTTTTATTTTTGCAAACAACATGTGTGTTGTTCCCTGTGTTGTTTTACAATCGTTTTATAAGTTTTGTCATTTGGTGTCATATTTATGCATATGTGTACTACTCTTACGATTGTTAATACCTTGTTAAAGCCGATTTTCTTTTATGTATATTTTTTCCCCCGCGTGTTGTCTAAAATCTCATTCCATTACAATACGTGTGTGGTGTAATGTGGTTTTGGCTGAAATGGTATGCCACCAAATGCTAAGTCGGATTGTTTAGATGGCCGTTTTGGTAGCTGGTAGCTTTAACACTTTCATGTGTCTGTCTGTTGTCGTCTATTATTGTGGGTGATAAACTTTAACAAAATTGCGTTAAAAGTTTTCATAAATTGTTAACAAATATTGTTTAAGCGATTAGTTGACAAATAATTGTAAATAATATTCAAAAATACAAAATATTAAAGATTTACGCTTGTTATTATGTGTGTGCAAATAAACAAACAAATGAGACAGGTTTTATAAAGATCAGGACTTCAGTAGTTATGGGTGAGATAATGTAGAGATTTTTGAATAAGTGAAGTCAATTACAATAACAACAAAAAAATATGTTAATAATAAAAAATGTACAACAATAAATTTTAATTAATTTTAAATGAAAAGTTTTTGGAAATTTGGAAAAAATTTTCTTTAACAGGGTAGATACCTTGAAGCCTATTAATGTTTTTCAATTCACAAGGGAAGTTTTTAGCTCAAGGGGTTTGGTTAGGACTTTAAGGCAGACATCTTTCTGTCATGTACCGGACTAATGATTTTGCGTGAACCTATTAATTGATGACTTCATTACCATTGTATGCATATCAAATGAAAATATTTGCATTACCATTTCTTAAATAAATAATTATGATTTAAGGACCTGATATCATTGATTTGAGATTTGTGTAGTGTTTCACTTCCACTCGTTTCCCCTTCCATTCCATTTCAGCCACCTTGCTTAGTGCCTCAATTCCACTTGTTTCCCGTTGCATTCCATTTCGTTTCTCAATTTTAGTGTTTAAATTTCACTCGTTTCTAGGTTTATAGGCAAAGCGGTTTGAAAAGGCCGTTAGAAGCGGCACGTTTTCCCCTTTAAACCCCTTTTTACCACGTACCTGCACAAAATTCCCAAAAAAAAATATATCAGTGAATTACCCTATACTGCATGGAACACTTATTTTATACTTTATACTTTTCCCCTTCTGTTTCTGGTGGAATATCCTAAGGAACACATTTCAAATTTGTGATTTTTTGCCATAGTAGATTGGACAGGACATTTCTTCTTTAAACCCTATTTTTACTATGTTCCTGATAAAAATTTCTAAAGTTGCTTATCAATCAATTAACGCATACTCAAAGGAATGCATATTTTAAATTTTAGGTTTCTAACCAAAGAGTTTTGCGCAGGCCATCATTTAACCCCACCTCGAAATTCCAAAAATCCCATCTTAGCGCATGTCTACGCTGGAGGGGGAATCTACATACATAAATATATACATGGTGGGCTATAAAGAACCCTCCGATTGAAAAGTCATGCAATTTTTGCAAAAGGCATCGTATGTCAGTTTAGTTTTGACATTTGTAAAGTTGACACGAGCGAAATTTTAAGTGAATAGCAATGAGTAACTTTACCTCTCGAGAACGGGCGATAATTACGACATTGTTTAAGCAGATGATTATTGATAAAAATTGATTATGAGCGTTGAGGCTCACTTTTATTTCAGCGTCCAAGTCAAAAATCAAAATGCTCGATTATGGGGGACGGAATGTACGCATAATCCATAAAACAACTTTACACCTTTTTAAAGTCACCGTGTAGTGTGCAGTTGCGTTCGGAAAAGCAGATTGGATCTTATATTAATACGGTAAACGGCGAACGCTATAGAGCTATGCTGACTGAATTTTTCTTATCGGAAGTTGACGATCTGGATTTGGAGGATATGATGGCGCTATTTATCATACTGCCCGCGACACAATGCGTGTTTTGAAGGATGTGGGAAGGCGCATGAATTTTGCGTTTTGGTTATTTGACTTAGCCAGACAGATCTCTCGATTTGACTATCCACAGTTTTTTAATCTTTTGTAGCCCAATAGACGACTTGAGTTCATTAGTAGATTTATATTTTTCTGTATGGAAATCTCTTTAAAGGAAATCTGCACTAAATAACTGAAAGGATGCACACAGAATTAAAAATCGGGGCCTTTTTTAAAAACTGGCGTCGGCCAAAAAAGTAATCTCGGTCGGACACTTTTAGTACAAGTGTTTCATGGGCAAAGCTAAATTAAAAAAAATAAAACGATTTTTTTTTTAAATTCATGATATTTTATTTCAAATTAAAGAATTTAAAACAAGAATACCACTTATTGGCCGAACTCGGCTTAAAAATTAAATCCGATTATAATGATATCTGTAGACTTTCGGCAAAACAACTTGAATCGACTTAAGTTGTTTTTGGCTAAAAGATTTTTAAGGAGACCTTTTGGCAAGATCAACAGTCTTAAAATACATATTTTAAACTTAAATTTTTCGATTTAAAGTTTGTATGGAAGTTGAAACAACAACAAAAAAATTCAAAAATGCATTCAAAAAATAAACAAAAAACCCTACTGTCAAATAAAAAACCCCAATTCTTCTTAAAAATGAAAATTCATATTTTGGGGTTCAGTGTGAACGTATTATATAACGACCTTTTCGGATGACGAACACGGAGCTTAAATAATGAGCCACCAACATGCACAAGGAGATGTGGAATGGGGATAATGTTGGTGCGATCACGAAAGTGCTGTGGGGTGACCCGAACGTGAACAAAACAAGGTTTATTTTAAGGCTAGGGAAAAGGGAACTGGTTAACATGATGAAAATTCTCACAGGCTACTCTTCACTAAGATCACACATTTCGAAAATGGGATGAATTGACTTTGTGGTGTGTACGGCCTGAGACCTTGGAGCTCTTCCTTTCGTTTTGCACGGTTTTCGCGAGGAGTAGGGCAAGTCGCTGGCACGGGGCCGTTATACCGTCCTTGGAATGCTTGGCGTTGATTTGGTAAAACTGAAGAGATACCTGAAGGATACTCAATTCTCAAGGTAGACTAGAAAGTTTTTTCATGCGGTTTTGGAGAGCGCACAATATGCCGATTCTCTGGCTTTGGTGTATGTCACCCATTTTTGGGTGACCATAAGGGGCGAATAGCCCTTCTTCTTTTCGACCTAATCTAACCTACCTCTTAAATATTAAAAAAAAATTTTTTTTCGATAGTTCTTTCGTCAAAAGTTCACAAATAAACTTTTTAATCTAAAAAGTTTATAATAAAATTCAAAGTTTTTAATAAAAGATTTAAAATATGTAAAAAATTTTAATTTTTAAGAAAAATTACGGTGTCCCAAAATTCAATTTTACAAATTCCCAAAATTGTTGCTCAAATTTTGTTGGCCCTTGAAAACCAAATTTAAAAAATTTAACGACCAAAAAATTCTTTAAATTTTTCTCACAAAGCAAATAATAATGATCTGTTAAAATGAAAAATATATTTTCACACAAAAAAGCAAATCTCAAGAAATTCTATTTGGAATTTTTATGAAAACAAATAATATGTTACACATGTTTAACACAAATGTTTAGCAATAAAGTCCATAGCTATGATGTTATGTTGACAGTGATGGCGACATGAGGGAAATATTTAAGAAAACCATGTGTAGTATCATACACAAATATATGTAAATGTAACACAATAAATAAAAATAAACACAATGACAAGCAAAAAATTCTAGAAAAAAAATCTAAACAAAATTCTTAAATTTTTTGAAAAAAAAAAAAAAAAATTAAAATAACACGTAGCGAGTGTGAAAATTCTGGCGAAAAAACACAAATGCAAACATATGGCTAACAACAACAAAACACACAAACAACACTGAAAATGTTGATGCTATAAGAAAAAAGGCGCCTAAAGTAATAAAATTAAAATTACCAAGTAATATTTTTGGAAGGTAAATTATAATTTGTTTCACAAAAAAAAATCTAACAGCTTTTTTTACAAATTTCACTTATGAAAAATGATTGTTCAAAAATTATTTTATTAAAAAAAGTACTAAAATGCACTTCTAATCCAAATGTGAATAAAAATCTCTTGCTCTCTTAAAAACAAGAAAATTATGGCTGGGTTATTCCAAATTCTATGGTAGAAAATTGCCTAATATAAATATATTGCTTTATGAATAAAAATCCATTAAAAAAAAACAAACTTACCTTAACACGTTCTAAGTATTCTTGCAGCTCAAAATATGGATCATCATCTTCATCACCTTCCAATGGTAAATTAGACAACTTGAGCGCCAAATCCAAATTATCCAAAGCAGCTAATTTGCTACGGCTACAATCACGAGCTGATGTTGTTAAAACGTTATTACTTTTATCTTTTGATGTGTCATTTGGCAGCTTATAAGCAAACGAAGACGACGATGATGACGATGATGATGATGACGGAGAAGAGGCATTACTTAAGATATTTTGCTGTTTATCAACTGTCATGGTATTTGTTGTAGAAGCTGTTGCCGAAGATGATGATGTTGTTGTCTGTTTATTGCTTCCGTATTTATTGGCAGCATTATGATTGCTAAGACTTTGACTACATCGTGGTATTGTTGCAGCTGAACCAGGTTTTGAGGATTTCAACAATGATGTTGTAGACATGGCTGAAGTAGAAGAAGAAGAAGACGATGATGATGTTGATGACGATTTGTGGTTAATATTGTCATTTATATCTTGTTTCAACACTTGAGATGATGCTGTTGTTCCATCTATTTCATCTGTTAATAATGATGAGTTTTCTTTAGTTTTCGATTTTTGACACATGTTGCTAGAATTATTATTAACTATGGTTTGTTGCTCCTGTTGTTTCTCCTGCTGCATATGATGTTGCAGTGTATTAATTGCACTTGTTGGCTGCTGTTGTTGACATGTCATGTTTTGTGATGTTAATTTCTTAGGTTTATTGCACTGGTTTTTTGATTTGATAAAATTGTCATGTTGTTTTTGTATTTGTTCTGAAATTATAAGAAAAATATATAAAAGAATTATTTCAATGCTTAAGGTTAGCAACTTTTTTTCTGATATTGTGTTTAGACTTTGGCTTAAATATAATGGAAACTTTAAGTTTTTAAATTATTTTCATACAATGTACAAATTAATAAAAATTTTATTTAGATCAAGCAATTTTGTTTTTAAAAACTGTTTTTTAAATTTGTCTCTATTGTTTTTGCAGAATGGAGTTTTTCTTAATTTTCTATTAAAGTTTTTATTGAATTTTATGTAAGTGCTGATACTTATCTTTACTACAAATTTAAAACTGAAATAAAAAATCTTCTATCATTAAATCTTGCAACTTTGCATACAACCTAAACGGCGTACAAGTTTGTGTTTTTTTCTTTAAAGTCTATTTATTTATCTAATAAACATGTCAGTTCATAATTTAGCTTTACTTAACTCTTTTTTTTTTTCTTCTAACTTAATATTTTATAATCACGTTTTTTTGTTGTTCGTTTACAATTGTCGCAATTACCAAAGTATTGTTGCAGCAACATGTTTCTATTAACCTTTTGATGGTAATTTTTTTATTTGGTAAAGTTTTTTAAATATAGATTTTAGCGTATAATTTAAGAAAATAATTTCAAAAATATTGTGAATTTATCTCCATACAAACCAAAAAAAATATTTTAGCATGTTCTTAATCTCTATTGGTCCTTCGAGCCGAATAATCCAAGTAAAATACTTTAAACCTAAATAAACATTTATTGGTAACGATTAATAAAAATTTAAACAAATTTTTTACACATCATGTAAAATTTTAGCTAACCCCTGCTTACATGTGTTGGTCCTTCGAACTGTAAAATACAGAATATTTGCCTAAAGTTTTGTAAAGGTTTTATATTTTCTAATTTTTTTATACCTCGAGGTTTTTGATTGTTATTATTGATTGTTTATAGCAAGCTTTCAACCTCCGTATAATTACAAAAACAAAGCAAATTCACAATTTTGATACAAGTATTTCGATCCGGCAAAAGATCTCTTCAGAACCCAAAGTTTTAGACAGGCTAGAGCATTCAGAAAAAAGCAGAACCAGAAAAAGACAGGGCCTGAAAGTAGGAAATGATGCAAAGTGGGGCATTCTGGGAAAATTGGTAATATATGTTTGAAATGTTTTTCAAATCTTCCAGGTCTACTTAAAAGAAAAATCTGACAGCTCAACAGCTCTTTTATAATAGTTATACATTAAAAAAATGCTGGAAGTCCAAAAAATCGAGCACTGGCATTACACATGGTAACCATAAACATTTTTTATTTTTGGGACAATCTTCGAATTGAGGGTGAAAATGGGGTTAAAAAATTATGGAGTTTTTATTTAAAAAGATAAATTTAGCTAATATCTGAAATTAAGCGAAATATGAATTCTTACTTGGGGAGTTTCCTCATAAGTATTCCAGGGCAATTCTCTAGATAAACTATTAAGCAGAAAAAAATTTACTTCGAAAAAAATCCATAATCTGAGAATTTTTCTGTACAACAATGATTATTCTTAATTATATTTTCCGAGTTACTAAAACACATTTTGATTTTTAGCAAAACAAATAAAAAATCCAGGTTTTTGCACCACAATCCTATTTTTCGTCTGCCGAATACCGTTATCATGCTTTTCTAAAGGTCCTGGAGTTTGAAATCTAAAAATTAAGATGAGGAACTTATGATAGAAAAATTATTAATCTTTACACAAATCAAGATCTAAACATGATAATTTCATATATACATTTAAAAGTGATTTTAACACAAAGAGTTAAATTTTAATCCAAATTTTTTTTTTATTCGAAAGACAATACATTGCATTAACATTTGAAAATGATTTTAAGTATATGGCCACCACAGCTTTTCTTGACGAAGCGCATTCTGGACGTCCAAATTTGGACCACTTTTTCGTGCATTGCAGCAGTATGACAGTTCGTTTGATAGTTAACCCTTTCGCAAGTTTTATTTTTTCAAAACATTAATTCTTTTAGGTGTATAGGAATACATTTCTATTAAAACTATTAAAAAAATTTATTTTATTTATTTATTTTATTTTATTTTATTTATATTAATCATATAATTACAAATTATATCCTAATACCCTAACCTAGCAACAAAGGCTATCGGCTCGTTGTAGCGAAAACAGACCAGAGCCTCCGGTGGGAATCGAACCCACGACCCCCGCACTGATAAGTTAGCACGCTAGCAACTAGCCTACCAGGGCGCTCAAAAAAAATTTTAAAATTTAAAAAATTGTAAAAATAGTAAACAAACATATAAAAAATACAAAAAACCGGTAAAAAATCACAAAATTAAGTTAATTTAATAATGATTCGCATGAAGATGTGTTTAATTTTATCATTTGTTGAAATAAAAAGAAATTCTTTGTAAAAACTGGCAAAACTTCCCCTTAAACTTTTTACTTATTTTAACTATTTTTTTGCACTAAACCGGGTTTTGAGTAAAACTATTAAAAATCTAAAATCTGGCAAAAAAAAAATATCATGAAAAAATGCATTAACTGTTGCTCCGTTGAATTGGAATAATCAAAAATTTTATACAATTTAAATAACAGTAAAGGAACGTAAAATTATCTTTTTTAGGAAGAAGAATATTGTAAAGTATAAAAAAATATAAAAAATTAACTATTTGGTCCTTCGAACTGGTATACTTAATACGTAAAACCAATAAGAGAATTGTTCTGTCAACAGCATCTCTAGCATTTGAGGGTTAATTTTGCTAAAACCTTGTATTAAGTTTACTTTAAGTTGTCATAGTCTGCATGACGGTAATTTTTTTTTCTAACAACATTTTTTTTTTCTTGCATTTGTAATTTATATCTAACCGTTTCGTTTTTTTATTTTATTTTTCTGTACTGTATATTTCAATGGTGTTACATTTGCATCTAAATATGTTTATGAATGTCTTGAAAATTATTGTTTATTTGCTTGTATTTTATGCAGTTGTTGTTGTTTTTTTCTTGGTTTTGTGAACTTTTTAATACAAAAAAAATTTTTTTTGTGTAAATGTTTTTTGTAGTTTGAAATACTGTAGACATTTTAATAAATTTGTAGAAGAAAAAAAAAAACACTAAAAAATAATTTACATTCATTAGTGACACTTTATGACAATCATTTTGTTCCCATTTAACATTTATTTTTTTAAACATATTGTACGTGTGCAGTGGAAATTGAGGCTTACATTGGAAGTTTAGAGAGATTGAAATTTATAGAAAATATTTCAATATTAAAATTATTTTTGATTATTTATTGTAAATTTTTATTTATTGGTCCTTTGAATATATTAATTAAGGTTTTTGAATACAAACTAATATCTATTTGAATAAAAATTAATATCTTTTGAATTTTTAATCTAAATAATAATTTATGTGTTAAGCAAAAAAAAAAATCTAGACATTTTGATGGTCCTTCGAACCCCGGTTAAGACAAATTTCAAGATAAGCGGCGTTTGTTTTAATCGGAAGTCAAATTTCTGTAATATTTTTTATTATTCACAAATTATTTAATATTTTTAAAAGGAAAATTCTTTTCATCAGATTTTCTAAATAAATGGTTTGCTAGTCTTTTCAAGAAAATATTTAATTGAAGGAATAATTCAAAAATTTTAGGTACTTCGTAATAAAAATGGAAAACTATATAAAATTAAAAAAAAAATACTACGTTAAAACCAAGAGTTCGTCTTAAGCTAGTTGGTATTAACATATGTTTTTTTATATAAAAAATGGTGCGGAAACGCCGGGACTTTGAAATTAGTTCTTAATAAACGAGTATTAGTTTTATTCATCCTTTTCTTAAATGTGTTTTATTGTACATACAACAGATATAGAATGACAATTATTTATTTTGTCGATTAAAATAGTTTCAATAATAAGATAAACGACATAATTATTTTTTTAATGTTTTTACCGCATTTTCCATCATTCTGGAGAGAATTTCGAAAGATAAGTTCTCGCACTTTTGCTGGATATTCCCTATGAGAGCTTCCTGAGTCTGTGGATTAATACGAACATTCTCAGTGCCCCAGAAGCGGTTCAGATGAGAATTTGGACTGAAAATCGACGATTGCCAAATAATCACAAATATTCCGCCTTCTTCGGAAGTATAGCGTTCGATGGCTTGTAGACGTGTATTCCGTGTCACATTTCTTCACAAATATTAAAACAAAACTGACACTTGTCGTCACTGGCAAAAGTTATAGCATTTACCGATAGGGTTATACTTTTTGAAACACCTTGTATGATAAAGAATTATTCTCTAAATGCCCACTTATTCGGTGGAGAAAACTACTAGAGATTGTGCAAAATACATCTCTGAATAGAAGTATTGTGAAAGATTTGAGTTATCCAGAGGTACCTTCTATCTATCTCGTATCAGTTTTTCTTTTTCGTGTAAATGTGCCCTAAGTGTATATGCAAAAACAAAAGAGAGAACTGCTTTTAGGCATATCTAAATGTATGAATATGCAGCAAAAATAGTCAAATTCAAAAACAAAAATTGATATGCAGCACAAAATATTTCCATAGTGCTTTTTTAATTAATTGATTTTTTCCAAATCTTTTTTTTTTTGCCTTAAATAAATTGAATTTTTTTTATTATTTTATAACATAAACGTATTAAAATTTATATATATATATCTTTAAAATATGTATATGACGTAGTAAATAATTAACGTAAGAAGAATATTTATTATGCAGATGTTAACCAAAATTAATATTGCGTTCATCGATAAATTTTTTGGCGTATAGGTCAAACCAAAAAAAAAAAAACTAATTAATTATTGCGTTATCTTCGTACACACAATGATATTTGTTTAAAATAAAAAATGTAAATCGAGGCTGAGGTGTATTAATACTGTTAAATACTAAAGTTGTGTTTATTATAGTTAAACAAAAAATATCAATCAAATTTAACACGTGAACAGACACACCCCGGTATTGTTTATAACTAATAGTTAATCCAATTGGCAGGGGGTTCAAGGGGGGAACCCCCCTCAACTGCTCTGCAACAAGTCAGGTTTATATATATTATTTGCATTGTATACATTTAATTGGTTATAGTTTTCAGATGGTTATAACTACTACTACTACTACTTTAACTTCAACATGCTGGTTAAGTGCAAATTGTGGTAAATTAATTTAAAAACTATTTTTGTATTAATTTCTTGCGATATCATAAAGTGGTGATTGGTCTCTTTGTATAAACTGTTCAAAAAGTTGAAAGGTGTTGAAAATTCATAAATAAATATATTAAAATTTTAAAATTTTTAACTTGTTTCTTTTTATTTTTTGGGTGGAGGACAGAGGGAAGAAAAAAGTATAGCAACATTGTTGTTATAAACAATTGCAAGTAAAAATGATGCAAAAGTTAATCATTTTTTTTATAAAAAAAAGAAATTGAGTTTTTGGATGTATTTTATTGATATTTTGTTTATATCCATATATCATATGGTTTAAACATTTAAAATTCATTCATTTCTTTTTAAAAGAAATTTCACAGCAAACAAAAAAAAGACCTCCCAAGCTTTTTAGTTTTCAATCCATTCAACAATAATTTTTACTGCTGTTGCTGATGTTGTTGTTGTTGTTGATTTCTCTAAACAATTTTTATATTGTTTTACAGCATCCTCTGAAGCAGCAGAGTACGCATAAAGGCAAGTTTATGTTTTCATATGAGAAATTTATTTCATTTTCCTTCATATTATAGCCGATCGGTCAGTTGGCCTTATAAAACATTTTAATATGAATTTGAAGTTGTATGGTCTATATGGTCTGGCACAATACTCAGTTTGAGTCTTGTTTGGTTGTGTGATTTACGATCTCAACATTGAAATTGTGTAACGAGCAACCGTAACAAAACCAAAAATATTCATTGAATACAATATGATCTCTATGCTTTACTTTGGCTGCTTTATTTCCACTTCAATTTGAGGGATTTTGTTTAGTTTATCATTTGATCCCCATCGCTCGCACGCATGAGCAATAAAATTGTATACATTCATATACCTTATAAAAAAAAAATCAAAAATATATATTTAAATATACAAATGGTTCATATGTATAAACAAAAAACACAACTCCATTCAGAAAAAAATAGAGTTTTGTTGAAAATTTTAAGTTCTTGTGAGGTTTATTTTATATGAACTAAATCCTAAAATCAGAAAGGTATGTTAGTTTATTAATACATTGGTAACATTTAATTTTAAAAAACAATTTAATTAAAATGGTAAATTTGTAAACAAATTTCATTATTCACATATTTAAAATTTATTTCAAAATTATGCTTAAATAGTAAATATGTAGAATTTACAGTAAAATGAGATCTTTAAAAACGTATATTCATTGAAAATCTGTAAATAGCTCCAAAATGTATGACTAACATGCTACCCAGCAAAACCTGGGTAATATACTGGTGTTATCATGCATATTACCTGTTAATATATCAAATCCCCGCATTTTCCATATGAAACATATGATATGGTCCATCTTATATACATATAGAAAAATAAACGAGGTCTATTTTATAGACTATACAGACCGATTTTTTTAATATAGCTATTGTATTGACTTTTTAATAATTTTTCATACAGGCAAAATATAAATCTTTTTTTATCATTTAAAAGACTGCTATAGTAACACCTTGGAAGGTGGGTCCATCTTAAAAGTGTCGCAAAGTTCCCGGCAATCCCTTCGAAACTGTTCCTTGTAGAGCAAAAAACCAAAAAAGGAACATAAACAGATTTTTTTCAGATGCATTTTAGAGATCTCCCGAGAGCTATAATCTTGTTCAACGCTCTCGGTAATTCTTTCGGAAATATTCCCTGGAGAGCAAAAAAAACAATATCCTGGGCAATCGGGCCCATCTTATAGGCTTCCCCGAGAGGTTTTTGAGAATTCCTTCAGAACTATTTCAGGAGAGGACAATACGCAATAATTTTCGCTACAGGCGAAAAAATGTTTTTTTTAATTTTAAAGGACCTCCATGAGAGTATACCCTCGGGAAAAATGTTTATCTAACAGGTCTCCCCAAGGACAATAATCCTGTCCAGAAAAAATAAGGAGCAAAAATTGTATTTCCCATTTCAGAACCCCTACGGGGGTATGCCCTTGCAAACTGGGTCTGTCTTTTGTGTCTCTGAGAGCGCTATAATCCTGGCAAAATCCCGGGAATCCCCTTAGAATTGTGATTCCTTATTTATATAACCCCCATGATGATAGTGCACCTTGGAAAGTTGCTTACTATAATCCTGTCCAAAGTACTCGGTAATTCCTTCTGAACTGTTCTGAACCCGAAATATAGGTATATTTTACGTTTAAAAGAATCTCATCGGAGTAAGTTCTTGGCAAATTGGTCAATCTTATAGGCCTTCCCGAGGGCTATAATCTGCTTAAGAAGTTCTAGGTAATCCCATTATTTTCGGGGATATGAGATACGATCAACAAGGAGCACGAGAGTGAGCAACAACAAAAGGCCAACATTCACACTAAAGGACCCAGCAAAATAAGAGCTGAGGAAGAAGTAGTTTAACACTACATCTACTGAACACGAAGTTGTAAAAATTTCGGTGAATCATTAATGATTTTAACATTGGCGTGTCATTGGGAGGAAGTAGTTTGTTTTAGTGCTATGAAAAATCGATGAGCAGATGGACTTTTTTATTAGTTTACGGAAGTTGTTAAATATAGGGACTACAAAATAAATATAGGGAGTGGTTTTGTTTTAAATTTGAAAATGTAATTTTGAACACGCCAAGAATTATTATTACGACCAGAACAAAGTGAATGTCACTGGTGCAAAATATGTTTTCAATAAGGCATTTAATGACTGCAGGAATTAACCATTTATGGGCTAACTAAATAATTGTTTTTTACTAGTAGGGGTTAATATCAACATTTTGGAAGTTGTTTAAAATGACTTCTTACAAGTCGAAAAATTTGCACTATTAACTTCTTTGGATGTTCTGAAAAAGAGATTCGTAAAGAATAACATCCATTTTAGAGAACTGCAAAATCAACTTTTTTCTTGATTTAATCATACACAAAAATTCCTGTTCACTTTTAATAATTCAACAAAATTCACTGTAGAATAAAATCAGCATCATGTTACTGAACGCGTAATTGGAATCAGTGTGAATCATCTGTCGTTTATGTTTTATGCAAATGCAATCACTTAACAGTGTTCAGTAACATGATGCTGATTTTCTTCTACAGTGAATTTTTTGAATTATTAAAAGTGAACCAGAATTTTTGTGTATGATTAAATCAAGAAAAAAATTGATTTTGCAGTTCTCTGGTGTATACCGATTGTGCACGGTAGAAAATCCACAACCACTACCAGGTAGTGCTTGCTTTCAAAGTAGCGTTTGCGTTTGGCTTCAAAGTGTATTGTGTTCGCCTTGCGTACACATACACAAACACTAAAAATAAATATAGCAAACTATTGTTTTTCCTAATCTGAGTATAAGATCAAATTTTTGGGAAACCCTAACTACTAGGTTTAAACATAAACCGATTCTAACTAAAATCAATACATATCACCACTAAGCAAAAATAAGTTAGTGTATTAAATTTTATCAAAATGTCTTAAAATATTCCACCTGTTCGAACAAAAATAGGTATACGGACAGACAGACGGACATCGCTAAATATAATAAAAAGTTGATTCATAGTCGTTCGGTATTTTAAAGGAAGGGGTTAGGTCCAATTATTTTTTAATGTTACAAACATTAGCAGAACTTTAGTATGACAAGTTTTGAGTTGAAAAAAATGCTTGAAGTAAAAAAAAAAAATTATTTTAAGTTAATATAAAATATTATTTCGATTTTTCTCATTTTTAGTACCACAGCCATAAGGCTTGCGTCTTTGATCCGTGATCGCCATTTCAACAGCTAGAAGTACGAACAGACAAACATCGATAGAATTGCATAATAATTATGGTTTATGGGGATTAAAATCAGAATTTCGATATGTTTCAATTTATAACCCTCCACATATGCGAAGTAGGGTGAGTCGAAATTGAAAATTTTCCCAAATCACAAAAGATCTAATTGTGAAAATTGATTTATATCTTTTGTGTCTGATAAGCGATCAATTTTTTCGAGTCTCGAAAGATGTTCTAAATTTCGAACAGTTTATTTATGTGTGATTCATAGTTTTAAGTGAAAACACCATTTTCATCAAAGAGCTGCCATTTTTTTTTAATTGTAAGCCGATTTGTCATATTCAAGATCAGCGTACCAAAATGAACTAAAAATTATATAAAATAGTTGTGAGATATTTTGGTGATTTTTTGAAATTTGAAAATTTCCATCGATATTCAAAATTTTATTTTCCCCCATTCAGAATATTTTGTCAACAACTTTTCTGTAATGATACATCAGAACTGACAAATTTTCAACTTCGGCCCAATCTTATGTGATGGGTATAAAATGTAAATTTTCACCAAAAGAATATTAAAGAAATGTTTCCAAATTACGTTTAGTTTAACCGTCAATGAATTAAATTAACGTTACTTTATTGCGTAGTATTACTTCAACTGTCATTACTGCCGGTTTCTATATTTTTTTCCTTCTTTTGTTCCATATTATAGGTCAGTGTGACCTTTTTTATGTTTCGTGCTCTTAAATTCTTCGTAAATAAAAACAATCCATTTATTCTAATAAATCATTTTGATTTGTAAAAAAAGCCAGACAAAAAAGCGATTGCAAAAATTATGTTGTCTGGTTAAATGTTTTTATTTTATTTCCTAAAAAAATTGCGTTAAATTTATTTATTTTTTTTAAAGAACGGTGTTAAAGGTTTGAATATTAGTTTATTTAAGAACTTTTTGTGGATTGTTTAAAAGATTTATGAGTGTATTTTGTTGGTAAGGCGTGTGAAAATCGTAAATTTTAAATTTAGATTTTTATTTAAAACCTTTATTTATTGTTTATTTATATTTTTTTTTGTTAATTTATGATCCTTTTAAATTATAAAGATTTTAAGTAAATACATATAATAATTTGTTCATAAATTATATTTTAAACAAATTTGGATGAATTAGGAATTCATCCAAAATATTTATCCAAAACGTTAAGTGTTGTCTTAAGCATTTTACTAAACAATGTTATTTTCATACAAAATCATTGTTTTACTAATACGTATTTATTATATTCACCTTTTAAAGCTTTTAAAGGAATTATTTTTCATCAAAAACAATAGAAGAGGTTTTCCTCACAAAACGTTTTGCTAGCGAGATATAAAAATTATATAAATATTTCGTCTACGAAAAAATATTTATTCGCCTAATATATTATTTTTGTCCAATTTATCCACCTAAATTATTTCTCTCTTAATTTTTTTTCAGCTTAAAGATTTTTAACACAATTTTAAAGATTCAATTTAAAAAATATACATGCCGTACAACAAGGGAGTAATGTTGAAATAATTATTATTTATACTTTTAATATTAATGTTAATAAAATCATGATTAATTGTTTCTTGATTTGTACTTTCAAATCACGTTATAACATTACCCCTGCCCAACAATTTTCTATAAATATTAAGGCAAATAAGATAAATCGCAATTAAAGCGGCAGACCACAAACGAATTAATGAAAAAAATAGTTTAAAAATTATTTTAAGATTTTTTAAGAAATTAATCTGAATGTGCAAAAAACAAAATTTTTTAAACGATATATTCTTTAAAAAAAAATTATTTTCAGCACAAAGCCCATCGCCCATCTTCCAACGAAGAAATCAAAATCTATGGATAAATCCCAATTATGTTAAACTAAACATTTAAGGGCGAATTTTTGGGATGTGAGTTAAACTTGGTTTAGTTAAACCGAAAACGAATTTTTTCTGCCAATGTCATGTTAATAAACATAAATTTGTCGGAACATTTCTTTACATAAAATTTTGATATTTATTTAAAATTAAAACATATTTCAAGATCAGTATTCAAGTTATAAACTGCAATAAACCGAGTTTAAAAATTATCTACATACTAAGTTCTCGGCCTAAATGTAACAAAACATTAAGGCCCAATATTATAACTTGCCTTTAAGGTGCGTGTTAGTTAAAGGTAACTTTAGCTAAAGTGAGAAATAAAGTGCCCTTTAACATTTTTTGGTTATTTCAACTTGCTTAAACCTTAAGTTAAAAGTTAAAGTGTACTTAGAATAACGAAAAACTAATAATCTGCCCGTTAACATCCTACCTTTAGCTATGGGCAAGTTATAATAATGGGCCTAAATGTAAATAATTTTAATTGTAACAAAAAAAGTAATCACCAAAATGCGTTATAAAGGGTGGTTAGATATTAAGGGCCGATGTTAATTTTGAATAAAACACAATACGGTATGGTTCCATTATGTATGGAACAAAATATCGGCCAAATGGCCGCCGCGACCTCGCCGACACACCTCCATCCGATGGTACAAATTTTCGATGACGCTGAGGCATAATTGAGGTTCTATACCGTTAATGTGCCGAATTATCTCATCCTTTAGCTCTTGTTGCTGGCTTATCGACGTACACCTTTTCTTTCAAATAAACCGAAAGAAAGAAAACCAACGGTGTCAAACCACATGATCTTGGCGGCCAATTGACATCGCCACCACGTGAGATAACACGGCCATTGAATTTGTCGCGCAAAAGAGCTATTGTTTCGTTAGCTGTGTGGCAAGTGGCACTGTCCTGTTGAAACCTCATATCGTCCTGGGTCATATCCTTAATTCCTGGCCACAATAAGTTCGTTACCAATCACGGTAAATGCTTGGCTGACCTGACACACTATCGCGAACATCAGCAATGTTGTCCGCAGAACGAACTGGGCGAGCATGCACACGTGTTTTCACAGACCCGGTTTGCTAAAATTTGCCCACAATTCTTCCGATTGTGGACACATTTGGTCGATTATGCTGATCAAAAAAAAATCATGAAGTGCACGAAATGCATTTTGATTTGAACGCCCATTTTCATAATAAGCCTGAATATCTTTAAAGCGTTGCTCGATTGTGTATCTTTCCATGGTTTAAATTGAGTTAGTCTGATATTGAGAAATGTCAAATGAAATGCAGAAAAAAAACTTGGCGTTTAGATGTGGTTCACATTCAACATCGGCCCTTAAAATTTAACCAACCTTTATTAAGTGATCAAATATTGAATTAATACTAAATCATGGTATAAATATGCTACAAAGGAAGTTCTGGTATGTGGGTTACTCCGATTTGGATGAAATTTGAACAGAGTTACATATTTATACCATCTGTATGTCAAATATTAAAAAATTTAAAGATTTTTCCTCAAAATTTCAGCCTAATATGACTCCTCTATAACACATCGGTATTTCATAAAAGTCGAAGTGAACCCCTCTTTGCTGCTTGTTAATTAACTTTTTTTAGTAGTTGAATTTTTATTGGAAGTTAAAAACTTTGTATAAAATGTTTTAAAATTAAAAAAATATCTACATTAGGTTAGCTTTAAAAAAGGAAGGGCTATTTGCCCTTCATGGTAGAGAATTGGTATGTAGTGCGCTGTCATAGTCCGCCGCCGGAAGGTCTTGCTCAAAAGTTAAGCTTCCTTCAGATAGCACATCAGTTTGCCCACATCAATACACCGCATACACTTGGCGGACGTTCTAGTGTAACCCTGGCAATGTCCTGCCATGCTTCTTGCGAATGCCGGACAAAAGCAATGGAAGTGTTCAACAGCCTCCGCACAGGCCCTGCAAACCCTAGTCACTTCTCTCATTTACGGAAGGTGTGACTATACGGTTTAGTAGTTTGTAAGAATTCCTATCGAATTGTCCAGTTACCTCTTGCACAACTTAAAGACTTCCTCTTTCCCACATCCGCAACAAAACCTTCGTGACCGCATCAACATTATTCCTGTCCCAAATCTTCCCCTGTATATGGTTGACTATCCAAATTCTATTTTCGTCTACCGTAAAGTTGTCGAATCATAAAGGTTAACAGAGACCAGGTTGGAATTATCCCCAATCAGCTAATTAGCTCTTTTATTCCTATCCATTTCTCAAAGTCCGCGTACCCATATCAACATTAGACATGCCCCGCCAAAGTAAACGTTCATCTTGTCCTTGCAGTTGAAAGCCATCTTCGCCACCACTGAGAAGACCCTAAAGTTAGCCTGACAATTGATGAAGACGAATGTCTCCTGAGAACAATCAGTTACCGAATGCACTCCGTAATTGTCATTACCTTCACCTGAAAAATGGTATCTGGAAAGGAAACCTTATACAGTTCTGCCATCCCGTGTCGAGTTATAACTTCCTGTCGTGAATAAGAAAATCGCAATTTGCCAATACACCTTGTTCCGTCACCCTATCACATTCCATCCTTCAAGATGCGATACACTAGCAGATTTGGCATTGTAGATGTCGATGTACCAGAACCCGTGGAAGTTTTCATACATTATATTTCCTCAGAAAAGGTCTGTCCAGACGTGTGTTAAGCCAATCCTTGTGTTTACTACTCTTTTTGCCCACACAGTTTGGTAATCATGCTCTCGACATGGTCGCCCCAGTAGAGTTTCCTATACAGAAAAGCTCCCTCGTACAAGGCTGCTCAAAATGTATCACCCTAACTCTTACTAATTCCGGCAACTGTCAATTTTGTTTTAATATTTTTGAAATTAACAGATACATGAAACACTTTACTTCTCAAGAACGCGGAATACCCGTAACTATTTTGCAATAAACAATTAAAATTTCCGCTTCTGGGTCACTGAGAATGCACGTATCATTCACAATGATACATGCAGTGAGCACGGTGCGCCATTTACGCCAGAGTTGTCATCAGGCCTTATTTTTTTGAGAGCCATGATCAACGAGTTTAAATAGCCGCAAATAGATGATTTGACACTGGTATTAAAAATAAAAGCTAAATGGGTTTCTAATATCCTATTGAAAAGGCAATTTGTGTTAAGAAATTCCCTTTTTTATTGCCTTTTGTACTGAAATTATCTTACATGTCTCTCTCTTTACAATAGTTTGGTAGTATTGTAAAGTATCGTGTCAGATATTTACCTTTCGTTGCGATAGTATTCACTACTTAGTTTGGAAGTTGATTTGAAGTCAGAAAATCTATTGAAAAAGGAATTTTACCTGACGTTACCTCATTTTCCTTTCAAAAAAAATCTTAGAATCTAAAATTCGATTTA
The DNA here is from genome assembly GCA_949748255.1 of Eustalomyia histrio. NCBI lineage: Eukaryota > Metazoa > Arthropoda > Insecta > Diptera > Anthomyiidae > Eustalomyia > Eustalomyia histrio. The sequence continues at coordinate 51,425,025 of OX456523.1, read as the reverse complement.
CACAAAATTTTTCTTTTAATCCGGCAATTTTTCGGAAACTTATTTAAAAATGCTGATTTTTCAACCGTTTGGGTTTTGAAAATTAAAGAAAAACACAGAAAATTTGCAAAAGTGAATGAACTATTTTTTTTGGGCAATAAATGAATGCCTTCCATTTACTTTTTAAAGATTAGTTCAAGTAAATATTGCCCGCGGATATGCCGTAGGTGATGAGCTCCAATATTGGAATACTTTTTCTGGCATTTCGCAAGGTATCTCACCAATGAAACTGTGGCTGGCTTGTCCCAGTACAAGAGAAACTTCACGCATCCCCACAAAAAATAGTCCACTGGGGTCAAACCGCATGATTTTGGTGGCCAATGGACTGCTCCAAAACGTGAGAGTAATTGCTCACCAAACTCGCCTATCAATAGTTTTATGGTATCGCATGCCGTGTGGCATGTGGCCTCGTCCATATGTCAAACAAGTCCAATTCTTCCATTTGGGGCAAAAAAAAGTCGGTAATCATCGCACAGTATCTTGCTTTATTGACTGTAACGTTGTGATTTTCATCGTTTTTGAAGAAGTACAGTCCAATGTTGCCGCTGGCCCACAAACAGTATATTTTTCAGGGTGCATTGGCAGCTCTTGAACTGCCTCTGGCTGCCATACCAAATTCGGCAAATTCTGTTTGTTGGCGTACCCATTGAGCCAAAATGCAGGTTCGTCGCTGAAGACACACAAATCTTTTTTTTTACACTGAAAAAATTTACACTGAAAAACCAAATAGTAAAAAAAGGGAATATCTTTTTATCAGGAAAATTGTTTCATTGCTCGGTTGCGTATGATTCAGATATTTAATAAATGGCAACTGAAACTAAACGCCTGATACACAAAGTAGAATTTCTGTGTTTTTCGATCTTGTATACAAAAACAAAATACAACTACTTCTTATTGAGTTTTTAAGTGTCGTTACAATCTTGTCTTCACTGTGTTTGCCAATAACCATAATGTATTAATATAAATATATTTCTATGTAGTTAAGATTGTTATTCATGTACTGTTTATTAGATAAATATAAACAATATGGAAATTGGTTTGATTGGAATTTACTTAAATATGTATAAATGTATATTTTTTTTGTCTTTAAATTTATATGACACTTCAGTTTGCCAAAGATTTATGGGGAAGTTTTTCAAACTTAATAAAAATAAACTACAATGACATCAATTAAATGAACAAGTTAAAATGATATCGATTCATATTTAAGAGTAAATTATTAAGATTTGGGTGTAAACAAGTTTAGCTACTTAACAGAAATTCTCAAGTGGGCTTTGTTTTTATAAAATTTGGAACAACCAAAACTTATAGCATTAGTAAAGTAAAATTCTGTTGGAATTGGAATCAGTAAAATTCTGAAAACTTTAAATACTTGTCATTAGTTTCTGCAAATGATAATTAATTTAAGATTACAGTAACATTCATTGTGTGAATTTAACATGCTAAAACAAAACTTTTTTAGACTCTTCGACAAAACAATTTCCACATATATTTTCTCTTGATTACAACAATATCCAAAATCGTAGTGATAGTTAATCGCAAGCTAACAAATTTTCTGTTGTTAGCTAAACAAAATCTTTGGCACTATCTTCAACTTCATATCAACTAAACAAAACGATTCATCTTAAAACATTACTAATTGAGGACTACCACAACATGTTTTATGTTGGTGACTGAATAACAAACAAAAAACAACAACAAAAAAACTCCAACCAAGAGCAACTAACAATAACATGAGCAAACGACCCAAACAAAAAAACAATGCAGACAACAAAAAATAAAAGCACACATTTAGCAAAAAAAAAATTAAGGAAACTACATTACTTTACAAAAACAAAAGCTTACACACTTTAACTAAAAAAAAAGTCCACTCCAAAAATGCTTACATTGTAATGTAATTTAGAAAAGATTAAGATTAATTTTTAAACGCCTCTAAAGGTTAAAATGGTTGATAGCCAATACACTCTTAGAAAAATATACTTACAACACGCATTTGGTATTAACACTTAGATGGGCAACCATAATTTAGGGGAACAACTCGTCCAGCAAGTTAAAAATATGAAAATATTTTGGAATTTTAAGCAGATTAATGAATATGGTTATAGTGCCTTACTTCAGAAAAATTTAGGATCATTTGGAAAGTTGGAAAAGATTAAAAATATATATTTAAAATTTTAATGAACTTAAAGTACTTTTAATATGTACCTTGTGGGAAATGGACCAGTCACAGAACACATCAAGTGTCTCGCCTATAGGAACAAAAACCGGTCCTTGAACCGAGTATTTTATGTAAAAGGGATTGCTCAGTTTAACATTTGATTGTCCATAGGAAGAGGTGAATTGCGCTTTGTGACATGAAACAAGACTGACACAAAAGAACATGTCACAGGACTAGCACAGAAGCACCTGTCCCAAGGCTAACGCAAAAATTAGACACAAGATTGATGCAAAGGGCACACCTAGGGGATGTGTCTGTAAATAGATTTTCACTCAATTAATTAAAAAAGTATGAATTTGAAAAAATCAACTGGTTGTTAGTAGGGCTCGATTACACAATATTCTGCGTACAAAGTAAACGCCCACCACCTACATTTCTAGACAATACATGAAAATGGAAAAAGACATTGTACCAATTTATTATCATACACCCGGGTGACCAGTCACGGGATTGGTCTTTTAAGGTAAATTGACTCATTATTTTTCATAGGGAAACTAAAAACCTAGATTTTTGTTAATTTGTAACAAGTTTTTAACCTTCTTATATTAACCAAAGGAAAGGAAATTACTTATTTTTAGCAAGACTGATACATGTAATTCGGACCGGCAACATATAAAGGGTGGTTAAATTTTAAAGGCCGATGTTGAATGTGAACCACACCTAAACGTCAAGTTTTTCTCTGCATTTCATTTGACATTTCTCAATTTTAGACTAACTCAATTTGAACCATGGAAAGATACACAATCGAGCAACGCGTTAAAGTTATTCAGGCTTATTATGAAAATGGGCGTTTAAATCAAAATGCATTTCGTGCACTTCGTGATTTTTTTAGTCAGCATAATTGACCAAATGTGTTCACAAGCGGGAAAATTGTGGGCAAATTTCAGCAAACCGGGTCTGTGAAAACACGTGTGTATGCTGGCCCAGTTCGTTCTGCGGAAAACATTGCTGTTGTTCGCCAAGCATTTACCGTAAATGGTGTTAGCTATCGCGAGATGATAACGAACTTATTGTGGCTTATTATGAAAATGGGCGTTCAAATCAAAATGCATATCGTGCACTTCGTGATTTTTTCGGTCAATTTAATCGTCCAAATGTGCGTACAATCGGAAAAATCGTGCAAAACTTTGAGCAAACCGGGTATATAGGAGATGTGAAAACACCAGTGCATGCTCGTACAGCTCGTACTGCAGAAAATATTGCTGCTGTTCGCGATAGTGTGGCTGAAGAGCCGTCCACCTCAAGTCGTCATCGTGCCCAACAATTGCACCTCTCAAGCTCGTTGTTGATGAACATTATGCACAAAGACTTGCATTTCCACGCTTACAAGGTACACTTGACTTAAGAACTAAAGCCGCCTCTTGGCCATTCCAAATGTCGTCAATGGTCAGATGGTGGCAATAAATGGCAACAGTGGATGATCAATTTTAGAAGAAAATCATTTTCAGTGATGAGGCACATTTTCATCTCAGTGGATTCGTCAATAAGCAGAATTGCCGCATTTGGGCGAATGATAATCCAAGAGTGATTGTCGGCTGGCGGCATCATTGGGCCGTATTTTTTCCAAAATGAGGCCGGTCAGGCAGTTACTGTGAATGGTGATCGCTATCGTGAGGAGATAGCAAACTTTTTATGGCCCGAATTAGCGCTGCCACTTGTCACACAGCTAACGAAACAATGGCTCTTTTGCGCGACAAACTCTATGGCCGTGTTATCTCACGTGGTGGCGATGTGAATTGGCCGCCAAGATCATGTGATTTGACACCGTTAAACTTCATCTTTGGGGTAATTTGAAAGAAAAGGTGTACGTCGATAAGCCAGCAACAATTCAAGAACAAAAGGATGAGATAATTCGGCACATTAACGGCATAGAACCTCAATTAGGCCTCAGCGTCATCGAAAATTTGGACCATCGGATGGAGGTGTGCGGCCGAGGTCGAGGCGACCATTTAGATGTTATTTTGTTGCATACATAATTGAACTATACCATATTATCATAATAAAAAGAAATGACAATAATTTCCTAAATAATTTGTGTTTTATTCAAAATCAACATCGGCCCTTAAAATTTAACTACCCTTTATCTTCAGAACCCGAAAAGCTAGCATCTCCATAAGAGCCCAGAGCTTAAGCAAATTACATAACCAATTGAAATGATATATTGTTCAATTTTGGTCTCCTTAGCTATCGAACACGTGATTAAGTTGATTTCCTAATAAGCACAATAAGTATACTAAAATCCAAGAACAAAATTGTTCTATTTATACGGGGTGGGGCGAAAACCGTCATCTGAGTTCCTTGCCCTATAACTTTTATTTAAAGTGAATACTCATTTGGTTTTATACTGATTATGTTTATTTGCCCTTATAAATTGTGTTTCAATTAATTGTGCGAAATGCTGTCCGACAAATGACCGACGTCGGTTTTGATGCAAATTTGGGTTCTTGGGATTACATTTTGCATATATGTGCGCAACATTTGTGATATTACGTTGTATATTTCGGCTAAAAATGTTTTTCCTGAACTCTAGCAAGGTGTAAGGCTTGTTCGCGAACATCATCGAATTCAAATATCCCCAGGGGATCTGGCTGGGCTAGTCAAATCATCAAATTACAAGCGCTGGAAAGGCATATGCATTGTGTCGCGTGCGGTAAGTTACTTCGTTTTGAGGGACCACATGTCTTCCAAATCCAGACCATCAACTTCTGCGTTCGCCGTTTATACTAATAGCTTTACCGAAGGCTTCGCACACCATACGATGCCTTTGAGTGTAATGGTTATTTAACTATTGACATGGGCTCTGAGATTGAAATCAGTGCAGTATGACAAGTGGGCCTTTCCTGTTGCAACATATACTTGGGGTATATTCATCGTTGTTTTTCGTAATAACACCGTTTCCGACGTAACTGAACACCACTCGGTGACTTTGAGAGGGTGCAATGGTGCTTCGTTCTGTGTGGATTTTCAGTTCCTCAGAACATAGGATTTTGCTTACTGATGTGGCCGCTGAGATTAAAATTAACCTCGTAGCTCATAATCAATTTTTAAAGAAAATCATCCATTTTGTCGTTGAGTTCCTAAATGATGCAGCTTAGGGGAATAGAGGAGATTCATTGTACTTTACTATAAATTTCGCAAGTGTCAATACCAAACAGACAAACGATGTCATATGCAAAAATGGCAGCACTTTCCAATAGGGTGATAGGTCACAGGATAGATACTTTTAGACCGATGTTGTTTGCACCGGTCACAGGAAAGCTGTTCGAATTTTTTCCCAGCGAGTAATGATCCAACTTTTCGGTGTATGCAGAACGGTTAAACACTACCATAGATTAAGTATATATAATAAAAACAAATGCCCAAAAGGAAGAAAAACCACCAAAACAAGTAGAGAAAAACACAATTTATAAAAAAAAAAACAGAACAACTTAAAAACAACCAACCAAGCAACAAACAGAACAAAAAAAAAAAAAGAGTAGACCATTTAACAACTTAACATAATGATCATGACGCGACATAATGTCTGAGACAAAAATTACAACAACATCAGCAACATAACATGAAAAACGCACCTTTTTTTAAAGCAACAGCCAACGACAAAACAGAATCCTGACTCTTAACGAAAAACACGCATACAAGAATCTTTACAATAATAGTTGCATTACATACAACAACAAAAACAACAACTTACTAAAGAATAGAAAAAAATCTCATTATTTAACGATTAATACAAGCAAACCCAAGATGAGAGCAAAACAATGTCCTCTAGCATTATTTAAAAAAAAAAAAAAAAAAACCTTTAATTCAAAATATGATCATATGATGTAAATCATCTTTAATAGAATAGCCAGCATCTCTATCACAATAAGTATAATCATCTTTACATTACTTGCACCATAATATCTGCATATTCCCTGCAATATGTAGATGCAACAATGGCCTCCTTTTCTTAAAAAACTTTACTTTTTTTTCTTTTCTTTTATCAACATTGTCCTCCTCATCATCATTATTAACATTGATGCCTTTTAATGATGCCCTCAAGTTTAGTTCTTAAACAAAAAAACAAAGTGTTACATATGCCGATATCTTGTTTTTTTTACCTTAATTTAAGAACATGTCTATATGGATTTGTATTAGGGTAAAATATGTTTAATATAATACATTTACTAACAAATACTATCAAATACATAAATATTTAAATCATGCAAATCAACCCAATTAGCATTGAAAATTTAAAAATTCAAGTGCTTTAAATATTGCTTGTATTGTTTAAAATAAAGTAAAAACATTTGTTCAAATTTATAATTTTCCTGTGAAGATTTTTATAAAATCTTAATTTCTTCAATGGATTTAAAAGAAAAGGTAAGCCACATTTATTTGGAGCTGAACTCTATATTTTTTATTCTGTATTTCAGGAAGATTCTACAAATTTCTACGATTCAAAAAAAAAAAAACAAAAGAATTAGTGGCAAAATCAGGATTAAATATAAACAATAATAAATTGTTAATAAATTGTACCAAAATCAATCATTACCGTGCTTTTATGGCTTTGTTTAAAGTTGAAATTAGGGCTTGAAAACAAGTGTCATTTTTATGTTGTTTAAACTTGAACTGAACTGTAATTCAAGGCTTGAATTAAAGTATATTCTCACTGTAATGTTCGACTTAAATTCAAGTGTCCGTTTTGCTGGAATATGCTATTGAATTAAAGTGTAATTAAAGTGTAAATCAAGACTTTAAATTGGAAAACATGACTTGAATAACACTTGATTTAAGCTTCAATTCCAGCAAAAATGCTGTAGAACTTTTACTTTATAACTTTTAAAAAACATTTGTAAATTTTTGAGTTCATTGCGTATGATTGATATGGAATTAGTATATTAAAATATTAATCGTACGCTACTAATAACTATTAAAGTGAGAAAAAAAGGTGTAAATTAATTTAAAAAAACACAGTCCAGTAATTCGATACAGAATCCATCAAATTTGTATATTAAAATAACTAAATCGCAATAAATAAATTTTGATTTTATTGCGTATGATTGATATGAAATGAATATAATAAAATATTAATCATACGCTACTAATAACCATTAAATTAAAAAAACACAGTCTACAGTCCCATACAGAATCCTGCTGCATATTTATATATTAAAATAACTGAATTGTAATAAAAATTTGTTTTTCGAGAAATCTAAGGAAATAAGCATCTCCCTAATAAGCAAACATGACTTTATATAAACTGTCATTAGTTTTGTGGAAAAAAATACCTTCATTTTGCCGACACGCCTGTATGTTTTATGTGGAACAAGATTAAACGTGCCTTTGCAATTGAACTAGAATCTATTATAAGTGACATTTAATGTTGACTTTTAATAGATTGTTAACTTTAGAAGGACATTAAGTGCATCCAATCAAGGTACTCCTATTTGAAATTGTGATAGGGAAAATTATGCAATAGAACAATTTTGTACAAGGGATAAGACGTTCTTGAAAATAGTTTTTCAATTTAAATCCTCATGTCGCTTTAGAGAGATATATTGAAAGATTCACCTTTGCATCATCAGTGTTTCCTGTGGGCATGATCTTTTTAGGTCTAAATGCAAAATGCGCTATTCTTAGTTTCAAATAAACTAAAAAAATATTATAAAGTGAAACATTTCGAATTTTTTTTTGCCGTTTTGTGATCCTTATTCGCAAAAAATTTTTTGAAATAGTCCGTGTAGAAAAAGCTTGGTGAAAGTAAAACGCATAAACTTTTTTCCCGAAAAATCTTTAATAAACTATAAAAATCAAATTTAAGAATAAAAATTTAAAATGTTTTCTTTTCATTTTTACTTAAATGTTGAAATTTGTAAAAAATTTTATACATATATATTATACAAAATGTTTATTATATTTACTCGTATTTTTTTTCGGAAAAAACTTAAGAAATAACCTTGAAGACCAATTTAAATGATTTATTTTTGAATTTGAAATTTCGAAAAAAAAAATACAAAAAAAAAAATATGTGAATACCAAAACAAAAAATTTCCGAACATTTTTTGATTCCATGTGTTTTTACAAATCCATTATACACTCAGAAAAATGTATGAACTAAAATTAAGTTTACACCTTTCTAAAATAAAACCTTAAAGTTTTTCCTTAAAATTATTTACAAAATGTTCTATGGACGATGTTCAATATTACAAACAGAATTTTGTAATTTTATTCTGTGTAATTTGTATTGAAATAATTTGATATTTAAACAAACCAGGAATTATTTGAATTTTCTATTTTTAGAAACATAAAATTTAACATTTAACAGAAAATATTATCTCCTTCTGAAAGTCTGTATTTTTTTATAGTTTGGTTTTAGAATGACTGATTCAAATAGTTAACAAATATATTGCTATGAATTTCAATTGATTCTTTATTTAAAAACAAACTCTACGTATTACTTTTTAAACAAACTACAGTCGGTAACGGAAAATATATTCTGAGTGTACCTATGAGTAATATGGCATTTCTTTATTGAAATATTAATCATACGCCTGTAATTACTACAATTGTAAAAAACTGGTGTAAAATGGGTGGGCCCAATTTCGATTTAAACAAACAGTGCAATTTTTATTTAAGGCAAATTTAATAGACCTTTTAAAATCAAAAATTGGCAAGGGCACTTAATAATGAAATAAAAAAAGGTTTATGGCCAATAGATCCCGACTTCAAATCCATTTTTCGTTATTTAAAAACACTATTTTGCTTTTCGTTGGATAAAATATTTTAAGATTTACAATTTAATGGTTTTCTTGGTTGTGGTTGTTATCACAAAAAGTTTGTTTCAACAAATTGTATGCCAAAGTTTGCATGCTAGCGACAGTCAATGATGGTTGACGCCTATTTTGACAAATCTATTTTGAGATCATGACATCGTTGGAAATTGTTGTTTCCCCAATGATTTTCCAACGCGTTTTAAAGAGCTGCACAGAAGGAAAAATGGGCCTTCAGTAGTTTCAAACGAATATTTAAAAATTAAATTTTAAAAATTAGCTGAGAAAATTTTATATCGATTCCTAATGGCAGATTTTTTAAAATCGGTTATTTTCCATTCTCTATGAATCGGAGAAATCATGAAAATTTTAATTTATTGTAATTTAATTTGTGCTTAAAGTATTTAAATTTTTAGAGACCAAATTAAAAAAAAAAACCAAATTCCGCCAATTTTGACGATTTATTAAAATGTGTAATTAAATGATGTTGAAAATCTGTCATGAGGAGTCGGTTCAGAATTTAATAAAAACTGTAAGCTGTAGATAAGTGTGCTCAAAAGAGTTAAATTTTTCATAGGCTCAAAAAAAGCATATCTCAGATTTCTTTTTTTTAATCAAACAATTTAGCATATCATAGATACATACATATTTAAAAAGTACTTCGTGTAATTTTTTTTTAAAAATTTTAAAAATTTTGCCATTGGGACCTCATTTCTCTGGACCTCTCAAAAAAAATTCCCTCGGCTTAGTCACAATAACTCATGTTTGGTTCGTCACAAATTACAAAAACAACTTTATTATGTTAGTAGATTTATAAAGCTCGTGCTTAAATGAAGGAAAAAAATTAAATTAGAATTTTTGACGGAGCTGTGAACGAAAAGACCTGTCATTTTGACATAATGTTGTTTTAAGAGGGAAATTTTGGCCCATACTGCTTTGAAAGAAGTTTTTTATATATATGAAGAAATTTCAGCAATATTTTTTGAAGAAGTTTCATCATATGAGGGCGCATCAATAAGTCCGTGACTTTTTGAATGAAAAACAGTTATTTTTGCAAAAAAAAAAAATTTTCAACATAATCTTCTTTTAGCTCAATACACTTAGTCCAACGTTTCTCCAATTTTTATATCCCATCCAAAAAATAGTATTTTTCGAGGTCCATAAAATAGGTATTTGTTTGATCAATAATTTCATCGTTGAAGCTAAATCTCTTTCCACTGAGCCATTTATTTAGGTTTGGAAATAGGCAATAGTCACCGGGGGTTAAATCCGGAGAATATGGCGGATGAGGTACTAATTTGTAGTCCAATTCATGGTATTTTGCCATTGAGACTACATACGTGTGCACCCGTGCATTATGGTCAATTGAGAGCAAACGCGGCACCCATCTTGCAGACAGCTTTCTTAAATCCAACTGATCTTTTAAAATCGAAACCACACTGCCCTATGAAATGCCTATGGCATCAACAATCTCACGCACTTTTACTTTTCGATCGGCCAACACCATATTGTGGATTTTTACGACATTTTCGGGTGTATTGACCTCAATTGGCCGTCCAGAATGTTCAGCATTATTTGTACTTCTGCGACCACAACGCAAGTTATTGAAATCGATGGTGCAGAGTCCCCATAGTATTTATCAATCTTTTTCTTGGTTGGATTGACGGTTTTTTTCGCAAAAAATAATGTTTAATGAGAACTCGAAATTCACTTTTTTTAATTTTTAAAAAATCCACGAGGTTGTATGTTTTGAACAGCTGTTAAATGCACAGTAAAAGACGGAACTTGCTCAAAATTTGACAGTAGTCTATTAACAGGTGGTACTTAATGAGAGCAGTGTTGGATTGCATATAACTACGAGGGAAGTTCTAAAAGTCACGGAGTTATTGATCCGCTCTCGTATTTATAAAAAAGTTTCATCAACATCTTGAAGTTTTTTTTAACTTTTATTTATCCTGAAATTGTTAAAGTATATAGAAATTCAAACTTTATGAGAATTACAAATTTTGTAATATTGTAACCGAAATAAAAAATTTCCAAGTCTTTTTCTTGAAATTATTTATGAAGTGATTTCATAAATATAATAAAGAATTAATAACAAACGATTTTTGAAACATTTTCGCCAATATGATAAAAGTTACATCCCTGAGTGTGACAAATAACTATTTAAATTCTAATGACCCCTTTTAAGTGGTTTCTGGGCATTTGATGATTAATGTTATTGGCGAGTTTTTGAATTTTTGTATTTGTCCTATTTCAGGCAGCCCCATTATTCCGCATGAACCACTGCTATAAACACGAATTTCGAATTAAAAAAAAAAGCTTTCATCAAAAATTCTTAACAAAAAATAATGTTTATAACCTCATTACACTTACACTTAAAAAAAAAAGAGAAAACAATAAATCAATAGGTTTTCAATATTCAACGAGAAAAAAAAGTACAAAATACTAACATGACTTTTTTTAACATTTCATCACGATTTACAAATGAAGTTCACAAAACAAATTAAAGCGCAATTAATATTGTATATAAATTTCAAACAAACTGACAAACAATATGAATCACAGAAAAACATGCAAAATAACACTGTTACGACGAGCGTGAGCAGCTTTTTGAGACATGTGTTGTTAATATAATTTAATATTATATTTAAACTATTGTTTATGCAATATTTTCATATACATATCTATATAATAGATATATAAATATTGTATGTACAACTAAATGGTAAATTTAATAAACACAAATTATGCCACAAATCATTGCAAGATTAACGCCCACTTTGTATTTTTTTTTTTTTTTTTGTTTTAATATTATGCATGTGAAATAAAGCCAGGAGTAAAATATGAAAATAATACTGATTATTACTTTTTTGCTTTTTTTTTTTTTGGGTGTGTATTATGATTACCATTATTAGTAGTAGTCTATCTATTGGATCACAATTAGGGTGGCAGTCACTTTTAAGGGGTTAATAAAGTACTTTTACTCTCGTTAATAGAGATTTAAAAAACATTATGAAAGACCAGTTTGCCTAGCTATCAGATTATCTTATGGGAATTGAACCCATAAACTGTCTCCATTAATAGTCATGCTAGCAGCATTTTTTAAAAAATTCTTAAAATTTAGTGTCTTCTTATGTTGCAAGGAACTTATGTATGGTAGAATTTCAGAAATATTATGCCAACAGTTTTAGTTCTAATGACAAATTTTTAAACTATACATAAACTTTATAAATTACTTCAACCCTAATAAATTGTTATATTGCTGGTGGTATAGTAGTTGGTGTTGGTTTTTATTTTATTTGCCATATTAGTGTTTAGTTCACATATCACCCATTATTTGAGTTGAGTCTTCCGCATTTTCAAAAGTCAAAACATCAAAACCTCATATTGTTCATATGTATTCATACGTGTATTATAAATAATTCATTTTGAATTAATGTAAGGCAATCATTTCCGTTACATACTACATACATGAGGAGTATGAAGAGTCTCTTAATATTGTAACCCCATTTACTAGGTTTCTTGTACAAGCATATTGTTGCATTGATGCATACATACATCAATTAAATGTCAAAACAATTTGTTGTAGAAGAAACAACAACAACGAAGAAAAACAATATTCACTAATTTAATCCACGAATGAAAACACTTTTTTGTTTTTGTTTTTTTAACCAACACTCAGGGGTTACCCCCTGCAAATGCAGTGCATTGTATTGATAACTAGGAGAAGAAGTTATGAGGAGGACTAGGCAAGAGTAAGCAGTTTTTATGGACTTTAGACTTGAATTTGTTTACAGTGTAATTCTCAAGGAAGACCTCTGCAGCGTAGTATATTGCACATGCGGCAAGTTCGACGGATGAACGAGTTTTCCCTGTTATTCTCCATGCGATCCACTGGACAATCGACAATAAGCGGGCGTGATCTACTATATAAGCGGGTGTTGCGAAAGAAAACTCGGGACCTGGGGATAAGTTCGCTGATCTCAGTAGGTAAGTTCGATAGAACAGAGCTGTAATACTAGCCGCACCCTTTTTCGGATTTGGCTGAACATTTGCAACCTTCCAACACGATGAAAATATACCTTTACGGTACTATATATCAAATAAGGTGGATGCGATAGCGTAGAAGAGCAGTGTTTCAGCACCAGTGCCAGAATGTCATCCGGGCCTACTAACTTGTTTACGTTGACATTTGTAAGAACGGTTTTAACGGCACGAAGTGGAAATAATAGCTTGGGCATAGTCTGAGATACTCTTTCTAGCTCGTGCAGTGGTTTATTGATTTCCGGCAATAACGAATTTCTTACGAATAATTCAGCCAGTTGGTTTGCTTTATTAATAAATAATAACTGGTCATCTCTTATACGAGTTGGTATAGGGGAACTAGCATTTTTTTTCTTACTTACCAGAAGGTCTTACTGTCCCAAGGAGCAGAAAGAACTTTTCCACGAAGACCCCGTTATTAAAGCAACTTCTCAGAACTCGGATAAGTACATTCAGACCACGCCTGTTTGGGTTACAAAGAAATAACGGTGTTCTGCCTCTATGCCAATTACTAAGCGCTTCCTCTCTGGATCTGTCAGCATTCTTACGTGCCTGGTTAAACCAACATTTATTTCTTGGTTTAGCCGAAATATACTTGACAGAAGTGCAAGATTTCATTCCAAGTGAAATCATGCTTTCTATCATTTTTTCCAGCGGCATCAGCATCAACGTTTCCGAATAAATTGCCAATAAAAATCGTTAATGGTCTACCCAACGAGCCTTTTCATAAATAAAAACTGAAGTTTCCTGGCTGCTCATGAAACAATACGAAGTTCAGAATATGCAAAGGATGCGGAAATGATATTATGATCAGAGTTACCGACAGGTTCAACTTATTAGGGTGTGAAGTAAGGAAAACGTCAATGGCATTCTGAAACTGGCCTTCATCACAGGGACTGTGTGTTGGCGCGTTAACTAATTGTGCAAGATGATTGTGCGCTGCGAAAAGCTCAACGTAAGTGCCGACGGATATTTTCTCACTCGAATGGCGATGCCAGGTAGAGTTGTCAATAATAAAATAACCACCAACCATAATTTTACTACTCGGGCAACTCTCCAGGATTCTAGAAATGGAGTTGGAAAGATAATCGAAACAACTAAGTGTTTTGATCGTTTCCATATTTTGGCTTCTTTAAAGAAACCCGAAATGCAAGAAGTTTGCACTGATTTTGATATTAACTCAGAGACAGTTAAATTTTGTATAATGTGTGGTCAGTTGCTGCTGCCACTGGTACACAACATCATTAAGAACGTATAGCCCAAGGCCCCTGTAAAAAATAAGAAGCGATACAAGCTGAATCCCAGGCATGTGAAAGTCCTGTAGATCAGATAATTGCAAATCAACTTTTTTCTTGATTTAATCTTACACAAAAATTCTTGTTCACATTTAATAACTCAATAAAACTCATTGTAGAATAAAATTGGCATCATGTTACTCAACGCGTAATGCGGATCAATTTGAATCATTTGTCGATTATGTTTGATGCAAATGTAATCACACAAATTCAGCGTTGAATAAATCAGAAAACAAAACAAAAAAAGCGTATATGTGTATTCATAATTAAAACAAAATAGAAACACATTTCATAAATGTCATAGTGTACATTTGGGTGGGACTTAAATCCGCTTTTTTAAATTTTTATTAGTAATACATTACTAAAAATATTCTTCTTAAGGCTTGCCTTATCCGGAAAAATTTTAATATTGTCTAAATTTTTTTGCATCTTTTTTGATTAGAAAATTAGGCAATATTTAACTTTAACCGGATTGGGATATCGACCTTGAGCTTGAGATATCGACCTTAATTAAAAAAAAAATTTCACATAGAACAATATTTTTGGTATTACTAATAAAAATTCTAAAAAAACGGATTTTAGACCCACACTAATGTACATTATATTATTTATGAAATGTGTTTCTACAAAACCACCCCCTTTTTGTAGATAAGAAACTATTTTGTTTAATTATGAACATACGCGTTGTTTGTTGTTTTTTCTGATTTGTTCTACATCAAAATAATTATTGTTGGCTCGAATGAACAGAATAAAATCAATGGTATAACAACGACCGATGATTATAAATCAGTGACACAACAATTTGCACGTCGTTTGATTGTTTAAAATCATCACCAAATATGTGTGTTGGAGTATATTCAGCGTTTGAATGCAAACACATATTTATTCTTGTGTTGATTGTGTGTATGAACGTTTTGCAATCAGCAGTTGCAGTTCTCTGCTGTAGATCAGCATCTTCTGATACCTGGATCTTACACAAGGCTTACACATTCGGCCGATTGAAACGAACGTGAGCCCACATCGAGAAATAATTCGATCTTAGTCCGTGCATATTATAGACCTCAATTCTGAACTAAAAAGCCATTATAAATCAATAAATTAAAAATTTACATATATTTGCTGAATGGAGCAAGTACCAAGTAATCGTTTTACTGTTAAGTCGGTTAAACAGTGATCACACTAACCAACACAACAATAAAACCATGACCAGGTGTATTTATATTATTAAACATGTGCTCTCGATTACAAGAAAAAATTTCAAAAATTTATACAAACAGTAAACAAAAGACCATGGACTGTCTAATAAACAAACCCAAATTTTCCCTTACGACTTTACCTGGTATTCTTTTGCCATGCAATAAAACATATACAAATCATTTGATCTATAGCTGTGTTTATATGGCAGCCTATCAAAGTTGGCTTATGCTATTTTCATATAATTTTGATATAAGCCAACGTTTAGTGTTAATGCTTAACTTATGTAAAATTTGTGTAGAAATGACAAAAGCCAACGTTGATAGCTTCCCGCATAAACACAGCTTATGTTAAAAACAAACTAAAAGAGAAAAAGCCAACAACAATGAAAACAACGTAGAAGGGCATAAAAGACATTTGCTTTGACATTGTAAATGAGAAATTTATGTATGTATATGTCAGGGGTGGGCACGCATTTAACACTAAGGGCCATTTGAGGTTTTCCATAAATCATAAAGAGCCGCATCATATTCGGAAAAGTCAAAAAATCAGACATGTGCGATCTAAATTACATTTGGCAATTATTCACCCATGCAGTTTGTTTATAAAAATAATTCTATCAGACCTACACTCAGATTTGTGATATTAGACGTCTTCTTGGAAAGTTTGATTCTTTATTGATACCAGATATGCTGTTTGTTATATGTTATGCTAAGGCTAATTGGAAGCATAGAGGAAGAATAGTATAGAGGATGCACCGCCGTCAGCAGCCAAATAAAATTTTATACAGAATACAAAGGTTCGGAAACTGAGAGCAAACAGGGGAAAATTGAGCAAATTTCCCTGATTTCTGCAAAAATTTGAGTAAATTTCCCTGTTTTTAAACCTTTTTTTCAAATCCAATTGGGAAATCTGCAAAAAACTAATTGGATTTGAACAAAAATTCAATTGGAATCGCAAAAAAAAACAATTTGAAAAGATGCTGAACCTTTTAAATCTGCACATATAAAAACAAGATAACGTTTTTTACTACGTGAGCGGCATCGTCATGGTGTGTTGGAAGAGATTTAAATGTAAAATTTGTTTTGAATTTATAGATAATGGGATGATTCCAAATGATTCAAATCTTACAAATTCAGAGATAAACTTTTATCTTTGTAGACAACATCAGTATATGCACAATGCAATTGGAAAATTAATCCCAAAATATTAAGACTAAAAATTAATAAATGATAACTTTACTCTGACAGTAAATAAATACATACACTACAAACTGACAAAAATTTACCAGTAAGACCCTTCAAATAGGTTGAGCGAAATTAAAACACAATTCAAATGTAAATGTTATTCGAGGACCGCAAGAAAAGGAAATGTGAATAAGAAACGCAGGAAAAAACCCTAAATTGTTAGAAAAGGATATGATTAATGATAACTTTTAATGAAGGATGATGATCAGAATTTAAATGTAATTGGAAGCTTTTTGGAATCTGTTCACTCTCATAAAGAGATCGATGCGTATAATAATGCTGCCCACACACGAAGGAACACTAGCAGGGTATGTTCCTTTGTGTGTAGCAATTTTTCCTGTTAAAATTCATGGTACATTTTTGGATCCTCAAATATTAAAGTTTTTTGATGTTTTATGTGTTTCCACACACAATGTTCGTCTGTATTGATGTTTTTTGTTTTTTTTTTTGTCTTATTTCGTTGAGAGCATTCGTAAAGAGCGGCGCTTTTGTTATTCACGGAGTAAATAAAATAAAAGAGAGACAAAAATGGTGACAATTGAAGATAATGAAAATTGGATAAATTTTCATTTATTTTCATTTATCTTTTAAAAATTATTTAAAAAATTATTATTAAAAAATATTTTTAAAAATTTGTTTTTTTGTTTTTGCGTATACTTGTTTAGTATCAGTATATTCGAACACACAGAATTGATGTTTCGTTTCTGGTTCCATTGTCTGTATTAACAAATTAAACAATAGATTTTTTTAAGAAAAAAATCACTATGAATGCACTATGTAAATAGGTCAATGATTTCACTGAATATTTTTGTTGTTGTAATTGAGAGAACATATTTTTTAATGTGTGTCTACCAGGTATTTTTATGCCATGCTTTAAATCTATGTGCAAGAAAAAGATAAACCTATTTATGGGTATCTATGCTCTTTTTATTCATTACAAGTTTGCTGCTGGGTTTCTTTTTGTACGATACTTTGAAACAGTGATGCATTTTGAGTTTTTTTTTTTTTTTTTTGCTTTGGGCCAAATTGTCAATTAATATAAAGAGCCAAAATACCTTTGATAGGGCCAAAAATATTTGGAATAGTAGTGGAAGTAGTTGAATTTTGAGCTGAATAGATTACAAAGTACCACAGGGCCATTAAACATTCAAAAGTTCCACAAAAAGCCCAATTGCGCCACATTATGCATCACTGTTTTAAAACAAAGTTGATCTTAAACTATTTGGAGAACAAATTTTATTTAAAATTTAGTATTTTCAATAACGTCAACAGATAGTGACGTGATAGTTTGGAATATTAAGATTAATATATTGAATTCAAATAAAAACTACTAAGCTATTTAAAAGAAGTTACTTAAGTTATTTTGTGAATAGCAAAAACCCATCAGGTAAGGCCAGTCTAAAGGCTCAACTATAATTGGTATGAAACCAAATTTTAGAAATACAGATTTTTATTGTAAAATTAAAAAATTCTGAGTTTTCGTGTCATACCGATACCTAGTTTAAACCATTTAAGCCTGAAAGTGAAATTACATTAAAATGTTTTTATTTGAAATTTATTTCGAAATATACACATGTGGTCATTAAAATAGGTACCACCTGAATATTTTGTAAAAAACGCATATTTTTGGGTTTTTTTGTTAACTAAAATTGGTGATATTGGTAAATAATAAATATTAAAAGTAGGAACAAAAAAAAGAAATTCACTTGGTCATTAAAATAGGTACGAAGAGAGGAAAAGAGAAAATACAATGAGAGGAGAGTTAATAAACATAAAAAAGTATTAAAAGAGGAAAAATAAATTAAAATCCACTGTGCCCACCATTATTTTCACTGCCTTTTCTTATTCTGTAGGGCATAAAAGATATTAACTTACGGCAGATCTCTAAGTGGATGTCACACCATATTTCCTGAACTTGTTGCCACAACTTAGTCTTGTTTTAATTATTTTCTTTTCCCAATTTGTTTTTTAAATCTCTCCAAAGGTTTTCAAAAGGGTTAAGATCGGGTGATTGGCTTGGCCAATTCCTAACGGCACTTTATATTCTCTAAACCATTCACTTAGAAACTTAGAGGAGTGTTTGGGATGAAAACCCCACAGCAGTGGTATTTCCTCCTCAGCAAAAGGTAACATAACTTAACCAAGAGTGACCTTGAACACTTCATTGGTCATGCTTTCTATAATAAGGTATATAGGGTCTACACCATTTCAAGAAAAACAGCGCCAAACCAATATATTTCCGCCTCAATGTTTGATGGTTTTTTCTGAAGCGGGGGTTGAATTCTTGACTCTTAGGTGTCGTCCAGCATCGTTGCCAAAAATATTTATTTTGGTTTCATCGCTCCAGAGAACATTATGCCACTTTTTTTACACCCTCTGGACCAAACTTTTTCCTCTTCTGTAAGTTTGCCTTTAGAAGCAAATGAACTTTACGCGCTATTCGTTCCGGAAGATTAATGTCACATAGTCGACGCCTTACATTTCTTGATGATATTTTACTATTAATTTGTGCTGAAATCGTCTTTGAGGACTTAAAGGGATCTTTCTTTGCCAGCAGTGACATATACCTGTCCATAATAAAATTGTTTTTTCGCCCGCCACCACGTTTTTCTGTTACTTTACAAGGCTTAAGGGCATTTACAACAAAATTTTTGGATCGTCCTATGGATTCAGTTATAAATTTTAATGATTTCTTCTGTTTCCGAAGTTTTTGAACAAGTCTTCGCTCCTCCACCGTACAATGTTGACCTCGACCCATTTATTATTGATATTAATATTAGTTTGTAATTCTTGTTGGATTGCAACTTTATAACAAACCTTGTAAACTTTTTTCGACCTTTAAATCTAACAATAGGGAAATCTAAACGCAAAAGTACCTATTTTAATGGCGGCAATACTATACTGTTATTTTACAAAAATCTGTCAGAGAATGTATAATCACAAAATAAAATAACCAAATTTTTTATGTGAAAGGAAAACAGTTTTGACAATTACAATAAATTATAGTTTCAATAATATTGATCAGTTTTGAAACAGTAGAAGAAATCCTCACCTATTTTAATGATCACATGTGTAAAACGTTTATATAACATTTTTTTTCTGGATTTCGGCTGATTAAAACTCTAAAATATCTGAATGTACGAAACAATAATATGAACACTTTAAATAGCAGCAGGATTTTATTAGTCTATTTTGTATTTAGTATTTAAACAAATGAACAAAAAACGCAGTCAGAAATAAATTTGTTGCAAAGAAAAAGGATCAATATCGATTTAATGTGTTATACCAAAAATACATACAAATGTATTGGCATAATACTAACCCCGCCCAGTTGGCCACATAGACTTGCATGAAATTGTCGTCAAGGATGTCTTCAAGACATTTTAGAATATGTCGTCTATAAATTACTGTTGACAATAAGTTTAGCAACAAGATCGTGTCTTGTTTTGAACCTTATTATTGACAATATGAGTGACAGATTCCTAAATTGCCCATCAATTAAACTATATTGAGGGTAACATGAGAAACGACAATAGGTTAACTTGTCGGTAACAACACTTTAAATCTTAAAAGTGCGGCTGTTTGTCAAATAAGAAAATACTCGATTTCGCAGATATTTCTATGAAAAAGTCATCGACGTTTTGCATGGACTGTCGCCAAAGTTTCGTCATGAAAAAATACATCACGTTGTTGTAATTCTGAGTCGATTACTTTACTACAAGGTAGGCCTAAGACCGATGTATTTATTAGGTTCAAATAACAGCACAAACTTATTATACACCAACAACATAGTGGTAAATATAAAATCGAACACCTATTTAAATGAACATTAAAAGTTCTTAACTTGTATTATACATTGATACTCAAATCACAATAAGGTGATGTTTCCAGTTCATGTTTTGCATTAGACGAACGAAAATACAAAAAAATAATACATATAGTCACTCATTCGTCTCGCGACAAACGTCTTAAGAAAAAACCATGTAAATGTATTTTTGGTGAATTTTTAAAAACTGACAAATTAAATGAGATACAGTACAAAAATTTTTTTTAACAAATTTTTAATTGTATTTATGTTTTATTTATTATAATGAAATTAATTTTATATTTTTTTTTTTTTTTTTTTTTTTAGAGACAAATTTAAAAAACCGAGATGGAAATGGTTAAAAAAAATATTGATATATTAAATATTATATTTGGATATTTAGATTTTAGAGATTTACTAAATTTATCAAGAGCATGTACAGAATTTCACACTGTAATCGTAGACTTTATATGGCAATATAAGTATAATGAGTTGAAAGTAATAAGAACATTCTTCAATTATACAATTTCAAATAGTAATGAAAAGGAAGAGCAGATAGAATCAGACCTCACAAATCGTGAATATTTTTTACAATGTGTAGCTGGTAGTGTTCAAAAACTTACATTAGAAACAGAAATCCCACCCATATGCTTCAGTCTTAATGGGTATTTTCCTAGAACCGTCAGAAGTCTACAACAATTTGGTTTCACTTTAGATAATATTCAAAAATTTTCAAATCTAGTATCTATAACATATAAATACATAATTCTAAGCGAAGAGGACTTCAAAATACTGACTGAATATTGCCCAAAATTAGAAAGTTTATGTTTGGATAACTGCTGTGATATGCAAAAAAAAGGCTTACAGATTGCATCATCTACACAAATGGCTGCTTTACGAAAATTTAATAAATTAAAATCGTTTCAATTTTATGAAGATGAAGATTATTACTGCATTTCAGTTATACTGGATATAATAACCAGCCTTAATTTGACCAAATTATTATTCGAGGCAAAGGTAGATTTCTATGGGGAACCAAAAACGTGCAAAAGTGAAGAGGAGAATTTATCATCAAATTCCTGTAAAGACTTAACAGTTAAAAAAGTAAACAACTGCAAAGAGTTTGAATTTGGAAGGTGTGATTCTCAACGTTCATTTATACAATTTCTTAAAATAATAGCATCTGATCATTTTAAAAATGTATTACAACTTACATTGATTGGGAACGGCCATGTTGAAATTGATGAAAAGTTTTTCAACACTATTGAGACATCATGCAAAAGCTTACAATATTTAAAATTAATATTCTTTATTATTCGACAATTTGTACGCCTTCGTAATTTAAAAGATCTGGTGTTAGAACGTTGCAAAAATATATCTTGGCAGCATTATAAACAAATTCTATGTGATACGGAACTAAAATCATTGTCTGTATTATATGCTTCTTGCGAAAAAACTGAGAGTTACTACGACCACTTTAAAATAACACCGACATTGGAATATTTTGAAATGTATAAAGCTGAAGATATTAATTTCTTCACAGCCAAACATTATAATTTGCAAAATTTAAAAACATTGATTTATAAATACAACCAATATAAAATATTAGATATTACAACAAACAATTTTGAAAGCTTGAAAGTCTTAACAACATCTGACCAAAGCAAAATGCTAATTGATAATTTATATAGACTGAAATCTTTAGAGTCATTGACATTAACGGAAATTGATAAAATCAATAGAATTGATTTAATCAAAGTATTTACACATCCCTCCTTAAAAGATTTCTCCATAAAGCAGATTTGTAAAACCGATACGAATTATTCAAAAAAGTTAACAACATATTATGATGATAATACTGTAGCAGAATTTTCAAATTTTTTGGACATGAAAATGAATTTAAGACTCTTAAATATTCCACTAAATAATGAATTTGCAGAAATGAGAAGATTTTGGTTTGATGTTCTTGCTGCAAATTCAACATTGAAATTTATGTTATGTTACAGCCAGTACTATGACCCTTATGATAAAGTCCTAAGACATATTGTTGAGGATACATATTTTCCAAAACGCATAAATTCAATTAAAGTTTTCGGCTATAATAGAAGTATGTTTCATGGTGTTTATTATTATTACTATAATTTAATTTACGCTCTTTTTTTTTCATTTCACAGCATTAACGGAATTGAAGGAGAATTTTGAAAATACCACAAAAAAAATGGTTTCAAGCAAAAATCTTGATAGAATGTACATTATATTTTAAAATTTATTAATCTTTCTTAATTTTAATTAAATAGAATCGTTTAGTTTTAAATACATCGACATGCGATATTTAATAAAATACATTTAATCTCAACAAGGACATCTTTTAATAGGAAACAAGTAAAAATTACATAAAATGGCCGGGACCGAATCTTTGAATTCCTAATGTCTTAAAAAACAATGTCTCTATAAAACAATAATGTAAAAAATTTTGTTGTGAAAAAAATAAAAAAAAATTTGTGGTTATAAAAAAAATTTTTTAAGATAAAAATAAATTTGAGTAAAAAATTTTAGAGCTGAAAAATATTTAAGGTAAGTATAAAATATTATTGAATTCTAAGCGACTAGTGGGAAAATAAAACAATATATTTCGACATGTTACAAACGGAATGACAAACTATAATGCTGGCTTAAGCCGGATTTTATAATAAATTTATACATGTACCTATACCTATATAGTATATTTTTCCAATTAAGTTATAATATATCTGTTAAAACATATTAAATCCCAATCTTTAACACAATTTGAAATATTTTGTCATTTAGTAACAATTTTTCGAATTTTGGGATACAAATTTTTACATGTGAGTCTAAGCATAAACACTGTAGCTCTCTATTCGTATCTTAAAGGGCTTTAAGGCAACATGTTTTCTGTCTTAAAAACCAGGACTTTTTTTCAAACCTGGCCATTATAAAAAATTTTGCTTTACATTTAAGATCAGTTGATTGTAGAACACGTTTCCTTGAGCACTTCACCATTTTAATTAAATGTTTTAAGGTTGTAAAATATAAAAACTAATAGAAATATATAAAATTTTATATTATAGCGAAAGAATTAATTTAAAGAGATATAATTAGTTTCATTGAATAAAAAAAAAAATGAAAAATTTATAAAAAATCAAGTTTTTTTTTATTTCTTATAGGTATGAAAATGTATTTTTAGTCTGGTTCGAGATCATAGAATTTTTTTTTTTTTCAAATGAAAATTTTTTTCTTATTTTTATTTAGTAATCATGGAGAATACACAGAAAAAAAAATTAGACACAAGCTGAATGAAATGCATTTTCTTTGCTTTCAAATGACATCATTCGGGGCAACACATGTGGTTCAGGACCATTTCATGCCCACTTTCAAAGTAATTGAAATCATCCACAGCATTTTGTTTTCCTTTTAAAAAATTATCAATAACCCTAAATGACCCTAATGCAATAAATCAAAATAACGTTAATGCTAAAATATCATAACGAAATAATTTAAAATAATACTTATGTTAAAATACCTTAACGAAATAACTCAAATTAACACTAACGCAAAAAAAAGATAACGAAATACTATTGAAATTATAGATTGCCACGTGAGTGAATTTTGACTCACACTCTTGCACACTCACGATTGAAAAAATTATAATCACGCACGAAGATTTTGTTTTCAATCACACTCACGCACAATCACGTGAGTAAGTTGAGCTTTCACTCACACTCACGCGTGATTCACGTGGGTCACGCATAATTCACGCAAAATTTTTTTTTTTTATAATTTCACAAAAAATACTGTCAAAATTGAAATAATTATTTATATTCTACTAAAATTGCATGTGTTGCCACATTCAAGTAGTTAAGAGCGCTAAAAAAATAAAATTAAAAAAAAAAAACAAAATCCTGGCTTGAAAATTGGAATCACACACACTCTCTCGCGTAAAAAATTTGATTCACGCACACTCACGCACGCCAATTTTTTTTCAACTCACACTCACGTGAGTGGAATACATTTTCACTCACATTCACATTCACGCGTGATGATGCGTGATTCACGTAAATCACGCAAAATGCTGCTTACGTGCGCATAATGTCATACCACCTAATGTCGTTTGCCACCTAACATGATAAAAATTGCATAAACTTACTCTAAAATAGTCCTAAATTGACTCAAAACTAACCCTAAACTAACAACACCGATTCAAAACGCTCAAAAAACTCAATAACGCTACAATACCCTAATGATATACTTAAAAATAACAATAACGGCAAAATACTCTAACGTAATAATTCAAATGAATCGTTTGCCAACCCTCGATTCAACATTTCAGATTCAAGGTCTAATTTATCATCGAGCAGGTTCCCTACTGTCACTGCCGGGTGAAGACCATAAATTTCTACAAATTTATTTCATGGACAATGCACCAAAAGAAGTAGACCCACGTTGTGCACACACAACAGTTTAGTGAAAAGAACAATTGTTGAGCAACTGCAAACTTTTTTTCATCAACACAATGAATTGGTTGCATTGTTCAAAATCGCACTGGACCGCATGCCATCCGATAATCACAAAATTGTAATCAGAGCCGATAAGAGGCCTGCGGGAGAACACGCGAGACGTTTCAATGCGCCCACAATTGATGATGTTGCAATTGTCATCGTTGGTGTAAAAAAAAATATCGTGTATCACAAAGCTTTACAATAAACAAAACGATGATATCGTGTTAAAAATAATATTTTTTTATTAGATACTTCTAAATGTAAATAAAACACCTTGAGATTAAAAATGTAAATAAAAATGACCATGAATAAAAATGTTTAATATACTGATCCCTCAAAAAAATTCGTTTTTTTTCTCTTTTTCACTTTGTTCACAAATTTTAAGGAATTCGAAATCGTTTTTACAAAACGATTGATTTATTTAAACCATATTATGACAACGTTTGCCGGGTCAGCTAGTATTAAATAAAAACAAATGTTTTAAACATAAAAATATAAAACTTATTGGCCCGTAATCATAGTTCCGCACTACATAAAGTCGGCTTTTTTTTTTAAACAACTTTAAATTAAAAACTTGTTATTATCTATTTTGCTATTATAGTCAGAATTAAAGCCAGTTTTAAGTTGAACCGGCTTTAAATGGGTATCACATCAAATGTACCAAATACCCGCATACATTTTGTACTAAAAAAGAAGCAGGTGGAAACATTGATCAGCTGATTTTATATTTGCCGAAAAAAATTAAAAGTGTGTAAATAAAAGATTTGCAATTGCAAAATGTAAAAAGGAAAAAACTTTATAAAAAAGGATTGAAAAGTACAAATACAAATTTATTAACTTAATAAATGTTATGCAAAATATCGTATTTATTGATATAATTTTCCTTTTAATAATTTTCAATTCAAACATTTTTTTTTCACAAAAATTTTCTTGGCGGAAAACAGCTGTTGTGTGTTGTTAAATTGGATAGAGTCAACTTAAGTTAGTTTTAATTTTAAAGCAGACTTAAGCGATTGAAGTATATTTTTACTTATCTATAGTATGCCTAAAGTATACTTTTAAGAAAAGTCGACTTTAGAACTCTTAAAGTATACTTTATTTTAACTATGGTTATTTTAACTATGGTTTTAATTGTATATTTTTACATTTGTTTCTTAGCAACTAATGACCTTAAGACAAACCAGAATCACCACATATATGATTTTTTTTTTTTTCATTTTGTTAAAAATGTACAGCCGGCTGCACCTGTAATATCTTAGAAACCTTTCGTCTTTTGACAAAATTTTTTTCTATTGTTTTTTCAGAAGCTTAAAAAAATATTTTTGAAGACAGTAGGTTATTCCTTGGGATTGAGGAGGTTTAGTACTTATTTCTATAGTTTTTAGGCACATTAAGTATGCAAATAAACATTTTGCAAACTTAATGTAAAGTTTGAATTGGAGGAACGTTAGAGACGTTGGAAAATCGACTGAATTTTAAAGTTTACGACGTTGGCAAAACGTTTATAATACAAAATATAATGAACTTAACAAAATGGAAAATTCAGTATATTGCCGACACTTTAAATACCATTTGTCGAATTCATACCACGTTTCTTTGGCACAATTTTGCAGACCATAAATGTTAATTATTTAATTTACATTACGGATGATGTAAATAATATAGGGGCACCTAATATACATATATCGAAATTCTCAGCTATTGATTGTGAAAACAGTTTAGATTTTTTAAAAAGTCACAGCAATCCAATTATTTGAATCAGGAATGAGGATTTTCTGTTGTGAACATTTATGGATTTTAAATTAGAACCACCCATTCCGACAATGTCTGTAGTAAAAAATTTTTTACTCAAATACTTTCCAAAATAAAAATGTAATGACATTACCCTAAAAGTCAATATATTTAATGAAAAAAGAAAAGAAATTTTTTGATTACTCTCTACCATTAAAAGAAATAGGATTGTACAATGTTAAAAATTTAAATGAAAATCAGCCAGGAGGTTGGCTTTATTAACCGGTTCAGTGATTAACTGGACTTTCCTTATAAGAGTTGGTATAGAGGAATGCATTTTACCTAACTCTTTTAAATAGTGGCCAAAAGGTCTTACTGCCCCGAGGAGTAGAAAGAACTTTGGCTGGAAGACGCTGTTCGCAAAGAAACTTTTTGCGGCTAAGTACCCTAGCACATTTAGACCTCGCCTCTTTGCGTTGCAAAGAAGTAATGATGTTCTACCTCTGCGCCAATTACTAAGCGCTTCCCCTCTGCATCTAACTGCATTCTTCCACGCCTGGTTAATCCAACACTTATTTATTGCTTTATCCGAAACATGTTTTACAGCAGTGAAAGAGTTCATTCCAAGTGAAATCACGCCTTCTATCATCTTTGCAGCGGCATCAACATTAAAGTTTCCGATTTAATTGCCAATACAAATCGCTAAAGATCTACCCAACGAGACTTTTCATAAATGAAAATAGAACGTTTCCTGGCTGGCCATGAAACGATACGAAGTTCTTAATATGGAAAAGATGCGGAAAGGATAATGTGATCAGAGTTACCGAGAGGTGCAAGTGACTTCACTTCATACTTCTTAGGGTGTGAAGTAAGGAAAAGGTCAAGGGTATTCTGAAGCTGCCCTTCATCACAGGAAATGTGTGTTAGCTCATTCACTAATTGCGCAAGATGATTGTGCGCGGTGGAATGTACAACGCAAGTGCCAACGGAAGTTTTCTAGAAATGGAGTTCGAAAGTGAGTCATCAATTAAGTGTTTTCAACGTTTCCATATTTCGGCTTCTATTATGAAACCCGAAATGCACACAGATAAAACAGATTCGTGCCGACAACCGAGCAATTGCAGCCATTCGAATGTTTCGGTTATGGTAACCGAATTTTTTTGGTTGTGACAAGTGAAAACCAATTGCGACATGAGTAGTCACAACCAAAAATATTCGTTGCTGCAACTGAACCATTCGATTAGCATCAAATTCGGTTGTCAGCACGAATCTGTTTTCTTATGTGTGCACTGATTTTAACCCAAAGGCAGTTAAATTCGGTATAATACATGGTCAGTTAATGCTGCCACTGGTACACAACATCATTAAGAACGTATTTTCCAAGTCCTGTGGATCAGCATCTCCTGATACCTGGGTCTCACATAAGGCTAACACATT
Source organism: Eustalomyia histrio (assembly GCA_949748255.1). NCBI lineage: Eukaryota > Metazoa > Arthropoda > Insecta > Diptera > Anthomyiidae > Eustalomyia > Eustalomyia histrio. The sequence continues at coordinate 51,396,743 of OX456523.1, read as the reverse complement.
CGGCCGATTGAAACCAACGCACAGTGTCGTGAGGGCGGCCAAAAAAAAAAAAGTCAACTAACGAATTTAAACAAAAAAAAAAAAAAAAATAATATAAAATTGAAAGAATTTAAAAAAATGTTAATTTTTAAAGAAAGTTCTGAGCATTCAAAGTTAAAAGTTATAAGTAAATACACAATTATTAAAAAAAATCTGAAAACATAAGTTAAATTTCTTTATACAAATGTAATACCTTTTAAAGGAACCAAGCACGAGTCGAAGAGAAAGACCTGCAGTAAACTAAGGTATATAAAAAATTAAAGTAGACTTAATAAATGTTTATTTGATAAATTTTGTATGACATTTTTTAAACAAACCCTTTTCAAAACTATTTTAACTTTTTTGAATATGCAAGTTAATATATTTCGTATATGTATGGTTTTATTCATCCGATTTTTATAAAATTTAATGGAGTTAATTACGTTTACAAAATAATAAACATATTATATTATTCCTTCAAATCGAGTTCGAGATCTTTTTACAAAAAATAATAATGATTATTTATTATTTCCTTCCAATATTTCGTCTCCACATTGGGTGACTTCTTCAGGGAAATTATATTAAAAAAAAAAATTATATTAAAAAAAAAATTATATAATTTCCCTAAAGAAGTCACCCAATGTCGAGACGACATATTGAAAGGAAATAATAAATAATCATTATTATTTTTTGTAAAAAGATCTTGAACTCGATTTGAAGGAATAATATAATATAATATTGAAGATCGAATAAAGGAAGATAAATATAATAATAAACATAGTTTTAGTTAGGATTTAAATTTTTCGATTTTATTTTTTCAGGATATATGAGACGTGGGTGTGTCCTTGCTCAAAATTGAAAATTTTTTGTTTATAAATTCAGAATGATCTTAGTGTTTCATATACCAAAAAATACTAATTAATTTTATTTTGTTAACAATTCCTCTTAAATTTTCGAAAAAGGACATTTTTGAACTGTGCTTGTCTCTACTATGAATTGTTTAAGGTAATCATTGTACAAAATTTCATAATGATAGAACTTTTTTTCTTCTGTTATGACATTTATAATTTTCAGGATATATGGGAAGGACCCGAATCCTTGCTTCGAAATTTTCCATATTTGTGATTTGACTATCTTTCACCAAGTCAAACAAGTGTGCCAAAATTCGTAACTATACGACAACTCCTTCTATTTTTGGCCGCTTGTTATATGAAAATACGACACTGTGCAACGTGAGCATACACCGAGAAATAATTCGATCTTAGTCCGCGTATATTACCCAAGTCAATTCTGATCTTAAATGTCATTACAAATCAACGAATTCAAAATCTACATATATCCGTTCAATAGAGCAAGTAAACGTTTTACTTTTGATTCGGTTAATCAGTAACGAGCGTTATACCTTCATCACTAAGGTATAACACTGATTACAACGAAAAATGTCAAAAATTCATGCGAAAAGTAAAACAAAAAAACCCTGAACTGCCAAATAAAAAAAAAATAAATTCTCTCTAATGACTTTACCTGGTTTTGTTTTGCCATACAATAAAACGAATACAAATCCTTCGATCTATTGCTGTGTTTTTATGGCATAGGCTGCCAAGGTTGGCTTATCCCATTCCCATATAATTTATACATAAACACAGCTTAGGCATTAAATACATAGACGACTGCGGCTACACGACTACAGCCTGTTAAAAATAAAATACACACGATTATATGAAAACTTACACTACGACTTTTGCGGCTTTAGCCAACTTAGGATAACACTGTGGAACAAATTTAGGTTAGCAAAAGATAGGTCGATTCTGAAAGTGAGGGGTAAAAATAGAGGTTAAATTAGAAGCCCCGTATCGCGGCGTTTGTTTATGTTAGTTCGATTTTTTTTTTAATCGACCTTTAACCTTTGCGGTCAAATGCCGATTTTCAGCATATTGTTTATATGTTTTTTTGCAAATAACTCGTCGACTAGTTGATATTTTTTAAATCTGTAAAGGCCAAATTATTGCTAGAGACCTGTGCAATAATTAAAATTTTTTAAAAAATTGATTTATAAAATTTTTATGGTGCTTATGAAGCAAAATGTTGGAAAAATTATTTGTTTTTCATGCTTTTTGAAAATATTTTCCACAAAACTAAGTTTTTTTTGCTTTCTGTTTAATCTATGCTTATCAGTTTCTTCAAAAAATTTCATTTGAAAAGAAAACAATCATAATACAAAACTTGCGTTTTCCAGCTTAATACTAATTTATTTATCATTTTTTTATGTACCAATTTTGTTGAGTGTTAGTTTTGAAGAAACATTGAAAAAGAAATTATAAAAATATGGAAAAAATATAATTTTGATATGTTAGTTAGGAAAAGTTCTTGGTTTTTTAATCCCTAAGGTGAAAACTAACCTGCGTAATTTTTTTAATAAACATTAACATTACAATTCCAGCCAGCAGCATGTGTAGTCATGTAGTCGTGTAGCCGCAGTCGTCTATGTGTTTAATGCATTAAGTAAACTAAATAGAAAAAGCCAACAACATAGAAAGGCATAAAAGCCATTTACTTTGATATTGTAAATGAGAAAATTCTGTATTTGAGGCCATTTGTGGTTTTCCATGAAACATAAAGGGCCGCATCATATTCGGAAAAGTCAAAATATCAGACCTGGGCGATCTGAATTACATTTGACAATTATGCGATTGTGTAATTTGTTTATAATGATAATTCTATCAGACCTAAATTATTAAACGTATTATATGCAAATTTAAATTTTTTAATACCAGATATGCTGCCTATTATAATATTAATATTATATGTTATGCTAAGGCTAATTAAAAGAGATTTAAAGTAATGTTAATATTTGTTCTCAATTGATAAATAATGGGACGATTATTTTGGCAAAATTAAAAAAAAAAACAATTTAAATCCATACAACTCTTAAATGTAAATATTATTAGAGTACCACAATAAAAGGAAATGTGGATAAGAAACGCAGGAATAAACCCTGAGTTGTTAGAAAAGGATATGATTAATGGGGACATTTTAATAAAGGATGATGATCTCAAATTAAATGTAATTGGAAGCTTTTTGGAATCTGTTCACTCTCATAAAGACATCGATGCGTATAATAATGCTACCCACACACGAGGGAACATTAGCAGAAACATGGGTATGTTCCATTGGGTGTAGGAATGTTTCCTGTTAAAATTCATGGTTCATTTTTGGATCCTCAAATATCAAAATTTTTTGAGTCTCCACAAACAATGTTCCATCGTCTGTATTGATGTTTACTTTGTTTTTTGTGTCTTATTTCGTTAAGAGCTGTCGTTATATGCGGTGTATTTGCAATTTTCGAGGTAAATAAAATAAAAGATAGACTAAAATGGTGACAATTGAAAATAATGAAAATTGAATAAATTGTATTTATTTTTTAAAAAATTATTAATAATTATTTTTTAAAAATTTGTTTTTTTCCACATGTATTTGTCTAGTAGTAGTATATTCGAACACACAGAACTGATGTTTCGTTTACTTTTTCGTGTGTGGTTCCATCGTCTGTATTCAAAAATTAAACATTCGTAGAAACACATGTTTCTACTGATGTTGTGGGTAGCATAATTTACATGTCAAAATTGGTACCTGCTTTTCCAGATTTTTGCAACATGTAAAAAGGTCAATAATTTCACTAAATATTTTTGTTGTAATCGAGAGAACATATTTTCTAATGTGTGTCTACCAGGTATTTTTATGCCATAATTCAAATCTATGTGCAAGAAAAAGATAAAAATAAAATTTATGTGTATCTACGCTCTTTTTATTCATTACAAGATTGAACCCGAATTGGTCTTAAACTATTCTTTGGAGAAAAAATTTTATTTATGTGTATCTTCCCTCTTTTATTCATTACAAGATTGAACCCGAGTTAGTCTTAAACTCTTCTTTGGAGAAAAAATTTCATTTAAAATTTAGTATTTTCAATAACGTTAACAGAAAAGGACGTATTAGTTAAAATAATTTTTTACTATAAAGATTTATATATTAAATTCAAATAAAAACAACTAAATTATTTAAAAAAAGAAATATAAGTTATTTTGTAAATAAAAAAACTCATCAGGTAAGACCAGACTGAAGGTACAACTATAATTGGTATAAAACAAAATTTTAGTGATACAAATTATCATTGTAATATCAAAAAAAATCTTGAGTTTTCGTTTCATACCGATAACTTGTGACTAGTGAATTTACATTAAATTTTTTTTATTTGAAACGATACATTTTACAGTTTCGTGGATTTCGATTTGACAATACAAAAATCAGCCTATTAAGTCTCCAAAATATCTCCAAGACTTTAAATAAAAACAAAAATTTATTAGCCTATTTTGCATTTAGTATTAAAACAAAAAAATACTCAATCGGAAATACATTTGTTGCAAAGAAAAAGGATCAAACATCGATTTAATGTGTTATACCTACAAAAAACACATACATCCCAGCAAAATAAAATGGATGTTATTCTTTAGGAATCTCTTTTTCAGAACGTCCAAAGAAGTTAATAGTGGAAATTTTTCGATTTGTACAAAGTCCCTTTAAACTACTTCCAAAATGTTGATATTAACCCCTACTTATGAAGTCATAAGAATAACAATTCCATTGAAAAGCATATAAATTTTTAAATTTAAATATTTATTTATAACAATTTAAAATTATAGTAAAAAAACAATTATTTAGTTGGTCCATAAATGGTTAATTCCTGCAGCCACTTCAAGCCTTATTGAAAACATATTTTGAATACTAGTGATATTCACTTTGTCCTGTTGGGAATAATAATTCTTTTCGTTTTCAAAATCACATTTTTAACTTTTAAACAAAGCCACTCATATATTTATTTTGTAGTCCCTATATTTAACAACTACCGTTAACTAATGAAAAAGTCCATCTGATCATCGATTTTTCAGAGCACCGAAATAAAATACTCAATCCCAAACACACTCCAATTTTAAAATTGGGGTTCAGTAGATGTAGTGTTTAACTACATACTTCTTCCTCAGCTCTTATTTTGCTGGGATATGTATTATAATAATATTATAATGTACACATATATACAAATGTATTGTGTACAGTTAAAAATGTATTTTGTACATGACCACGTGGTTTTGAGTTTGAACTAAATGTCAAATAATTGTCAAAATTCAAGCGTTGTTATACATACACAGCTGTATTTATAACCAAAAATTACCATGGATTTAACATGCTTATTATTTATAATGCACTTGTTATCTCCTCTGCTAAGTTCATGTTAAGGAACTGCGAAACACCACATGTTTAAACAGCTGTTTTTTGTATTACAATTTGATTTATTTTTTTTTTTTTTTCAAAATGATAATAAGTGATGTCTTCAAAGATTTATATTTAATTGAAAATTATGTTGTTCTATATAAATATTACTATGGGATTTCTGTTAAAAACTGCAAATTAACCACATTATTTCAACCATTACCGCGGTAAAGGAAAATTGCGGTTAAATGTAAGCTCTAAGAAGTACTGGGAGCCAATTCCGAAAAAAGTTGCTTTGCAAAGTGATAAATAACTTATAATTTTCAATTCGCAGTTATTTTTCACTTCATGTTTTCATTTTGTTGTAATCGACAGAAAATATCTTCTAATTTGTGTCTACCAGGTATTTTTATGCCATAATTTAAATCTATGTGCAAGAAAAAGATAAAAATAAAATTTATGTGTATCTTCCCTCTTTTATTCATTACAAGATTGAACCCGAGTTGGTATTAAACTATTCTTTGGAGAAAAAATTTAATTTAAAATTTAGTATTTTCAATAACGTTAACAGAAAAGGACGTATTAGTTAAAATAATTTTTTACTATAAAGATTTATATATTGAATTCAAATAAAAACAACTAAATTATTTAAAAATAAGTAATATAAGTTATTTTGTAAATAAAAAAACCCATCAGGTAAGAACAGACTTAAGGCACAACTATAATTGGTATAAAATAAAATTTTAGTGATACAAATTATCATTGTAATATCAAAAAAAATCTTGAGTTTTCGTTTCATACCGATAACTTGTGACTAGTGAATTTACATTAAATATTTTTTATTTGAAACGATACATTTTACAGTTTCGTGGATTTCGATTTGACAATACAAAAATCAGCTTATTAAGTCTCCAAAATATCTCCAAGACTTTAAATAAAAACAAAAATTTATTAGCCTATTTTGCATTTAGTATTAAAACAAAAAAAATACTCAATCGGAAATACATTTGTTGCAAAGAAAAAGGATCAAACATCGATTTAATGTGTTATACCTACAAAAAAACACATACATCCCAGCAAAATAAAATGGATGTTACTCTTTACGAATCTCTTTTTCAGAACGTCCAAAGAAGATAATAGTGGAAATTTTTCGATTTGTAAAAAGTCCCTTTAAAGAACTTCCAAAATGTTGATATTAACCCCTACTTATGAAGTCATAAGAATAACAATTCCATTGAAAAGCATATAAATTTTTAAATTTGAATATTTATTTATAACAATTTATAATTATAGTAAAAAAAAACAATTATTTAGTTGGTCCATAAATGGTTAATTCATGCAGCCATTTCATGCCTTATTGAAAACATATTTTGCATACCAGTGATATTCACTTTGTCCTGTTGGGAATAATAATTCTTTTCGTTTTCAAAATCACATTTTTAACTTTTAAACAAAGCCACTCCTATATTTATTTTGTAGTCCCTATATTTAACAACTACCGTAAACTAATGAAAAAGTCCATCTGTTCATCGATTTTTCAGAGCACCGAAATAAACTACTTAATCCCAATCACACTCCAATCTTAAACTTGGGGTTCAGTAGATGTAGTGTTTAACAACTTATTTTGCTGGGATATGTATTATAATAATATTATTATGTACACGTATATACAAATGTATTGTGTACAGTTAAAAATGTATTATGTACGTAACCACGTGGTTGTGAGTTTTTACTAAACGTCAAACAATTGTCAAAATTCAAGCGTTGTTATCCATACACAGCTGTATTTATAACCAAAAATTACCATGGATTTAACATGCGTATCAGAGAACTGCAAAATCAACTTTTTTCTTAATTTAATCATACACAAAAATTCTTGTTCACATTTAATAATTCAACAAAATTTACTGTAAAATAAAATCAGCATCATGTTACTAAACGCGTAATTGGGATCAGTGTGAATCATCTGTCGATTATGTTCACTGCAAATTTAATCACTCAACAAAAAGTCAGCGTTGAATAAATCAGAAAAAACAACAAATAACGCATGTGTGTATTCATGATTAAAACAAAATAGAAACACATTTCATAAATGATATAGTGTACATTAGGGTGGGACTTAAATCCGCTTTTTTCTAATTTTTTTTTATTAGTAATACAATACTAAAAATATTCTTCTTTGTGAAATAAAAATATTTTTTTGGAAAAAAATTTAGCCTGAGGTCTTGCCTAATCCGGAAATATTTTTAAATATTGTTTAAATTTTTTTTATCTATTTTGATTGGAAAATTAGGCAATATTTAACTTTTACCGGATTGGGAGAGCCTGAGATCTCGACCTAATTTAAAAAAAAAAAAATCACAAAGAACAATATTTTTGGTATTACTAATAAAAATTCTAAAAAACGGGTTTTAGACCCACCCTAATTTATGAAATGTGTTTCTACAAAACCACCCCCTTTTTATAGATAAGAAAGTATATTGATTTAATTATGAATACACATACGCGTTATTTATTGCTTTTTCTGATTTATTCTACATCAAAATAATTATTGTTGACTCAAACGAACCGAATAAAATCAAAAAAAACCGACCGATGATTATAAATCAGTGACAACAATTTGCACGTCGTTTGATTGATTTAAAATCATCAACAAATATGTGTGTTAGAGAATATTCAATGTTTGAACGCAAACAAATATTTATTCCTGTATAGTATATAGTGTAAAGTATATATATTCTGGGTCCTTATGAAGAGCGAAGTTGATTTAAAGATGTCCGTCTGTCCGTCTGTGTGTTGAAATGGGTTTTCCGAAGAACCCAGACATGATGAGGACTTGGTTGTTTTTTATTTCTGTTACATGTGATCCATTTCTGTTTGCTATTAAAAATCAAACAGATCGGTTAATAAATGGCTGAGATATTAGCAAAAAACCAGGACTACCTCTAATTTTTTCCGTAAAATCCCTTAGTTTAATATGTATGTAGAATTTTACGCATAACAAATACATCCATGTGTTAAAATTATTTTCTTTCATCTCCACCTTTTATACACAAACAACACACATACAAAGATTTGTCATTTAAATAAAAACTAAACAAATCTCTAATAAACGAAGACTTTTATATATGTACCTCTATTGGCGATGATTTTGTGTGAGCTTCAATAGCTCAGTTGTCTAGACGCTATGTCACAAATACTTTTTTTCTCTAAGGCCGCGGGTTCAAATCCCGGTCAATTCACTTTTTTTTGTACATTTTTTTTTATTATTTTCTTAAGACATTTTTGGTTTTTTTTTTAACATTTAATAATTAATTTATATAAAATTTTATATTAATAATTAAATAATCCATAAATAGGCTAAAAACATCAAAATTTTTATAAAAACCCTCTGATACAAACAAAATACAAACGGTTTTATTTATATTTTTTGTTCCGATTTAAAAGAATTTATAAAAAGATTTTTAAACCATTTTATTTCTTATATATTAAGAAAATTTTATACATAATTTCCCTTTGAGTGCAACTATTTTAGGTCATAACTTATAATAATTTATAAAAAAATTATAAACTATTTTCCTTCAAATTTTTAAAATTAAGCTAAAGAAATTAAAAATATTTTTAATAAAAAAGCGAAATAAAATCCCAAATGCAAATTTGCCAGCTAAATAAAACGTTTTTGTAGAAATAAAACACATGCAGTTCTAGTGATTTCTTTTAACGATTTGTTGAAATTCTTTTCTTTCACCTCTACACTATTCTAGAGCTGTAATATGACCTATGGATACGTCTTATATAGCAAAAGATCGAAAATATTTAGTATAACATATTTGCTGAAAAACTCGGAAATGTCGGTTCAGATACATAAAAGTTATGCCCAAAACATACATTTTTTTAAATACCTATTTTCTGGAACCATAAATCTTCCCGAGTCCAAGTTTTATCACCAAACTAAATGGTTAATTTCCTCTTAAAGGCGTATATGTCCATATATAAACTTCAGCTTTTTCCCAACCATGGTAAAGGATTTAGCCGCTCTTACTTGTTTTTTTTTTCAAAATGCTAATAAGTGATGTCTTCAAACATTTACATTTATTGAAAATTATGTTGTTCTATATAAATATTACTATGGGATTTCTGTTAAAAACTGCAAATTAACTGTCATTAACCACATCCTATCAACCGTTACCGCGGTAAAGAAAAATTGCGTTTAAATGTAAACTCTAATAAGTACTGGGGGCCAATTCCGAATAAAGTTGCTTTGCAAAGTGATAAATAACTTATCATTTTCACTTCGCAGTTAATTTTTACGTCATGTTTTCATTTTGAGCGATTCCCATTCTCGTTATGAACACATGTTGTTTTAAAGCAAAATGTTATTAAAAAAAACTTCAAATAATCCTTTTTTTTTTTGCATTAAAAAATAAATATTTAATATAAAGAAATGTCTTTTTATGCGCTTATGCTTCTGGAAGAAAAATAATAGGCAAGTCTTTTTTTTTTGTTTTGGTTTTCATGTTTTATTTTTCTTTTGTAGTGTTGCAAGCATGGATTTTTCGAATCGCGATTTGAGCGTTTTTTTTTTGTTTTAATAGTAAAAATGTAATTATTATTATTAAAAATTATCTAATTCTTTTGAAAATTAAAAATTTCGTAATTAAATCAAAAAAAAAAAAAATACAAAATGTTAAAAAATTATCAGTTTGAAAAAAGTCGTTAACAATGCTTATAAAATAGTGCAACACTCACATTTTTTCATGAACTTTTATTTGGTGAAGATTAAAAACTCATATGATAAAATTTTGAAAGATAGTTTTCTGAAAAATTAAATCAAGCATAGGATTCTTTGCGAAATAGTGAAAATTTTGTGAAGTGATCACAGTTTCACACATTCAGAATCGGTACATTAAACTACTTTGTTTCAACAAATAAAAAAGTTTAAAAAATTAATTAGCCAGTGTTGTCATGTTAAAATTCTGAAGAATTGTCTAAGGGCACTGCTACACGTTCAATATATATAGTGATATTTCGATCGCGATCCATTTTAATGGATTAATGAATCGTGTGCATATGGTACATGTTCAATATTTATCGCGTCAGGATTAACATTATTTTTGTGCTGTGTAGGTCGTTTACTCCGATTCTACCAGCGGCACACACTCGTTTTCACTATCTTGTTTAATTTTTTGCTAGCTTATTTGTTTTCTGGATTTCAAAATATTAAGCTCTGCGTTATGCATGCTACACGTTCAATACGTATCGCGATACTGGATCGCGATCAATGTATATTGAACGAGTATGAATAGCTTCATTTTTAGAAAGTTCTCACAAATCATGACAGGAAGACAGATAAAATTTTATACATTACATTGATAATATTTTGTATAAGCAATCAAAAATTAAAATTAAATTTTGATAAAATCTTAACCAGTTAGAATTTTTGATTATGTAGAATACACAGATAAAATTATTAGACGCTAGGATTGGAATGGTACGACCTTCATCAACATTCTTCGCGCCTTGTAGTGTTAATTGGAGTATTCAAAAAACCGGCGGTTTCGGTTTTTTTCGAAATTTTTTTTTTTGAAAATCCGGGTTCGTTTTCGGTCAACCGGGTTTTTAATGCATTAAAAAATGTTTGAACGGCTGCAAAAAATGAAAATAACGACATTAGTTAAAACAAAAGTCTTATAAGATTTGTAATATTTTTTTTAAAAAAACAGTGGCAATTTCATATAAATTATATCCATGCATGGAAACGTCGTATTTTTTTAACACATCTGTGTCATAAATGTTGTATACTACATTCACACTGAACCCCAAAACACCTACTCTGAACCCGTTAAAACAATTTTCTTGTCAGATCTAGCGATTTTAATTTGCCTCTAGCGGACAAAATCTAGCGATTTTTGATCAGACGAATTTAATTTTTTTAATTTTTAGAAACAAAATGTATAGTCAAAAATATTATAAAATCCACAAATTTATATTATTTTTATAGAAAATCACCTCAAAATTTTTCGGAAAAAATTTTAAACTCCATATTTCGCTAAGCTTTTGATATAAATAATTATATATGAAGCAGTGAAAGGCAACTCACATACCATTCCATTTATTTTTGTGTGTAGAGTAGCAAAAAACGAAGTTTAACTGACGTTCACTTGTTTTACACTGAAAGAAAAACTATTCATTAATCGAAAAATATTTTTGTTTTTTTGTTTTTTTAGTATTATTATTTTTATTTGAACTTTTTAATATACACTCAAAATATTTTGTACAGTAACTGACTGTAGTTTATTTAAAAAGTTATTCGTTCATTTGTTTTTAAATGATTAAATAATTCAAATACAAAGAAATATATTTTTTAACCTTTTTAACATTTATTTAAATAATTACTGGTAATACTTGTATTTTTATTTCAAAGGACTTGTTAAAAAAAATTTCTTTTTGATAATTTTTACAGACTGTAGTTAATTTGTATGGGAGTTAAAAAAACGAAATATCATTTATTTTTAAGGATTAAGTGGTTAAATTGTAGTTAAATAAACGAAAAATCATTACTATAAAAAAATAATTTTTCCATTTCTCAACAAGAAATTTGTTCAGTGTATTTTAAAAAGTTGAGCAGCATGATCTTGTTTCAATAAGTGCCGAAACAAAAATACATAATTCTTAAAACTCTATTTTCAAATTTTTAACAATTTTGTTAAACAAATTACTAAAAATTCTTAATATTTCTTATTGACCATATTGTATACATCTAAGAGGAGAAACAGAGAAAAAATCAGTGCCCAAATTCTATAAGACGAGCGACGATTATCGTCCACTTCCGAAGTTTAAAATTAGTATGTAATATGATATATATGTAACCTTAAAAGTGGACAATAAGTGATAATCGTCTTATAGGATCTTTGCTCAGATTCTATAAGATGAGTGACGGTTATCGTCCACTTTCAAAGTTAAAATGCTATAGTTTTAAAAATGTTATTTACCAAACTTTATACGATTGAAAATTGTTGTCTTTTATCAAATTTGTAAAAAAACGGTTAAAAAATTGTATGTAATAAGGTAGATATTTAACATTGAAAGTGTACGATAAATAATAATCGTCTTATGCAATCTGGGTACAGGTTTTCCTTTGGAAGATTTCAGAGTGTATTTAAAAGTTCTTCTTTTAACGTGATCATTTTAAGGTTCTTTTTCATCGAGAAACCAATGAACCAATAAATTTGATTCAATGTTAATATTCATGCGTAGCTAAGCACGCCGGGATCCGCTTGTAATTAATAATAATTATTAAAAAAATATCTTTTTAGTAAAAGCAATCAATATTACATCATATATGATTCTATTTGACCGCAATAACTTTGCTTTGAAATTGTTTTGACCCCGTTAACCCATATTAGCATGATGCCAAAAATGTCCAAAAAAAATAAATTTAAAACTAAAATTTAATTAAATAATCGCTTTAAAATCTTTATTGTGTTAAATTAATTTATTTATGAGACAAAAAAATTAATACAAAATCGTGCAACCTCGTGGATTTAAATTCGACAAAAGATAATTGAGAGAGTTTTTATTAAAGTCATATAAGGTTAAATATTACCTTTTTTATTTTCGGAGCGGATACCAAAAATGTCCTGAAAAGCTTGAAACGGAAATTTATTTTAAATAATCCCTTTAAAATCTTTATTTTGCTTAATTTATTTATTAGCGCTAATCTGAGACAAAAAAAATAAATATAATACAAAATTTTTAACCGTCCCAAACTATTTACAGACATTTTTGGCATTCTACCAACACAATGAAATAATAATTTAAATTTTATAGCTGGGTTATTGTAGATAAATATTACTATATTCGATGTCATAATGATGTATTGTATTTTCCACATAGCGTAGTGTAAGAGTTTTAGGCTTCGAATTATACTTTCTAAATTGGTACGAATGGAAAATTGTTGTAGTTTTTCTAACTTTTCGGGAGTTGGCATCAAGGTGTTTGGTCCATATATGGTGCCATTTAAATTTGAAGGTATTATTTTCAACCAACTATCTACAGTTTGTGGCAACCGGATTTCTTGCTAACTGAATATTTTGTTAAAATAAGATCTAAATATAGGTCGATTCTAAATAAATTCAATTGGGTTCAGCCCTGTGCCAATAGAAGCTCTTGCAACAATTTTGATACAAATACTTTTGCAACCTTAAGTTTTATTATAAGGTTTACATGGACACACGTGCAGCAGAACGGACGGACTGACATCGATAAATCGTTTCAGAAAGTGATTCGGAGTCGATTCCTTTACTACAAGCTGGGTCTAACACCAATAATTTTAGTAGTTACAAACATCGACACAAACTTCCCTGTGGGAAAAAAGAGGTCAGTGCGAATTGGGACCAGTCCCGTGATTAGTGACCACTGGACCTATAATGAGATAGGTAAAAAGAGGACCAGTTCCTAAAGTACCCACCACGTGACCGATTTAAAAGTCAAGCGTTGGTTCTGTGATATCTTCTTTGGGGAAAGTTGTATGACATGTTCTTTTACATATCATTGATGACAATTGACCACCTTTTCATATAAACTTGTAGTATGCATTGGTATTCAAATCATTAAAATCAATTAGTTGGTGTTTCCAGATCACGTTTTGCTTTAGACGAACGAAAATACATATTGGCAATACTCATTGGCCTCGCGACAAACGTCTTAAGGAATAACCATCTAAATGTAAAGGGTGGTTAAATTTTAAGGGCCTATGTTGATTTTGAATAAAACACAAATTATTTGGGAAATTATTGTCATTTCTTTTTATAATGATAATATGGTATGGTTCAATTATGAATGGAACAAAATATTGGCCAAATGGCCGCCGCGATCTCGGCGGCACACCTCCATCCGATGGTCCAAATTTTCGATGACGCTGAGGCATAATTGAGGCTATATGCCGTTAATGTGCCGAATTATCTCATCCTTTAGCTCTTGAATTGTTGCTGGCTTATCGACGTACACCTTTTCTTTCAAATAACCCCAGAGAAAGAAATCTAACGGTGTCAAATCACATGATTTTTGTGGTCAATTGACATCGCCACCACGTGAGATAAGAATTTGACGCGCTAAAGAGCCATTGTTTCGATAGCTGTGTGGGAAGTGGCACCGTCCTATTGAAACCACATATCGTGCACATTCCAATTCGGGTCATAAAAAGTTCGTTATCTTCTCACGATAGCGAACACCTTTCACAGTAACTGCCTGACCGGCCTCATTTTGGAAAAAATACGGCCCGATGATGCCGCCAGTTCATAAACCGCACCAAACAGTCACTCTTTGTGGGTGCATTGGTTTTTCGACAATCACTCTTGGATTATCATTCGTCCAAATGCGGCAATTCTGCTTATTGACGAATCCACTGAGGTGAAAATGTACCTCATCACTGAAGATGATTTTCTTCGAAAATTGATCATCCACTGTTGCCAGTTTTTGCCACCATTCCGACCATTGACGACGTTTGGAATGGTCAAGAGGCTTTAGTTCTTGAGTCAATTGCACCTTATAAGCGTGTAAATGAAAGTCTTATGCATAATGTTCATCAAGCGTGAGAGGTGCAATTGTTGGGCACGACGACGAGTTGAGGTGGACGGCTCTTCAGCCGCACTATCGCGAAAAGCAGCAGTATTTTCTGCAGTACGAGCTGTACAAGCATGCACTGGTGTTTTCACATCTCCTACGGACCGGGTTTGCTTAAATTTTTACACGATTTTTCCGATTGTACGGACAATTAAATTGACCGAAAAATCACGAAGTGCACGATTTGCATTTTGATTTTAACGCCCATTTTCATAATAAGCCTGAATAACTTTAACGCCTTGTTCGATTGTGTATCTTTCCATGGTTCAAATTGAGTAAGTCTGAAATTGAAAAATGTCAAATGAAATGAAGAATAAAACTTGTCGTTTAGGTGTGGTTTACATTCAACATCGGCTCATAAAATTTAACCACCCTTTATTTTTAGCGAATTTTTAAACACTACCAATCATTGTAATTGCCATTGGTATAATTAGCACTGGCAAACTAAATGAGATACAATACAAATAAAAAAAAAATTATTGTATTTAAAAACTATTTTTATCTGTGTATTTATGTATTATATTTGATGGAATTAATTTATTTTTTTTTTTTCAGACATAAATTTAAAAAACCGAGATGGAAATGTTTAAACAGAATATTGATATATTATATAATATTTCTGATTATTTAAAGTTCGAAGATGTAATATATTTATCAAAAGTATGCACAGAATTTCAAACTGTAATCGCAGACCATCTATGGAGACATAGGTATAAAGAGTTGAAGATAATACGAACAAACTCTATAAGTTTGTTAATATCAGATAAATCTCTAAATGAAGTGAAGATAGCAGCAAAACGATATGTAAAAAAAGACAAAAGATTTTTAAACTTAAGAAATTGTAAATTTTTTTTACAATGTATAGCTGGTAATATTCAAACACTTAAACTAGAAACATTCAACGACGACGAAAACTACTATGTGAATCCGATGACTGAAACAAATTACCACAGTCTAAAATTATTTGGCTTAACTTTTGATAATAGCCAAAGATTTTCAAATCTTGTATCTATAACATATAAATACATAGTTATATTAAAAGATGACTTTGAAATGCTGGCTGAATATTGCCCAAATCTAGAAAGTTTGTGTTTGGATAACTGCTGTGATATCAACGAAAAACCTTTAAAGATTGGATCAACTATACAAATGGCTCATTTACGAAATTTTAATAAATTAAAATTATTGGAATTGTATGACGTTTTTTATCCTTACTGCAGTTCACATCTACTGGAAATTGTAACCAACTTAAATGTGATAAAATTAATAGTAAGTGAAAGGGATATGAGAACGTATAGATGTAAAAGTGTTGAGGAAACAAAGTTATCATTAAATTCCTTTAAAGACTTAACAGAATTAAGAGTTGGAAAATTTTATGATAAACGCTCAGTTATACAATTTACTAATGTAATAGCTTCTGATAAATTCAAAACTTTATTAAAACTTTCATTGGATGGGCACAGCACCGTTGAAATCGATGAAAGGTTTTTCAACGCTATTGAGACAAAATGCACAAACTTAAAATATTTAAAATTAAACCATTTTACACTTCTACGAATTGAACCACTTCGTAATTTAGAAGTTCTGGTGTTGGAATATTGCGGCGGCTTTACTTTGCATCATTTTAAACCAATTTTATGTGATACGAGACTAAAATCATTGTATGTAATACATTGTTATTTTGAAGTGCCTGAGTATTGCTATGAATACTTTGATATAACACCGACATTAGAATATTTTGAAATGTGTGATACTCAAAACATTAATTTCCTTCCACTCTTCGCTGCCAATCATAATAATTTGCAAAATTTAAAAACATTGATTTATCATGACAACCAATATGAAATATTAGATGTTACAACAAACAATTTTGAAAACTTGACAGTCTTAAAAACATCTGTCGAAAGCAAAATGCTGTTCGATAATTTATATAGACTGAAATTTTTAGAGTCATTGACATTAACGAAAATTAATAAAATCAATACAATTGATTTAATCAAAGTATTTACACATCCCTCCTTAAAAGATTTCTCCATAATGAAGATTTGTGAAACCGATGCGAATTATTTAAATCAAAAGTTAACAAAATATTATGATGATAATACTGTAGCAGAATTTTCAAATTTTTTGGACATGAAAATGAATTTAAGACTCTTACATATTCCACTAAATAATGAATTTGCAGAAATGAGAAGATTTTGGTTTGATGTTCTTGCTGCAAACTCAGCATTGAAATTTATGTTACATTCCCCGGCTAAGACTGGGCGTTGGGATGATTTTTTATTTCTAAGAGATATTGTTGATGATATTTATTTGCCAAATCGCATAAATTCAATTAAAGTTTTCGGCCATAATGTTGGTATGTTACATGGTTTTTTATGATTATTACTTTCATTTAATTTACGTTTTTTTTTTTCTTTTTACAGGAATAGGGATGTTGAAGGATAATTTTAGAACTATCATGGCGAGGATTAACGGAATATCCGATACCTTCAAGGATGACGATAAAGAATACATTATATTTTAAAATTTATTTATTTTTCTTTACTTTATTTGATTATAATCGTTTAGTTTAAATTAATTCGATATGTGATATTTAATTAAAAAACATTTAAACTAAACAAGGACAACTTTTAATGGGAAAAAAGTAAACAAATCTTAAATTCGGCTGGGCCGAATCTTTGAATACCAAATGTTTGAAAAAAAAACCATTTCACAACAAAACAATATGACAAAAATTGTTTGAGGAAAAAAACTTTTTTGAATGTGAAAAAAAAATTGGTTTAAAATAAAATGTTGAGGTGAAAAAAAAAAAATTTGAGATGTAAAATAGTGAGGTGAAAAGTATTTAAGGTGAATAAAAAGTATTATACAATTCCAAGCGACTGGTGGAAAATAAAGAAAATTTATTTATTATTGCCAGGAGGCTCTACTATTTGTACGGAAAATTTAGAGCTACCTTCACATTTTCCCTCGTTACTCATATATATTTCCGGCCCGTGATATATATTTTTTGTTTAATATAAATGAAAAGTAAGTAGTCCGGTTTTTAAATGAAATATTATTTCTTGTAAATGTAATTTTCTATCATTTTGACTTACAAACTATTTCAAGGATTTTGCTTAAAATTACAGGCATTAGGAGTGTAAAAGTCAGATCCAAGCAAAATCCAAAAAAAAAATCTCCAATTGAATATTAACATTCTATCTTGTGTGAATCTTGCTAAAATCAGCTTTTTTTAAAACTTTATTATTCAGGCATTATACGAGGGCGAATCAATAAATCCATGACTTTTCGAACTTCCCACGTAGTTATATGAAATGCAACACTGCCCCATCAAGTACCACCTGTTAATAGACTACTGTCGAATTTTGAGCAAAGTTCCGTCATTTACTTAGCGTTAAACGAATTTCGAGTGCTCAACAAACATTATTTTTTGTGAAAAAAAACCGTCAATCAAACCAGTGAAAAGCTTGATAAATACTTGGGGTACAGAGTCGGTTTCACCAATCCTATTAACTCCTCAAAGAGTTAATCAATTGCATTTTGTATTATTATAAACAAAGATTTTCTTTTTTAAATTTTTGTGTTGTTTTAAAAATGAAAACAGCCCGATGTGAAAACAAAAAAATAAAATCTTATTCAGACAATTCCATGCTAGCCTATGAGGCACTCAGAATTACTACAAATTAAAAAAAAAAAAAACAATTGCAATAACAACAACATCAACATCAACACAAGTATAGGTGTTGTTTTTGGGTGCAGCCAGCCACTCACTGCACGCAGACGCATATAGTCAGTCGTCTCCCATGCATTCATATATAAATAGATTTAAGTCCAGCGGACGGACAAATATGTAGTCAGATAGACCGGCACATGTAAAGTGCACTTAATTTGATTTAAGTTTATGCTTACAAACAACTTACATACTTATTTATACACAAGCTAACATTTTAATAGATTTCCTTCCATATATTAAAGTTAAGTAAAAATAATGAATATTATCTATCGTTGTTGGATTGCACCTTTAATAAACTTTAGTTTTTTTTATGTAAAAAAACATAAAAACATTCTAAAAAAATATTATATTTTATTTTGTTCCCCCTACAACTTCTTTGCGATTTCCAAACCTAAATTGTAACCTTTTTTATCGGAAAATTGTCTGGTATATTAGTTTGCTTCATTTCGTTGGCCCTAAACCTTTCGGTGGTGTACCTGGGGTATATTCGGGGTATATCATCGAAAAACATGGAATGTGGAGCAGTGACAGACCGTAAAGTTGACAAAAGTATGCTGCAATTTTTTCAAATGATCAAAATTACTTATATAATTATTATCAGCTTCCCATTAAAGGCACAGAAGATACAGGTTGGTTGAAAAGTTCCTGAGCTCAACAAGAGATGGCACTGCTAGCTCCAAACTTTTTTTCTCAAGTTGGTATAACTGTCCTGAAAACACATGCAAAGTTGCAAGTCATTCTGTCAATTCTTTCTTTGTTTACAAGCCATTTGAAGTTGACGTATCATTGATTTTTTTTAATATGGAAAAAATTTAAAATCGTGCAGTCATTAGATTCTTTGTTTTGAAGAGTTTAAAAGCAAAGGAAATTTATGAACAATTGTTAGAAGTGTATAAGGATCCCTCACCTTCAAAACGCACGGTTGAATTTTGGGCTGGGGAATTTAAACGTGGTCGTACCAGCCTTGAAGACGATCCACGCGAGGGACGACCAAAAACTGCAACCACAGCAGAAATCATTGAGCAGGTACATAATATGGTTAGTGAAGATCCAAGTTTGACTATGCGTGAAATTGCTAATGCCATAGGCATCTCAGACGGACGAGTACTCCATATTTTACATCAAGAATTACGTATGAAAAAACTGTTTGGAAAGTTAGTGCCGCACATGTTAACAATTCAACAAAAACTGGATCGAAAACAAATTTCTCAGCGTAATTTGGAGCGTTTTTAGCCGAATAAAACCGACTTGTTGCGTCGTTTTATAACTATGGATGAGACTTGGATCTACCACCATGATCCATGAAACAAGAACGTTTACAGTGGACTGAAGCTGGTTGTTCAGCTCCAAAGCAGATGAAGTCACAACGATCAGCTAAGAAGGTTATGGCATCAGTTTTTTGGAATGCAAAAGGAATTTTGTTGATTGATTATCTTCAGAAAGATAAAACAATCAACTCTGAATATTATTGTAGCCTTTTGGATCAGCTGGATGAAAAAATTCGTGAGAAAAGACCTGGTTTAAAGAAGAAATTTTTCATCAAGACAATGCACCTGCTCACAAAAGTGTTTTGACGATGGCTAAATTCAAAGAATTAAAGTACGAATTGCTTGAACATCCACCGTATTCACCATATTTGGCTCCCAGTGACTACTTTCTCTTCAGAAATCTCAAACAATTCCTTCGTGGAAGGCATTTTTCGTCGAATGAAGAGGCCATATTTTTATTTTGCAGAGCTTCCGGAAAACCATTATAAGGATGGGATAAAATTATTGGAAGATCATTGGAACAAGTGTATTGAGCTTCTAGGAGATTATATTGAATAAAAGAATATATTTCGTAACAAAAACAGTATTCTTTCATTTCGACCGCAGGAACTTTTCAACCAACCTGTATTTAACTATTTTTTTATATTTTAAATTCAAATCCGACCCAAATTCTTTTTTACGCGCACTTTGATTTTTGTTGACTATTTTGTTTTTCGTGTAAGGGGGGCGTAAACAAAGTACGAATTAAATGGAATTTGGCTTGCATATCAATTTAAAAAAAAAATAAAAATACAAAAAATTATGAAATCTGAACTTTGTTTATTATAGGGAGGTGGTAGGTTTTGAAAAAAAATTATTATTCTTAACATTTTAAAAAAGTGCAGCACACTCCACTGATGTAAAGGGAATCTAAATCTGTTAAGTGCTGGAATGATACCATTGGCCTGCATCAGGCGCAGGGATACATCGCTCCATCTAGTGGAAACTCTAGGAGACTTCTTTTTCTGGACTGGAAGGACTTAAGAACCTTAACAGGACTTTTCACTGCACACTGTAATCTTAGGTACCCTTGAGGGACTATGGCTTTGTCTGATACGGACACTTCTATGTTCTACGAATTGTGCGTTGAAACGACGGAGCATATACTCAGCGTATGTCATAGGCATAGCCTCAGGAGACACTATCCCCCTTGAAAATCTGTGCCTAGCAGTGTAATTGGCATCATTGGGAGCCTTAATATTTAGGGTAAAATGAGCCTATTTTTCGTCATGGTGCTGATCGGATCGGATCGGATCTAATCTAAATTAAATTTATTTTTTGAGTCATTAGAAAACCTTCAACGCTCTTTAAAAGTTCCACTAGCCTTCCAATATGTCATCAGTCGAATTTTCAATTCTTCTGTGAACAATTTTTTGAAACCAAAATATATGTTGGGTTGCTTTCAACACATGAGTAATTTCTATAGGAAACCTCTTGTTATAATAAAATTTGTTTTTGTATTCAGAAAAAAAAAAATTATTGCCTTTAACTAAGCTGAAGGCTTTTAATTCCTTCAGAGAAAGTGTTTAGACAGCGATATTTATGATTTTATACCACATTTTGTTTATTTGTATGCGAACAAATTTAATAGATTTAACACCAATCTAAATGCAGTAAACTAGTCACACACTAAGCCTTTTTCTCCACATCAATTTTATTTATAAGATTAAAAAAAGACACAACAACAATCCCGTCTTATATCACTTTGATAGGCAAATGAGGCTTGAATAACTAAATGATACGTACTTCATTTGATTTGTATAAAATTGCAGAAAGACCGTATCTCGCAGATACATTTTGAATTTTGTAAGCCTATTTTGATCTCTCACCATTATCATCAAATAAACAACTTATAGAAAAGACGACGAGAATGGTCTTCTTGGTGGTGGTGGTGGTGGTGGTGTCTTCTACAAAAATAATTGCAAAAAATTGCAAGTGTGGCGGCGGCATATTACAATACATTGTTAAGTCTCTCGTTCCTATGTCTTTTGATTACAATTCTTTTCTGATGCAACAAATGTTTCTTAGTGGACGACATGCAAAAACCAACTCGATGCTAGATTTTTCCTTTATCATCATAGAAAAAAAAGCTGTGCTAACTACTTTATTGTCAAGTAATCAAAAAGGGATTCTAAAGAAGTAATTTAAATGTATGTAGTAAGAAAGGAATTGAAATTCGTTTTTTTTTTAATCACAACACATGTACAAATTACATGTCATTAAAACTGATTAGAATTTATGGGATGTGGACAATTGGTTTTAAATGAGATCTGATAAAAGGCTTAACATAAGCAGAATAAATTTATATGTAAACTGAAAGAAATTGTAATAAAAAAGAGTTGACCGCTGCTGGTTGATATCTCTAACAAATTTATTATTTTAGTTTGTCTTACTTTGGGTGGGCGCCATTTTGTAAGAAGAGGTCTCGCAACTGGAAATATAGCAATCAGCTTAGTTTTGAAGATGATAGTATTTTTAATATATTAGTCTTAATCGTGTTGGCCCCGTATTTTTAACAGACCGTTTTCACAATATCAAAATGAAATGCTAGTTTCCAACTCCTTTGTGGGTTGTTCTGTTAAACAGAAGGTTACAGGTTCGATACCCAGTAACATCAATTTAGAAAAATATGAGTTTTCTACCCCTCATACATACCACAACGTCATCCGTATGGTCCTATCAAGAAATTAATTTTCTACGTACACAAAGAAAACAGATTCGTGCCAATCGAATTTTTCAGTTGTGACAACTGAAAACCAATTGAGACATGAGTAATTTGACTGCGTCAACGGTATTTCGTTTGCATCAATTACAATTCGGTAGTCACAACCAAAAAAATTCAACTGCACCATGCGATTGATAATAAGTTCGGTTGTCAGCACTAATCTGTTTTCTGGGTGCAGTTTACCGTGTGATGCTTTAAATCAAAAAGGTCCAGATATTTGACCAAGAGTTTCTTGTTTTCTAGGTTTTTTATATACACAGAAATAACAGATTCGTGTTGAGAACCGAATTTGTAGCCAATCGAATGGTTCGGTTGTGGTAACCATGAGGTTTTTTGATTGTTATTATTGCTTGTTTATAGCGAGCTTTTAACCTCCGTATATTTACATGTATTTCGATCCGGCAAAAGATCTCCTGAGAACTCAAAGTTCTAGACAAGCTAGAGCCTCCAGAAAGGGGCAAAGCCTAAAATACATTTATGTTTTCTTAGCATTCACACACGTGGGTAAGCTGTTTTCCTAACAGGCATAATGATGATACTAAAATTTCTTATTCCACATCCACGTGGTCTCACCAAAAAATATAACGTGTAATATAGCCGACACTCTGAGGTTGACCATGAGCAAGAAATGTTGGCATTCATCTATCAGTCCCATTGGCCTTCCCTGTTCAAGATTCAGAAACCCAAAGGAGTTTATGAAGCAGCATGGGAACTGTATTCTATTTTTGATCGACTTTAGGTGGTGTGTAACTACGAAGAAGATCGGATGGTAAAGGTATTGTTTACTCCGACGCTTAAAGGCTTTAAGCATAAGCACTTGAAGGCTTCTTTCGCCACCTCCATCGAAAGCACTGTACGCCATACATGTACAAAGACGACGTTGATGCATTATCGGGTTGTTTGTGTGTCAGAACAGAACATTATGTCTTGAAGGCATTAAATTCGATCCAATTCGAAGGACAAATAAATTTATATTCTAAGACATTCGGTCTATAGTCAAATGAATATGAATGACAAATGTTACTGTCATCCGTAAAATAGAAGATAGGATTCCAGAGGTCATTGAACAGAATTAAAAATAAAAATAGGAAAAGAATGTAACCCTGTGAAAGTCCTGAATTTATAACAACATCTCTGAAGGATAAGGCATCTATCACATCATGTCTGGTACACTCATTGAGGAAGATCGAAGTAAATCGGGCGAAGTGATCGCACGTGTCAAATGTATGCCACACTCTCTCAAATGTCTTGGGCCCGACGACTGAAATGACTTCAGTTCCGAAAGAATTACTATCATGTCCTTTGTGGGGCCTCTCCCCCAATAGATCCTCTCCATTTTCAAATAAAACAATGGAGTTAGACTTTTAAATCGTTTTTCACTTACGTTGGCGCCATTTTGGGAAAGGTAATTTTTTTCTACGAAATTAAAAAAGAATGCTAGTTTTAGAATGGAAAATGTTTAGCAGTTGTGGCCAACACAACATTTGATAACACACAGCTTTGCTTTACAATGCACATTGCATGGCAACATTAATCTGTGGATTGCCGAAAAAAAATTCTAAAATTAATTTTTTTTTATCGTAAGATTTATCTAAAAAAAACTTGTATTCCTAACCACAAAAGTTCGTGTCAACTTAATCCCATAAAAATATCCCATATTAGTATTGTTTGTTAAAATATTTGTAAAACAACCAGTTAAATAAACATTAATCATTTCTTTTTAAACACAGAAAAAGAAACTCACCATTTCCAGCTACCAAAGCAGCAATACGTTCTTTAACACTTAAAGGAGTTGAAGATGATGAAGAAGACGACGACGACGATGATGACGACGAAGATGTTGTTGTTGTGGTCGTAGTTGTTGTCATAGATGTAGTTGAATCTGTCAAACACTTGTTGTTCGCAGTTTTATTTTCTTTTGCAACATCTTGAACATTATTAGTAAATGCTGAAGATTTTTCTAAAGTTAATGAGGCGGATGTTGGTGTCGTTGCTGGTGATGTTGCTGTCGTTGTTATTGTCGCTGTCGTAGACTCATTAGCAGGACTACGTTTCACCATTGTAGTTTTAATCACAGTTGTTGTTAAAGGTGATAAAGGAGTGTTAGAACGTGTTGGTATGGGAGATGTTGGTATTGTTGTGGTGGAGTTGGAAGGCATTTTTGTTGTTGAAGTTATTAATAAAGAAGGTAATGGTGTTGCTGTCGCTGTTATATTAGATGTTGCCAGTGGTATTGTACCACACTCATCAGCAATGTTATTATTATTGTTGTTGTTATTACTGCCTATACTACGTTTACGATTATTAGCCACATTCGTAGTGGTAGTTATTGTCATTTTATTAGAATCTGTACAAGTGTTGTTGTTGTTGATCTTGCTGCTGCTGCTGCTGCTTTCGTTGATTGCACTGCTAATGTTGTT
This sequence comes from Eustalomyia histrio, assembly GCA_949748255.1. Lineage (NCBI taxonomy): Eukaryota > Metazoa > Arthropoda > Insecta > Diptera > Anthomyiidae > Eustalomyia > Eustalomyia histrio. The sequence goes on along the minus strand of OX456523.1, from coordinate 51,371,645 downwards.
TTGCTGAAGGCTTTGTTGTAATTGTGAAAAGTTACGACAGTCTTGATTAAAACAAAACTGACAATTGTTACAATGTTGTTGTGGATGTTGTGTTAATTTTGTTGTATTGCTAAAAGTTTCTTTACTTAAACTAGGTTTTAATTCACTTAATTCACTAAGTCTTTGGATTAATGGTGATGTTGCTGCTGTTGCTGTTGTTTTTGTTGGTAAAATTTGTTCATTTACTGTTGTGTTAGTTTTTAAGTCCGAGTTTGTCTTCTTAAAGTTCTCACACTTTTTCTTACATACGTTTGTTGTTGTCGTACTCGTTGAATGTATTGAATCTGTTTTTGTGGCTGCATTACTATCATCATTGCCACTTTGTTTTAAAGGCTTTTTGACAGCTATATTTTTCTTTTCTTCGGCTGCTTCTCGTTCTAAATGTTGCTGCAGTTGTTGTTCTTTATTGGCTGTTGCTTTGTGGGTGATGATTTCTTGTGAACATCTGCTATTGCTGCTGTTGCTATTCAACTTTCGTTCGTGTTCATTCGTTAAACAATAGTTTCGATTATTATGACAGCTTTTATTATGCCGCCATTGTTCTTTTACCTCTGGTTGTTGCTCTTTCTCTTTATCATTTTTATGATGATGCTGATGATGAACTTCTTTAGCTTTAAGTTCTTTATTTATCGTTTCGCTACTGTTATTATTTACAATTTCTACAATATCATCATAGTCATTATTCCGCTTATAATTTTTAAGATTTTCTTTATGTACATCTACTTCTATCAATTTTGAATTATTATTATATTTTTGTATTGCTCGTTTAGCACTTGGCCAACTTTCGGCTCTTTTATAGTTTTTTGTATTTTCTATATTCAATGATTCTAAACTATCATCATCGTTAGCGTCATTATCGTCATCGTTAATCGTGGGATCATCGATAAAGTTAAAATCATTGTCGACGAATATATTACGAACGTGTAGTGTGGTAGTTAATTTGGGTTGTTTAAGATTGTAGCGGCGACGATTGGGACAGCAACAAAATTTTGTGGCTTTAGGAGAGGTGGGCGATGAAAGGGGTGGTATAATTGTAGCACCATCAGACGACCATTTCTCTAACAATGCCAATTCACGAGCATTGGACATTGTCGTATATCCATGGAGTATGATTCTGAAAAAGAAGAGAGAATATAGTGATTATTAATTTAAAAAAATTTGAAATATTACTTGGGAAACAACAACTGGATATTATGTGAAAATGAAGATAAATAGATTGAAATTATATCAGAGCAATTACAAAAATTTGCGACTTGTGCTTCGGATATATGACTGAAATTAGTATATAAATATTCCACGTTTCTATCCATGTGTAGTATTGTGTAGTTTACATTGTTCAAAACTAAGAAAGACAACGCCTGTTTAAACTGCTCAAACTTTTTTCTAGCAATTTTCTAGAGTTTTTACAGATGTTTAATCTTGTTCAAACGATCAGTGATCTCATAAGATAAGCGCTTGTAAAACTATCCTCCAGTCTTCGAAAATAAAATCTGGAAAAGTTTGATCTCTCTAGGCTACATGTAGCGATTCTTCAGCTTTCATAGGAGACAAAGTACCTAGGAGTCATTCTTAGCTCAACAATTTCCTGGAAGACAAATACAGAGGAGAGAATGAAAAGGGCCTTTGATGGGATTTATACCTGGTGGAACAATTTTGGAAGAATATGGAGCCTATTAGCCCTTGAATGTACACTACGTTGAACACGAAGTAATGTCATTCCAATCCCTCTCTCGGGTAGCGAGTGCTGCCCGTTTGGTAAATCAGGTGAGTTTGGAAGTGATGCTGGGCATCTCGTCGTTGGTCATATTATCAGTAGCACAGCGGCTAAGACAGCTCTTAGACTGAGGGAACGCACTTTGAGGCATAGTACCATACTGCTTGAGGTTGGTGGTGTAGGACTCGATCCTGATACAGACTACATTTTAACGATCTGAAATCTTTCGGAGAACAATTGTGGTGATTTTTCTGACCAGAGAGACCGTTGGTCTTTATTGGCCGTTCGAATATGGAGATGGGCACAAGTTCGGAATTTTATTCCATCGACATGTGACTTCCAGACTATTTTAGCGTTTTTCAGTCAGTCTAGGCAATTGACATTAGCGCGCGGATATAAATGGAAAGGGGTTTGGATCCATCATTTAATAAAATGTTTGTGGAGAGTATTGTAAACCGATATAATAATTTTTAGGTTTGTGGCAAAGTGTATTGAATTCATTGGCCGGTTTTGTCTGGGCAAAATGGGAGCCAGGTATAGACGGATATTTTGGATCCTCTGGTGGATAAGGAGAAGAGGTCAATGTGGACAATCCTGATCGATTATTGGATATTTCGCTATGAGAACAAAAACTCTTATTGGTTTTGGTAAGCGGACGATTAGCATTGCTAAAGGAATTTTGAGAAAAAACTGTGCGGTAGGCCAAATAACTGGGACGAGGTGGAGGAGACATGGCGAGTGTTCAGGATTGACGGAGAGCTAACTCAGATATCTGGAAAGTATGTTGTTCGAAGACCTGGACAGTCTGCGGAATGTATCTCTTTCGACCTGAAACGGACTTTTTTTAGGGGATCTGGATGGTTTTAAATTCTGCGGTTCGTGGTTTTCTTCCTGTCAATTTCAGGTAGACTGAGGGAACCGCAATGGGCCTTTTAGGAATACACCCAAACACAGAAAAAAAATATTCGTGCTGAAACCCCAATTTGTAATTATTCGAATGGTTTGGTTGTGATAACCGAATTTTTTGGTTATAACAACAGAAGCTTATTGAAGCATGAGAAATTGACTGTGACAATGGAATTTCGGTCGCCTTATTAACTATTCGGTTGTCACAACCGAACTTAACCATTAGATTGATAGCAAATTCAAATCTCAGCACGAGTCTGGTTTCCAGCTGCAAGGAAATTTACTTCTCTACTTTTACAAAAAGTAGATGATGAAAAAAAAATTATTTTGAAGATAAAAAATTTATTTGCCGTGTTTTAAGAAGAGAATTGTGTGACTCATCCTATGGCACTTCTTTCCTAAAGGCGTATTTTTATACAAACCTGAACCCATGATAGGCGCCATTTTGTGATCATACCATTATTAAATACTCTCTATAATTTTTTACAAATGTATGCAAATTTTGCAAAATAAAATCGATTTCTTTTCACACATTCCAATAACTTTGCCTGTCCAATAATAAACAAATTACGACTTAATAACATTTGGCCATTAGTTTTCACACAATTTTGAAAAAACATTTGGTAGCCGTGTCGATGTCGTCTTATACGATGTAATATTTAATGTAATCATATAAACTAAAAATAATTGTAATTTTTAACCTTAACACATACGGCTAACAATAAATTTACAGGACAAAAAAAAAAAAAAGAAAATTAAATGATATTTACATGACCAATATAATAAAAATACAAACATTTATCAATAAAGAAAATAGAAATGCAAAAGGAAAAACACTTTTATTTTAGTGTGCTGCAAGTATTATAATGTTCAATTTACCAAAATGAAATGGAAATTTGTCGATTTCTGGTTAAAAATAAAGAAAAACAAAAACTAAGAGATAATTCACTCAAAAAATTTCTGCAGTAACAGGGTTGTAAAAATATTTATTAAAGTTTGGAAGTAGTTGGAAGTTCTTCGGATTTCGATTTATAAATAAGTTATTATTTGCTAATAATCTATATTGTAGCGGATGTCGAACCTTTAAAATCAATTAATTAATTAGAAAAATTTGTATATACTGGTGTGTGATAAAAATCGATTGTTTTTAATTTCGATCAATTTGGTTAAATAATATAAAAAGAGAATCGAAATTATTTTTAATCGCTTTAACTTAATCAGGTTTATCGATTTACGTATAACAATCTATTGAAAATTTAAAATAATATGAAACGTTCAGGATAAAAATTTCGAAACGATTCGAATTTAAATCTGTCAATTTTCATTTTACATAGCGAATTGAACTTAAATATTTTCTATGCTAATAAAACACATACATTTTCAGTTCCAACAAAACCATCGAGATCTGCTTTTGCAATTCCATTCTAATTTATTTTTCCACAATTTTCTTTGAGTGTTTCCATTGGCGAAACAAAAAAACACTTTGCAATGTTTAAGTAAAAGCGTGTTGAAAAACTTCTTTCGTTTGTTGAATTAATTTTCCTGCTGGCTAAAAACATATTAATCACTCATATGTTTTGCAGAAAAAAAAAAAATACAGTGTATTGAAATAAATTTCGACTAAAAAAAAAAAAAAAATCAGTGTTAAATTCAAGCACTTTTTGGATGCATTGTGTAAACCACCACATTAGCTGGTGTTTACTATACATGAACATTTATTTTTTTTTATCTCAATAGTTTTATACAATACAGCCTTAATGGCGGCAGTAGTTATTTGGTGGAAAGAAACGGCTAACGCTGCAGCAACTACTGCTGCTGTTGTTGGTTGTCTAAAAAAAAGCTACCTGTTGCCAAATGCCCTCTAGACATTAAATCGTTAATATTGCATCTTTTTGGTCTAGTTGTTGTTGCTGTTTTTATTTTTATTATTATTATTGCTGTTGCTATTAGAGCGCGGAAGACTATGTTGTAAATACGACTTATATCAACCGACCGTCATCTCACCACCACAATGCTAAATAGTGTTTGGCAACACCAACAACAGCAACAACAATTGCTGCAGTGTCAGCCAAGGTAACAACAAGGCTAGTAAATTTTTTTCTTTCTATTTCATTACCTCTACTGTGTGAGATATTTTTTTTTTTTTTTTTACTATAAACTAGTGCTGTTACTGCAGCTTTTGTTGCTCTCAATCCAATGGGTTGCAATTAAATGAATCAGACCACATGCTGTTGTTGTGCACACTTAATCATTCATCGACATATTTTTATTTGCAAAAAAAAAGAAGAAAAATAAAAATCTCTGTATTAAATAGAGTCGATTTTTTCGAATTTGATTTTTTATACCTTTAGGCATTTTATTTATCATATGAATATGTTACATTACAAATCGTTGTTAAGGTAAAATAGACTAAAATCAATTCCTTGAGAATATATAAGAAGGATCTTTTACAAATCACCAGTAACATACATTTTAATGAAAATATCACATGATTTTGTTTTTGAAGATCATATTTATTTGACATATCCGGTAGGCTAGTTGATAGCGTGCTAGCTCATCAGTGCGGGGGTCGTGGGTTCGATTCCCACCAGAGGCTATGGTCTGTTTTCGCTACAACGAGCCGAAAGCCTTCATTATCTTAGTAACTATCAACTTTAGACAAATTTACCATTTTACTTTTTTTGTAGAGAATTAAATTTCCAGTCAACATAGTTAAAAAAAATTTTAGAAAATTTTTATCTTTAACCGGGGTGAGCGAGCCTGAGATATCGACCTAACAATTTTTTTTTTACAAAGAACAATAATTTTGCTATTACTAATCAAAATTCTTAAAAAGTGGATATTTCAACCCACCCTAATATGTATGTTCAAAAGATTACGATTTATTTTTTGGCACTAAGTGCTAGTTTTTAGGTTGTCAATTAAACTTAGCTTAACGAACAATTAGGTTAATCTCAAAACAAATTTAATTGTTCTTTAACTAATGATTGAGTTTTTCAGATGTGATTTAAGATTTAAAATAATACTGCTATACTTTTTTGAAAAACAAAAACAACTGGCATCATTAAAAATGCCAAATATTAAAATGGCAATACTATCAAATGTCATAAACAAAAAAAACTTAAGACCGTCCTTACATTTTCTTTTATTAAATTTGCATTCATTTACAAAAGAAAAAAAAAGTAAAATTTGTTCGAAATCGATTGTAATGATGCAAATCAAGTAGCAAAAGTGAATCAAAAAAGATCCACAAATTTGTCTACAAAGGAAATAGATCACCTTTTAATTTGACAGGTCTAACTGGACCCAGCAGCCTTGGTCGGTTAGCCAAGGCTGCTGGGTTAAACCTCAATTAAAAGCAAAATAATCAACATTTGAAAAACAGAATACACTCACCAATAAAAGTCTGTAATGGCAACTGAAAATTTTGCTGTTATTACGGGAAATTCTGCTAATTTGAGCCCAGCGGTATTTTTTTGCTAATCTTAGCAACATATGTCTGCTGACGTGTAGTACAAGGAAATTAGTAGAAAAATTAGTAGCCGCTACTAAATTTTAGTAGACTTTTAGTAAAGTGAAATTTAAAATCTGTTTGCTAAAATCAGCAAAAAAAATTACTAAATATTATTAATATTAGTAAAAAGCTTTGAATTTATTTTTCTTATCGAGCATCAAAAATTTTGATTATATTTTTCAAAAAACGAATGAATCATTTTGTTTTAATTTGGTAATTTCTGTTTTGAAAAATATTTTGGTCAATTTTTTTTTTACTTTTAAGGTTAAATTTTAGTTGTTTTTAGGGTGGATTTTAAGAACTAAAAAACTTTTTTAGTGCTACTTAAAGTAGACGTTCTCTTTTTAAATTAAATTAAATTTGTAAAATGATTTCTAAAATTAGCAACAAAAATTTGTAAATATTCTTTAAAAATTCTGTAATTTGTAAAATGTAAATAGCAAAAAGATTTGCTAAATAATAATTTTTTACTAAAAATCAGTACAAAAATAGTAGAGTGGAGTTGAAAACCGTTTACAAATTTTTCTACTAACTTTTTTTTTCTGAGTGTACTAGAATACTAAAAGACCTCTTATTGCTGCTCTGATATTGAAATAGCCACGATTGCTACGCAGATATTGGTTCAAAAAGATTCTAGTCCAGATATTGGTACTAAAATAACCACAATTACTACCGAGTTATTGCTACTAAAAGATCCAAGATAATATTACTAAAGAACCCACGTTTGCTGTAAAAATTTACATTGTTGCTAAAGTTTCAATAATGCTTCGTATATATTGGTTCTACAAGATTCCCGATTGCTACTCGTATTAAAATATTGCTACTAAAATATATAGAAGATTACTGCGCAGATATCGGTACTAAAAGCTTTACAACTGCTACTAAAAGATCTGGAATTGCTGCATAGATATTGGTACTAAAAACTCCGGGATTCAATAAGGCCACGAATTCTATTAAGATATTGCTTAAAAAAGTTGTTATAAAAATATACTCTAACACAAGGGTGTCCAAGCCCTATGCTCTTGATGCTCATTTTTTTTTTTTTTGTAAATGCTCATAGCTATAGGCTGTGTGTTTTAATACACATAGAACACTCAGCAATAGCAATACGAAATACACAAACAACTTTGCCTTATTAGTTTTGTTTGTAGTTCTTCACTGTATAACACGCAAGTGCAAAGCAACAACACTTTCGTATGCTTTGCTGGTAAACATTGACGACAGCGATCATCAATGTAGATTTTGTTTTTGTTTAACGTATGATATGAAATATTTTTTTTGTATGTATTGGTTTTTACAAAAAAAATATCGAATAATAATTAGTTATTCTTTAAATGTATTGGTGTTTACTCTTCCATAAGGAACTTTTGAGCACCCCTGCTCTAAAATATCTATAAATTGTAAATCTGACATTGGTACTAAAATAGATATTATTTATGCTTAGGTTTTGGTACAAAAAGATTTAAGATTGGTATAAGGAAAGTGCTTTATTTACTAGGGAATCCATTAATTTGTTTAGAACTTCATATAAGTTTGTTATACTGGCTGAAGCAAAAACCATCATCTGATTTTCTCTCGCTATAAGTATTGTTTAAACTCAAAACACCTTTGGGTTTTAACTATTATTGTTTATTCGCACTTATTGATTTTGTTTCAGTTAATTGCGAAAAATAAAGTCCGCCAAAGGGCCGAAGGTCGGCCTTGATGCAAGTTTGGGCTTTTTTGAATAAATTTTGCATAACTGTGCGCACAATTTGGGGTGTAACATTGGCGATTTCGGCTTCAATGTCCTTCGTTAATTCCTCCAGTTATCAAACCTCTTTATTACTCTCTAGATGTGAAATTGGGCAAACAAAATTGCATTTTTTTAAGTGCTATAATTTTCAAATAAATTCTTTATAGACTTAACCATTTTTACCAATTTCTCCATCTATTTCAAATTCCACTTCTCTTGAATATTTTTCCTTATACACCAGTGAAAAGAAAGTGTTTTATTTTCCATATAAATAAAAAAAATCTAATAATATATTTGATGCTTTTTAACAGCCTATAATTAAAATTAAATTCAAAAATCTAACCGCCTTTTTTCATACCTACTGCTATTGCAAAAAAGCTCATGTATTCTGGTGGTTACTTGACTGACATGACAACCAGATGGCGTTGTGGTTGTTAAGTTGAATTTTTCTATTTTTGGGGAAGACATGCGCAATGCCTAACGAATTTGCCCGCTATGTTATGGTTGTAAAAACTTGGCTTTTTATTATGGGCATATATTTTTTAATATTAATTTTTGTTTTTATAGGAAGCGTTAAAAGCATTTAAGAAATGTCAGTAAATAATAAAAAAGTAATGGTATTTTCTATTCGATTATTTTAATTTGTAATGAGTATGTGTTTTATTTTTTGTGGCCAGTCAACCTTTGGCATCGCTTTTAAAATAGGAGTGAAAAGCTTTATAGGATTTTTTTTACTATTAATGGATTTTTATTTTCATAATTTGTATGAAAACTTGATGAAAATTTGTTATTGTGGGGCATTTGTATGAATGGTGAGTTATTAAAAATGTTAAAGTGTGGGAATGAGTAAAAAGTATTAATAATTTTTTAGACTTTTTAAATGATTTTTGGTTTTTTCGTAAAAATACAGTTATTTGTTTAGCAGTTCTGAGTAATAATTTAAATTTTCTTCATTTTTTATTTATATTCAAAATTTTCAAAAATTGTTTATAATATATTTTAATATAAATATGTATGTTATGTTGAATTATTTAATAAAAAAACATTTAATTATTTCCAAAAAATTTTTAAAATTATTAACAATTACAATATTGATTTTTCTTAAAAAAAACACGTATTAAATAGCAATTTATGCTTTATTTAGTTTCTCTATGGTATTATTTTATGTTTATTTATACACTTGTCATTCTAGTGTTTAAATCATTAATCAAAGATTAAATAAGTAATCAATATTTTTTATAGCCGGATATCCTCTGGCCATATGAAGTTCCAGCAACATACACTTGCTGCCAGTTTATGAAAAAGTTGTGCAAAAAAAAAAAAAAAAACTGAACAGCAAATTTTTAAAACAATTGTTGGCATTACAATTGATTTGACTGACGACAATGCATACTAAACAATTGTTGTAACCTAAACGTATTTCATACACTCATATAGGAGTTTAAGATTTTTTTTATAGACTTGGTTAATAAATATTTATATATTTTGTTTTATGACAAATAAGTAGACAATTTTTTTTTTCGCGAGAATTGTTTTAAATTAAAAATATTATTAGTTGCAAAAAAAAAATTAACATTTTTTATATAACTAAATACACTCAAAAAATACTGTTTATAACATCATATTGATTTGTTTAAAATTTGATAAAAATTTGTTTAAAATTTGATAAAAATTACATCCACTGAAAGTTACTGTATGGTGTACCATTTACTTCAGAGGTGTCATCGGGCCCCACTCAAAATATTTTCATAGTAACTGACTGTAGTTTATTTAAAAAGTAATTAGTACATTTGTTTTCTAAATGATTAAATAGCTAAAAAAAAATTTTTTTAACCCATTTTTACATTTATTTAAAGAATAAATTGCAAACACTGTAATTCATTTCTGTTTAAATTTACCCAACTTATAGTAGGAAACTGTATTCCTTCTATAAGTTGGGTAAATTTACTCTGTGTGCGTAAATGAAAAAATTACACACATTATGCATAAGTTGGTAAACAAAAAATTAGTAAAATTACATTAAAAAAGTGTAAAAATTAAATTAAATTTCCAAATTAAATAGTAAAGTTACTAAATTTGTGCGTAAAGAAACACGTTTGACGTGTAAATATACCCATAAAATTCGTAAAAATCTCAACAAAAAAAATTGCGTATATTTACCACCACGATTTTTTTTTGTAATAAAAACAATAAATTTATTTAATTTATTATAATAAATTTATTTAATAATGCGTTATATTATAAAATAAAAGCAATCAATATTTTTAAAAATTTGTTTATCAAATATAATGAATCCTAATGAATTTAATTAATTTTTGCTTAAAATTACCAAATTTATTGTAAGAAACTGTTTCTCCTACTATAAATCGGGTAACTTTTTTTTTAATAAAACATGTAGGTCGTTTACCAAAATGGATTTCCAGCGGCATAAACATTTTCTTTGGGGATTTCCTCCTAAAAATGTTTTTTACATTCGTCCTTACATAATGGATCCAATAGAGAATTATGAATATTCTCTGTATTTGGCGATATAATATATTTCGGTGGTTATACTCGTGCTGCATTGGGTGGTGTTTTTATAAACATCTTGATCGTGTACATGTGTGTCCTTATCGCTTGAGACTTCGTTCACATTATTAATAGGAGTATTTTCCTTGTTGAATGGATAGTAGGATACGAAATATAGCATTTCCCCCGTAGTAGGTCATCTTAATTATCTTCATCGGATTTATATGCATTTCATTTTTTCAGTCATAAAAATTGGTTGTTTAGTTGCTTTCCAATATTTTTTGAATTTGTTTACGTTTTTTTTTTTTAATTTATAAGTGTCAATATTTTAATTACCACTATATATATGTGTTTAAAATTTGAAAACTATACTTATTTTAGGCACAACATGTTTATTTATAAACACATAGTGTTTATTTATACGTTGTATGCGTATTATTGTATGTAAAAGTGTGTACACAATATTTTTAAGCATTTGGTGTTTATATTTACCAACTATGAGTTATATTACACAAAAATTTACCCGTTTTATAGTAATAAATTTACAAACATTTTTTTAGAGTGTATATATATATATTTATACGGATTTCCTATTAAAGTTAATATTTTCATTTAAAATTATTTGTTAAAATAAATAAAAAGTCGTTTATTTTTATAGACTTTGTAGATGACATTTTCTGAAATTTAAAATAAGGAAATTAGGGAAATATCATTTATTTTTTTAGATTTTGTAGTTAATTTGCTGACAGATAAAAAACAAAATAATAGAAAACACATTATTTTTCATGAATTTTGTAGTTAATCAGTTGACAGTTAAAAGAAATAAATAAAGGAAATATCATTTGTTTTTACGAATATGTGGTTAGTTTGTTGACAGTTAAAATAAATGAAAAATCATTTGTAAGTAATATTTTAGCAATCAAAAATAAATTAAAACTTCTGTAAATTTAAATGAAAAGTTAGTTATTTTGCATTTATTTTAAATTACATTTTTAGTTAATTTACACTACAAGCTTTTTAAGCGCATAATCAACGTGTGTATTGCATCAAATTGATGTATTCGGCGCAACTGTATACACAGCTTGCGCGACAATGGACATTTTGAATGCCTTTAATGGACATTTTTAAATGCCTTTTAAATGCGCAGTGGCCAGCAAGATCACCCAATTAAAACGCTCTTCAGAACAATGGAAAATGCGGTAAAAAGATCCCCCCAAATGTTCAACAACAATTGCGGCGCCCAATTAAAGGTAAAAAAATAAAAAAAAAAAATTATGTCTTTTTATTTTAATGCAAAACATATGGTGTGAATTTTTGTATAAAATCAATAAACTTTGGTCCACTGAAACATTTTATTAATAATATTTAAAAAACATTTTAATTTTATTTATTTATTAAAACTTTTATACTCAATGAAAAAGTTTCTTAAAAAAACTAGTTTAATTTCATTAGTTTTAAAATATTTTTTATTAAGTTTGATAATATCGTTAACATTCTTCTTCTTTTTAATTCTGATTAAATTTTGTAATATGCTAATTACTCCCATATGATCCGAGAAAGGTTATATCTACGATTTGAGCCTTGTTTTTTCTTGCAAAAATTTCGATACCCGCTTTTATAACTAAAATGCAGTTACCTTTAAACTATCGTTATCGAAATCAAACACAGCCCCCGAAATGATTTTGATTAAATTTCGTGGAGCGGTCCAAATTCTGAAAAGAGCCCTTAACCTTTTTTGATGGACAGGGCGGAAGATAAAAAAGAAATATCCCGAAAAGTTTATTGAGGAACATACCTGGAAGGTGAGTTTATATGGAGAATAGGTCCAACTATTGTCCGATTTTCAGTAATTTCGGGACATTAATAATAGCCCTACATAACATCCAGAATCCAAATTTTAACAACATACCTTAGCCTAATTTTGAAAAAAGAACCTTTCAATGAAAAGTAGGTCTGAATTTGAATCGGTTCTAACATACTCGTAATTCTACAGGGTTCGTACCTGGCCCATTGGAAATGTATGCAATAAATTTTATCCAAATACATTCTTATTTGCAGCACCTCGATAGACGTAGGTTTGATTTCCATTAGAGGCTCTGATCTTTTTACGCTAAAATGAGCCGATATCCTTTGGTGCTGGTGCTCGGTTAGATTCGTACACTCAGAATATTATGTAGTTTACTGTCTGTAGTTTAATAAAAAAGTTAACAGTTGCAGTTTAAAATAAAGGAACATGCATTTTTTTTTTCAAAGAAATATTTATTTTAACGTTTTTATGCATTTTTTCAAAATGATTAATTGTCATTTACCAATTTTTTCAGTCTAATTTATTTTTTTCATGGGGACTCGGTTGAAATCATTTAGGTCCGCTTTTGTTTATACTCTTTATTAATGATCTTCCATCGGTTTTACAATATTATAAATGCTTGATGTATGCAAAATACTTCTTTCCTTTAATAATTGTACTGACCAAAGGTTATTGCAAATCGATATTAATAATTTTACTACATGGTGCAATTTGAACCTAATGGACCTTAACGTAAAAAAATGCAAATACATGGTGTTTTCAAGATCTCTTCCTGTTAATGGTTTGTACATGATGAATGGTATGCGGCTAGAGATGGTTGAAACATTTAATGATCTTGGTGTTTTATTGGATAGACGTTTGGATTTCCGAAATCATATTACTAAGACAATTAATAAGGCAGTTGGTGTATTGGGGTTTATCAAACGCTGGGCAAAATAATTTTCTGATCCTTACATTACAAAAAAGCTGTTCACTACTCTAGTGAGACCAATTATTGAATATGGTTCTGTTGTCTGGGATCCTTTCTACAACGTACACTATAATTCTATTGAATCCGTTCAGAAACAATTCCTTATATTTTGCCTCCGTGGACTTGGTTGGAATCCTACTGTGCATTTACCTCCCTACAAAAGCCGTCTTGCGCTTATAAAGCTTCCTGCACTTTATAGTCGCCGTAAAATGTTAAATGTAACTTTTTTAATAAATTTGATTAATGGAGATTTACATTCAGATTTCCTAGTTAGCAAACTCAACATAAATGTTCCACATCGCTTATAAAGATACTATCTATTTCTTAGTATTAAATACTTTTCTACAAATTATGCTAATTCTGATCCTTTTCGCCGTATTTGTATCGAATTTAATCAATTGTATCATATCTTTGATTTTTATAAGAGTTTAGATACTATTAAAAGAGACATTATTCTTTACCTTAATAATTAAATAATATTTTTTATCAATTTCTATTTTATTTAAAATTATATTACTCCCTCATATGTTTGTATTTTTTATCATTATTTTTTTTTTAATGTTATCATAATAGTCTGTAAGGATGTTATTTTCCATAGACTAAATAAATAAGTAAATAAATTGTGATATGGTTAGTATCCCATATCCCATATCGTCCAATTTGCTTTAAAAATTCAAGAAATGATTTAAATCCCATATAACATACCCAACACAAATTTTAAATATCATTTTAGCCCAATTTATATAGGGCATTTTTATGGAAGGTGGGACTAAATTTGGACCGATTGTAACCAAATTCTATTCCTCCCTGGGCCAATATAAACTTATGTACCAAATTACTCTTAAAGACCAATCTAACCAACTTCAGCAGGGGTCGTCTCTGGCCCAATGGAAAACGTATGCACCAAATCTTCACTGTTAAAATTAGCTAATTTTTGCTATATAAAAAATATATAATAATTCGGTTGTTTTTTAAATTTTAATCCTAAAAAAATCCACCTTTAGCAAATCAGTAGTTTACTATTATTTTTCCAAATAATTCTATTGATTTTAGCGGAATAGACTGTAACTTCTATTCAACTAAATTTGTCTTAAATGTTACTAAAATTTTATAGATATAACAATTGTTTTTCTATTTATTTTGGCTATTAATATTAAGAAAAATTGTTTGCAGATTTCAACAGAGTAAATTGACATTTTCATGTAACAAAAATTTAAGTCAATTTTAACTAAAATTATGCATACTCGTATTTTGGCTCTTCTTTTCTTACTAATATTAAGCAAAAAATCTGCTAATTTCAGCAGCGTTTTTCGCAGGGCCCTTCTCAACTTATTTTTACCAGATTATTTACTAACTGTACAGATTTATTTCTATGAGTGCAATTAAATTGATTGCTTACAATTTATTTTTGAAAAAAATCTAGTAAATATTTATAAATCTTGACCATTTTTAACTTTTGTAGAATTTTTTAGTTTTATTAAAAATATCACGTATATTTTATAAAAAAAAAAATTTAACAAACATGTTTATTTTTCATTATTTTTTTCTAATTATATCCCCCTTGATATTAGCAATTAATAGTAATGATATTTACATTATATTTGTTTTTGTATAAAAATACAAATTTTATAAAATATTCATTCGTTGTTATTTGAAAGCAACAAAAAAAAAATGAATATTACTGTATGTTATACTGTTAAAGGTGTTGCTTGGACATATTTTTACCTTAAAAAAAAAACGAAAATATTATACAAACAAGTCTAGACCTCATAAATTACATGAAAGCTTAACTTTATTAAATACGTGCCTAGAATTATCATTATTTTCTAACAGAACAATATTTATAAGGAGTTTATATACTAAAATACGATTGAAAACAAATTATTAAACGTTATTGTTGTAAAATATTCAATAATTTTTATTATCAAATATGTCAATCTATTGAAAACATGATGTTGTTTTTTTTTTCAAAACTACTGCAATATGTTGAGCAAATTAAAAAAAAAAAAATCCAAATAAAATTTAGATCAAGAATTATATTTAAGTAACCCAAGCAACAATTTAATAGTTAATTTAAAAGAAATCAAATTGGGTAAAATTTTTTCTATACAATTAAAAAATGTTTAAGATAATATTCTGAATACGACTTTTTATAAATGACAAACAAATATTTCCTTTAAAAACTTACAAACTTTGAAAACTATTATATTCCCGAAAAAAAACTAATTCGTACTTAATGGATTGAAATCAATCTTATTTTTATAATCGAATCAAACAACCAAATAAAAGAAAAAAATTCAATTGATTTGAATTTCTAAACTACTTTATTGTCTATTAATAGATTGATAGCTGCCAGAAATGGAAACTACTGGTAATTTAAAGTTTTACATCAAAGAAATACCGAATTAAAATACAATAACTGTTATACAACGCATATACTGGAATTTTTTATTTGTCAAAGATTTTTGTTTTTTGTAAAGGGGGAAAATGTCTTAAGAAATACAAAAATGTTAATAGATAAAATCGAAATTCATTGACAGCTCTAAGAGGGATAGTTGACAGTTAAACGCACTTACAACTACAGCCACAGCAGCAGCAGCAACAGCATTAGCTACAGCCACAATCATCAAGCAGCAGCAATTGTATTATTTTTTTAAGTACTACAATATGCCATTGTAAATGAAAAGTGATTGGCTATAAAAAATTGTAAATAGACAAACAGCAATTTGTAAATGCAACAATGAAAAAATTTACATTTTTTTGTGTACTGTATTTTGTACACACAAAAAGGTTTCACAAAATTGAAAAATAAGTGTGAGAAAGTATTTCTCTATTTTTTTTTTTTTTTGAATAAAACACCATTAACCTTTTAATATTATAAAAAAAAATAAAGATATACAACAGATATTAGTCATATAAATTTGACTAGCGTAAAATAAAAGATAATAAATTGATTAAAAACTTCCCGCTAGCAAAATACATAGAAAAACAGAAGCTAAAAAACTTTTTAATTCAGTAATAAATATTATTTATTTAAAATGGATTTTTTTTAATAAGGAAATAGCAAATTTGTTGTGAAGATTATAAAATTAAATTAAAAAGTTTTTTGAAATTACCATTACACTGCAGGAAATAGTAGACGAAGTGCTTTTAATCTATCTATCAAAATGTTTGGTTTAAATGGGGGATTAATGTCAGAGCTGGTACTAACAAAATGATTATAAAAAAGAAGGTCGAAATCAACATCGGTCATGATATCGAACAAAAAAAGTGCGAAGGGTGCGACCTGGTGGCACAGAGGAATGAGAAAGATATTTTTATTTAAAAAAATTAAGAGTGTGTTTAGTCTACACAATTCCCTTTTAGATTGATACACTGTTTTCAGCGATATTCAAGAGCTCCGATACCCTGTTTATAATAGGACTGTCTATCTCATTAAAATAGCCATCAATTGCAAATCATTTACGACCGAGACACTTTTTCAAGTTTGTGAATAGAAAATAATCTAAATCTTCTTCGATTAGCGATTTTTGAATTTGGTGCTTTTTTAATTTTGAGGGTTAGGTTAGGAGAATGACACGGGGTACCTATTAGGCCCATAGTCAAAATAGTAATATATTGATTTTTATTTTATAGCAGTCCCGTGTCCATTCTTAAAAGATTTATCATGAGACCTGTCCCGTGACCGGTAAAATCTGGACCAGTCTAAAAGTACCTACCCCTTCACCGTTGAAATATGACCGATCTGGCCCGAAACCGGTAATAAGAAGACTGGTCGGAAAATACTGCCCCGCGACTGGTGAAAACAGGACATATCCAGCGCATATAAAGGTAGTGATACACTTAAAATAGTTTGTAAGTTAAAATAACACAAAATGTCATTTACAAGAAATGATATTTCATTTAAAAACCGGTCTACTTAATTTTCATTTAAATTAAATGCATTTTTGTTATTTATTTTAAAATAATGATTAACTGACGCATCCGTAAGAAAAAAATGATATAATTAGTTAAACTAAATGTCTAAACTTTACCTACCAACTCCTTAAAAAATAAATGATTTTATCATTTATTTGAAATTGTTTCCCTTTTTGTATTTTTGTTTTTTTAAATATACTCGTACAATACAAAATGCATGTCTATAGACACTTTTTGAGTGAATGTGTACACAATGTGCATGTGTGTTTATGAAGTTCTTGTAATTTGAATTGAAAAATTTTGTATATATACAAACAATTTAAATAAAGAAACAAATTGAAATTTGAAACAGACAGCAAACAAAATTTAAATTTGCAATAATTGTTACGGACACAAATAACCCACAAATTTCTGTTTTGTGGATAAGTCGTGATAAATTTCAAACAAATGAAAAAAATAAATGAAACTGAAAAAAATCGGTAAATGATAGTAAATTATTTCGAATAAATGTATAAAAAAGTTAATATAGATATTTCTTTGAAAAATAAATATATATTTCTTTTTTTTAAATGGAACGGAAAACTCTTTTATTAAACTACAATCAGTAAACTAAATAATATTCTGAGTGTACAAATAAGTTGTTTTTTGTGCGACTTAGAATCATATCTACTTTCACGTTCATACTGAGCCCCAAAATATTTATTTTCGTTATCGATTTAAAATCTGGCAATTTTGCAACTAGCATCGTACATATGTCAGTTTGGTTTGGTCATCCGTTAAGAAGGTACGTGCAAAATTTATAATGAAAATCAATGAATCGCTATTCGCCTTAAGAACGCGCGACAATTGTGACACGATGACGTGGATGATTTTCAATCAAAATTGATCATGAGCGACGACGCTCATTTTTATCTTAGCAACCACGTCAATAAGTAAAACACTTACTTTTTCGAAGGTACCTACCATAACGCTATCACGCTGAACGGCGAACGCGATAGAGCCATGCTGACTGAATTTTTCTTACCGCAAGTTGACGATCTGTATTTGGTCGTCATTCTCGGTAATTTGGCTTGGCCGACCAAATCTCCCGATTTGACTGTCCCAGACTTCTTCATTTGTCGGAGAAAATATTCCTTAATTAATTGAAACAAATTTTATAAGTGCGAATAAACATAATCGGTTAAGTACCAAAGGGGGTTTCACTCTAAACAAAAGTTATAGTAAAAGAAAACCAGATGATGGTTTTTGCCCCATTCTGGTTCAAAAATTTCTGTTCTAAGAATTATCATCTCGCTCAATTACATTGTTGCCATATTTGAAGCCCTACAACTTCCATAATCTTTCACTTCTTCTCTATCCACTTTACAAAGAAAGCAACATTAATTAGTAGAATTAATTTCCCGAGTGTTCCTACTCTTTCAAAAATATAACTTTGCTATTAGCCCGTCAATATGCATGAGTAACGGCAGCTTAGACGGTAGTGTGTACAGGTATGCTATTTGCTCCAGTTCTGTGACATGTTCTTCTGCGTCAGTCCTGTGATATTTTAGAAATCGCAAGTCACCACTCCTATGAAAAGAGCATGCTAAAGTGACCGGTGCCTGCCCTTCGACTTAATTGGTCCCTGCCGGACCAGTCCGTTTCCCACAGGATGCACAACGTGTCAAAGCTTAAACTTTGTTTACGTACATCACTACTAGAGGGTATATTAAAAGTATTGAAATGCGTATTGAGAAACCGGCATATCTTTCTATCAATTTTCGTTGAAAAAAAATGTCCACAGGATCGATGTAAGGTAGAAATGGGGTAAATCCCATGTGACACCTGCTTTCTTTAAGTAACTTTATCAGGATTTTTCAATAAAATGTTTTAAAAACCTAAACGAATAAAGAGAAAATTTAAAAGTGTAAATAAAAAAGCTCTGCGCCCGTAAAAATGTTTAATTTTTTAATAAATCTTCAAATTGTATTTAACAACAAAACAAAAATTAATTAAATTTTTAACAGCCACTGTAAGTTAACGTTAAAGTCAATAAAAAAATAACACACTTAAAAAATAAGTTAACCTTTAACAACTCTAACTTCACCAAAATACGCGCATGCGCTCTATGTGTTTAACCTTTTCAAAGTATTTATTGTTTTTTTTTTCTTCAAATTTTGCACAAATTCATTCAATTTTTACTTTTACTTAATTCTACAAATATTTGTTGTTTAAAGATTTGCAGCTTATAGCTTATTACAGCGGCAATTAATCAAAGAGTTTTTTAGGCATAAATAAAATACACAAAAATTTCAAAATGTAAAATATGTTCACCATTTTTTTTTTGTGGTAAGTTGTATCCCCCTTCCCTCGGGAAAAATGCATAAAAAATTTTGTTAAAAAAAGTGGAGGAAAATATGCGTTTAACTATTATGTGCAGTAGGGGCAAAAAAATCATACTATAGCAGTGACTAGTGATGTCACCAGAAAAAAAAGATACAAGTTGTAAACATTTGACTGGTGATATGAAAAAAACCTGTATAAAATCAGAGCTTCTAAAGAATTCAAACCTTAATTCAGTTTTTAGTTCTGGTTAACCATAGAACGATTGAATTCCCAAAGGACAATTTTACGAATAGATTGGATGGATTCTTTCAGTTCAATCGATTTAATTTTAATAGATTTTATTAATTTTTCATCATTCGATTTGTTCAATCAATCACACTGAATTCGAAAACAAATTTAGGAATTAATTGTTCATTCGATTGAGTAATTTTTTATTATTTTTGATCAATAACTACAAATACAAAATTTAAAAAATTGGCAAGATTTAAAAAATGCTGAAATTGTTAAAAAGTCTATGAAATTCACTAAAACGACAAAATAAAAAATATTATTAATATTCGAAAAAATCGCCAAAATTGAAAAAAACACCAAAATTGACAAAAACGGTAATATTAAAAGAACTTATTAGTTAGTAAAAAATTAAAAAAAAATATCAAAAAATCGTCAAAGCGAAAAAACCCTAAAATTAAAAAAAAAAAAAAAAACCAACAGTGAAAAAAAATAAATCGCTAAAATTTAAAAAAAAAATCAAAAATTAAAAAAAAACTAGAATCAAAAATATTGGCACAATTTCAAAAATTGGCAAAATGATAATAATGAAAATCTCAAGATTAAAAAAGTCACCAAAATTTACAAAATTGCAAAAAATCGCCAAAAATGGAAAAAATTGCTAAATCTGCAAAAACGACATATATAAAAAAAAAATTGACAAAAATCGCTTAATTCTAAAAAATCAAATTTTAAAAATCGCCAAAATTTTAAAAAATTTCTAATTAAAAAATATCCAAATCCGAAAAAATTAAAACGCTTATCATCCATATCTCGCCTATAGTCCATATTTCGAAAAATAAAAGCGCTGTAGAAATTTCGACTTAAATGGCTAGATTTTAATATTATCCAATATTAGCGATTTTTTTTATTTTGAAGATTGTTTCGATTTTGTCAATTTTTTTTTAGTTTTTTTTTTCACTTTTGGTGATTTATTTTTACAAATTAACGATTTTTAGCTGTAAATTTAATTATTGCTTTTTATAGTTTCGTTAAATTTACTGTAATAAAATAACATAATTGTTAATTTGTAAATTCCAAAGACTTAATTATCTGCGAATGTTTTAAAAAGGAATTCATTCCACATAAAAGGACATTACATTCGGTTTTTGGGGAGGTCATTCAAAATCGAATTCATTCTTCGAAGATCTGTATAAGGTGCATTCAAATCTATATGGAAAAACTTCATATGGTTTGCGTGTGGCTTTTGTCAATGTTTTATTTTTTTCCTTTCATTTCTAAAAATATGAAAAAAATTAGCTTTACTTAAAAATCAATTTAGCAAAATTTTCATATTTGAATTTCTTTGTTGTTATTTAAACATTTTTATTGTCAAATTGTTGGTTGTCTTTCTGTGTGTCTGTTTGTCATTCAAAAATCATTTTTATCCTTTTGTGGCATTTAAACAAAACTCTTTACTTTTTTATTAAATCTCACGATTACAAGCTTTTTTTAAATAATAAAATCAAATTTTCATACTTGTCTTGAAAAATGAAAATCATTTAAAAAATTTTTTTTTTGATCGGTTGTCATATTGTTTATAACAATCTGTCAGTGTTAAGGTGAAGTTTTTTTTTTACAAAGTTATATTTTAACATCAATAAAATAAAGTTAAGTTTAGAAGAGAAGTTAAATATAAGGAAAATTTTATAAAGGCAATAACTTTACAAAATAGTTACCTACGATACATCTTTTTAGTTTTTATATTTAATCACCTTTAATTTAATCATAGATCGAGTTTTCAAATTATTATAATTTTCACTTTAATTTTAATATCATAAACTATTTTACTGGAATAAAAATTTATCAAAAAAATACCTCTTAGATTCCTCCAATCAAAAATTAATTTTGTAGTTGATTCAATTAAAAAAGGTCAATATTAAAACTTTCGCACGTTACACTTATTATTGATAGTTTTCTTAATTGATTCAATTGCAAAATAAATTGAATATGACTTTTTCAACAAAAATATTCAACAAAATTTTTAAATATAGAAATTTAAGAGATATCTTTTGTGTGTGCACTTTAAAAAAAAAACATTCCTTCAACAAAATTTGCTTAAAATGTATGTATGTATGTATGTATATCATAATTAAACAAGAACAAAAAAATATCTGCAATAAAATATTATAATTGTTATGAAAGACATTGACATTTGCACGTGTCTAAAATTGACAATAACTATTAAATAAATAAAACTGATAAAAATCATATAAAACTTATGCTAACTCTTAAGATAAGAAAACGACAAAAAAGTACTATTCAAAATTGTCAATTTATGCCACCAAAATACGAAATAAAATATGAAACCGCACCTAATAATTACTGCAATATAAACATTTTGAAGTACAAAACTTTAGTTCAAAAAAAAATTGACAAAGCAAATAACAGATAAAAAAATTCAAGGGCAAGGACAAATAAGCGAAATAAAAAAAAAATATATGTATATATTTCTATCTATAGTAGAAAAAAAAACACTTGACAGACGAGAGAAGTAGTTTAAAATTTGAAATAACTAAATGACAAGAGATTAAAAATGAATTAGCAAAATAAAGGTTGAATTTTTTGCTATTTAGTTTTTCTTTATAAATTTTTTTTCGTGGCATGTGGCAATGCCAAAAATGCTCATTTAGGTTTGCCATTTCACCATAAGTAGACTAACAAACGAGCAACGCTTGCAAATCATTGAATTTTATTATAAAAATTCGTGCTGTGTGAAAAATGTGTTTCGTAAATTAAGTCCATTTTATGTTTGTCATAACCGAGGAAAATATTGCTGCTGTATCGGCCAGCGACAATGAAGATAGCGATATGTCAATTAGTCGCCGATGTTAACGATTGGGCTTGTGTTATTCGACCACCTTGAAGATTTTACGATATAAAACCATACGAAATACAGCTTCTGCAAGAACTGAAACCGGGTGACGTACTACAACGTCGTTTTTTTTCTATCGAAAAATTGTATCCAGGGATTAAGCTTATTTTTGGATCAATGGGAAAGTCAACAAACAGAATTGCCGAATTTGGCGTGAAGAGCAGCCAGAGGCAGTTCAAGAGCTGCCAATGCACCCTGTGGACCGGCGGCGTCACTTGACGTACTTCTTCAAGAACGATGAAAATCGCAACGTACAGTGCGATTACCTACTTTTTTTTGCCCAAAATGGAGGAATCGGGATTTGTTTACATGTGATTTCAACAAGACGGTGCCACATGCCACACGGCCCGCGATTCCATGCTCCTATTGAGAGGTGAGTTTGGAAAGCAATTAACCTCACGTTTTGGAGCAGTCCATTGGCCGCCAAGATCATGCGATTTGACCCCACTAGACTATTTTTTGTGGTGATACGTGAAGTCTCTCGTGTACAGGGACAAGTCAGCCACACTTCCAGCCCTGGAAGACAACATTACAGCTGCCATTGGTGAGATAATGTGAGATCTTGCCGCTTCCGAAATTGTGTTTGGCATAGGCCTTAAATTTAGGTAGAGATCTCTACATTCAAAAAAGTTTGTGGGCAGAAATAACTAAAAGCAACAGTTTAACTAACTGCAAATAAAATTAACTGCAAATGTAATCGTAAAGACAACGCTACCAATGTAATTAAATTGACTATAAATTTTCATTTTATAAAATTATTGCTTTCAGTTATTGGAGTCTTTTTCCGAGGAAGGTCTGCTCTGTGGTCCACTGCGAATTGGTTAAAATTTAGATATATAGTTGCAGAGACAAAATTCAATAATGGTGGGTATAAAATGTTTTTTTGTATGTATGAAGACTTTCTTTAATAAGATGAAAATATATATTTTAAGTAAGAATTATAAAATACTTCTTCATATATGTCAAGAAGTTTCATCAATATTTTTGAAGAAGTTTCTTTATAAAGAAGTTTTATCATATTTATAAAAGTTTCATCATATTTACGAAGAACTTTCTTCATATTTATGAAGAAGTTTCATCAATATTTAGGAAGAAGTTGCTTTATATTTACGAAGACGTTGTATAAATATGATTAAGGTTTTTAGATATTAATTTTTTTTTTCATTATTTAAATAAATAAAAATTTAAATACGATTATTTTCCAAACGAATAAATAGTTTTCAATAGTTTTTAATTCATTTTTTTTAACGCAATGAACAAGGAACACAAACTTTAAATTTCAGATTTCTAGGCATAGCTGTTTGGGTAGGCTGCTAAGGCTAAGACTTATCCCCTTGTGAAACCTCGTTTTTAACACTTTCCTGCTAAAAATTAAAAAAATGCCTTTTGAGTCAATGAGTCCTAACATCAGGAAAAACATATTTAAAATTTTAAGTTTCAACACCATGTGGTTTACATTGGCCGTTGGGGGAGATTTTTTTTCTCTTTGAAAATCCATTTTTTCTTGGCAAAAATTATAAAAGCTGCCTTAAATTTAAGTTATACGATACTCCACGTAACATATATTTTGAATTTCTGATTTTTAACCCAACAGCAGCACATTGAGGCCGAAACTTTCCCCTTTTTACCCTTTCAATGTATGGTAGACTAATGAAATAATGACGGTTTTATCAGCAGTGCATTTATACGAATTGTAATAAAATTATTTACATTTTCAGTTTTTAAATTAATGGTAATGATTCCCTCGTTCTCTGTTGCATTTGGTTTCTAAATAAGCCCTTTTTACTTTAACAATTCTGAATTGCGATTAAAGTACTCGACCAGCTCGTAACGTAGCTGATTTTCTGGTCCTAGAGTATCCAGAAAGTTGTTGTCCTCATGTCGCCAATACAAGAGCAGAGCTACTTGTTTTTATCAAACAAATTTTAAGTTATTAATCAATTTTAAGTTATTAAAGTATCAATTAATGTTATATTATTTCTAACAAATGTTCCATACATATAAAGAGCTTATATTGAATACACTCTATTTACCAAAAGACATTTTCTTTTTAGTAGAGGCAAAAAACCTGATTTATGCCAAATTATAAAAGTATAAAAATAATATATTTTACATTTTTTGCGTTGCTACGATTGATAGAGGATATTGCAATTGCAAAATTAAGAAAAAAATATTTTTTTTTTGGTTGATAGAGGGTATTGCACAGTAAAAAAAATACTTTTTCTTTTTTCAATATTAATCATTTATAAAACAAAAAGAAACAAGATAATTTAAATTGGATGTGCCTACATGTCTTACTATTATTTTCACTTCAGACCAGTTTTATAGTGAACACTTAAGTATTTTTGTTTTGAGCTTCAGTGTGATATTTAGACCATTAAACTCAAATTTGCGAAAAAATTTTTAAGCTGAATGTTCTCAGATTTTATATCTTAATGAAAAATATTGCTTAAAGCAAATTAAAGTTTTAAAATCTCGGAAAAAATGTATTTAAGTCTTAGATTTTTCTTAAGTGTGTTCACTGTAATACTAGACCTTAATCAGAGAATAGATTTTTATAACATTAAGCATAGTTAAAAACAAATCCTACAAACATTTTACAAAAAGGATTTTTGTTGCAAAATGCCCAGCAATGATTTTGTTTCAATATTTTCCCGCAATGAACTTTCTGTAAATTTTAATATTTCACAAAAAAAAAAAAAAATAAGGTACTCTCCAAAATTTTTTGTTATTCTTTTGTAGTCTGCATGTCAAAATCCATTTGGAAGAATCCGAAAACCGTATTTTATGTAGAAATAATATATTTTTAGTAAGTCGATAACCTTAATGTGGTTGATAGAGGGTATTGCATCAAAAATAAATCTTATGATTGATAGAGAAATAACAAATACTTAAAGAAGTACTAAAATTGATTTTGTTCTCTCTAAAATTTTTGTCAGAGATGTAGTTGAGACATCAGTGAACAGTTTTCCATCAAAAAGTGATTTTCAGGAACTGGTTTCATAGAGAATATTGAATATAAGGTGTTGATATAAATAAATCTTATTGAACATTTGTTGCTTACTTACAATTGATTTAAGTTTGTTGTCTTCCATACCAATTTATGTAAAAAAAACACCTAAAGGTATTTACTTAAAATTCAAAGAAATTTTAACAAAAAAAATATACTTGTATCACTTTAACAATATGACATTAATTAATACTTCAATGAGTTTTCAAATGGTATATCAATAGATCACATACACTTTAAGAGATTATTAATATTTACTATTTTTTAATGTATTTTATGCACATAAATATTTTGTATCATTGATACCAATGATCTTGGGTATTTTCAAATTTACACAAATATAACAATATTGTTTATTAAATACCTGAGGACATGACAAGAGCTTTTTTTGTTGAACTCAAAATATTTCAACTCAACTAATTTATTTGCATTTATTTTTGTTGTCAAATTATACACAAAAATACTTGGTGATTATAAAAACGATTTTATGCAAATTGTATATGGCAATTTTTTGTTGAGCCTAAAATATGTAATATTTATATTTTTTTTAAAAAAAAGGTGCGTGCGTGTGCCTTGACAAACGTCAAATGTTTATACAAAATGTCAAGATAAAAAATATATGATTTGCATACTCGTAAATATAAGGTTTCTTATGGTATATAAAATTGTAAATTAAAAACACGTTTAGTAGAGTTAAATATTGACAAATTATTTTTAACATATTTTTTGTTTAGCTGACATTTTAAAATCAACTCAGTTTGTATTTTTTTTTTGGTAGCACTACAATACCTTATGCATTGCAACATTATGTTAATGTTCTGTTATAAATATATTAAAAATTTATTGTTTTTAATTTTGGAAATTTCTTTTAAAATTTGTCCATATTTTGTTTTTTCTTTAGAAACGTGTGTTCTTTAAAACCACTGATAATAAACTAAAGTTTAGTCACAATTGTTGGGTTCTTGTTTTTCTATTTTCAAAACGCATTTTGTTTATATTAAAAACAAATTCTAAAGAACACATAAATAATTTTTTGTTACAAATCCCTCATTTATTCGTATTTTACATTATTATTTTTTTCTTATAAAATGTTTCCAATTTTTCTAAAACAATATGCATCATTTCGTATGCACTTTTTTGTGAAAGAGTTTAACGCCATACGGGATGTTTATTTCGAAAATAAACAAAATCATAATTTCTTTCTTTTTATTTCTTTTGATACAATTTTGTTTTTTTATTAGTGGAGAATTATGATTATCAAAATTTTGTTAAATGTGTAGATTTATTTCTTATTTAAAATTAGGTTACACTTGTTTTTTTTTTTTTTTTTTTTTTTTTTTGGTTGCGTTTTAGTTGTCCATATTAGGAATTAATGTTAATTCAAATAATCATATCACACGCAGTAAACACCATTAATTTCATAATTTTTATTATTTGTTTATAAAAGAAAGATTTAAAAGTATTTTTGGAAGAAAATAGGTTTTAAGTTGTTTAAATTATGTTAAAAGATTACTACAATTTGGACAAACTAGATCATTAATTCTAAGAGATTAATCACAACTGGTTCGACTGATGACAACAAATAATGTCGTAATTGAGTCATATATCTTCACTAATTCGATTTCGAAATTTGCATTCATTTTTGTTGTTTCTTTTTTATATTTAATTTTGGTTTTTGGTAATAAAATATAAATTTTTTTTTATTTTTCTTGTATCAAAAACTTATTTTTTTTTGATACGAATTTTTCCCAATTTATATAAAAATATAGCAACAATTTGATGAATAATTTGAGGGTATCGTCGTAAAAATACAAATCGCTCGACGAAATGTCTACATGTTTATTATACACAGACCTTGAAAAAGATAAATGTTTATTGAATTAATTCGCGAAAAAATAATTCTTTTTTTAAATCAGTGAGTTGATTTAATATTTTAAAAATCAATTTATTTAATCAGATTTAAAATCATTGTTGATTAATCAATTTTATTTGAATCTTTTTTGATTCAATTTTTGGTGTAACATTCTGTATTTTTATTTATTTATCTTCGTTCAAAAAACTAAATTTTTTGTAAAGATAGTACTTTTGCAACCCTGATACGAGTTTTTCTTAATTCACATAAAAATATGGCAACAATTTGACAAACAATTTGAGGGTATCATCGTAAGAATAAAATATATTATATTGCGAGGATAAATAGCTCGATGAAAAATCGCTCTTTTTTTGATTCAATTTAATCAAATATAGTTCCTTTTTTTAATTCGCGAATTAAAAAAAGATTGATTTGGTTTGCGAATTGAAACAAATTGAAAAAAAAAACATTAAAATTGACTTGCAAATCTAGCTTAGTTTTCTAGATATTCGTCATTTTCTGTAATGACCGGTATCTCGAATACTAAACGAGATAAGACAAAACGGACAAAATTTTTGCTCCTGTGTAGTATTAATATACTGCGATAATATAAATAGACCAGGTCCGGAAGACATCGCAAGGTCTCTATTTTTATAAAACAGCCACAGGTTGACCCATTTTTATATGAACGAAATGGAAAGGGAAACAAAATTTGAATTATCGGAGTGTGTTAATTTATATTTTCATATAACACCCTGTGGTTGTTTTATAAAAATTCCAGGAAACCCTTTGGGGTAACCTCTGTTGAGCTTTTCAAAAACTTTGTCCTTTTTGGGCTATCTTCGCCATTTGAAAAAATGCCCATTTTATAAAATGGCAAAAATTTTGCTCTAAAAGAGTATTCATATACTGTGATAATAAAAATGGGCCAGGTCCGGAAGACATCCCAAGGTGGCTGTTTTATAAAAATTTCATGAAACCCTTCGGGTTTAAAATTAAAATAATAGTGTTTTTAAAAAAATATTTTTATTCGCAAATCAAATCAAATTCCAGAATCAAAATAATTATTTTTCTGATTCGCGAATCAAATTGATTTGATTCTATGATTTAAAATTAAATTATTTCGTTTGATTTATAAAAAGAATTATTTAAATCTACTTGATTCTTTTAATAAGATAAAGATTGAATTATGATAGAAAATAATTCAATCAGAAAAATTAATTCGTCAAAATGTGTGTAAAAGTATTTGCGTTGTTATTGGCAACCACCCAACACAAATAACTCATGGTTTTTGAACAGGCATGGAAATGGAAACATTAACAATTGGAATGGCAACCCTGTCAATTTGTGCTTCGAGAATCGAGGATGATTGCCAAAGGGCATTCTATAAATAGATGGAAAAAAGCTCATTTGTACGGGTAATCATTCACTAATGAAAAATTTAATTTCACATTGTCATTTTCCTTAGAGTGTGTGATATAAATGCCTGTTCAAAAACCATGAGTTATTTGTGTTTATTTTAATAAAATAAATTAGTGTTTACTATTCGTTAGTAACATTAAAAATTATGATCTTGAGCCTGATAAAAAAAATTATAAATATATAATTAAAACAGATAGATCAAATAATGTACAAAATTTACGTTATCATATTATGATAATAAAATTACCATACTTTTACCATAATATGGTCCCTGAAGTTATATTATAATTCGAAACTATGAAAAAGTTCTTTAAAGTTAAGAATATTTTATTTAAGAAATGTTTTTTCTTAAGAAAAAATTTGATATTAAGGACTTTTTCAAGAAAAACTTCATTGATTCTATGGACTTATTTAAAAAAAAAATACTTCAAAAAAAATTTAAATTCTACGGACTTTTTTAATAAAAAAAACATAGATTCTATAGATTTTTCAAATAAAAAAGTTCTCTAGATTCTAAGAACATTTTTAAGATAGACCATAGAGTCTAGAATTATTTTCTAGAAATAGTCCTTAGAATCTTCACAGAATAAATTTACAAAATTCTGTTTGTAATATTGAACATCTTCCATAGAACATGGAATTTGTAAATACAAAAAAAAAATATGTTATATTTTTGTAACTTCAATTTTTGTTTTCAAAGAATTTTTATATAAAAAATATCAATTTACAAACAATTCAAACAAAAAATTGTTAGTAATAGAACTTGAATTTTAACAACACATCTAAAAATCTAAATATATATGAGCATACATGATCATACATGGGCCAGTATATGATCATACATGGGCATACATGGTCATATACGTCCATACATTGTTCAATATATGACCATACATGATCTTATATATGATCATATATCTTCGGATCTGAAATTTGAGGGTATATGGACGTATATGATTATATACGAGCATACATGAATAATATATGAGAATGTATGATAATATATGCGCATATATCACTATATACCCTCAAATTTCGGATCCGAAGATATATGGTCATATATGAGATCATGTATGGACGTATATGACCATGTATGCCCATGTATGATCATGTATGTTCATATATATTTCGATTTCTACATGGGTATACAGATATAAAAAGGTCATTAACAGTGGTGGCGGTTTTGGAGCCATAAAATAATTCATTAAAATAAAACTAAATGTACTGTTTAAAATGTTTACAGTTATGTGTGAAAAAAGGGACACTTGTATGCAACATACATTTTGGGAAAAAACTACCAATATTATCTTAATTCCGTAGATCAAAGGTTTAAATTTCCCTCATATATGGAATAATATATGTATTCATATATAAACATATATGGCGTATATGAACCAATATATGGAACAACATGCAATATATTATCATATATTACCATATATGAACTTCATCTTTAAATGTATTGGCCCATGTATGCTTCCATACATGACATATATTTTCATATATGCTCATATATGAAAACGTATACGATCATATATGAAGCCATATATGATGATATATAACTATATATGAACATTTTCACCTGGGTAGTCAGAATTTTTGTTACCACAGTATGGTTATAGACAATTATGTTATAAAATAGAAATTGGCACTCATGAAATAATAAAATATTTACTATTCATTTTTTGATTATGACAACCATACCCAAAAGCAGCAAGCATAATATATATATATATATATATAGCAGTGAGCATGTTGCAACCATGTTTGCTATTTGCGGGCAGTTGTGGTGATAACCACAGGATATTCGGTTAACTTTTTTCATTTTTCAACGTATATTTGCCTACAAGCAATATTAGTAAAGCATTATATAAATCATTAGAGCATACTTTCGCTATAGAATTAATTTTTCCTACAAAAAAAAATCACCAAAGTCTTAAAAAATAGGTTTTCTGTAGTTACTTTTTATACTAAAAACTTTTCTCCTTTTTTAGTCCTACTAAATTTTTCTAAAAGTCTTCGATTTTAAAGATTTTTTTTAATAGAAAATTTTTTTAAAATTCTACTGAAAATCATTCGTGAGAGTGTGAAACTATGATATGGTACATCATAATGGCTGTAGGTCTTAATATGTTTCAATTTTCTTTAATTGAATAATATGAAACTTTTGTTGTAACACTCACCAATCCGCTCCTTGGATAAAATTAAAATAATAACCTAAAACGAAAATAAAAAAACACATTAAATTAGAATATTTTTATTAGCAAAATCTTATGATCGATTAATAAATAAAGTTTTGCAAAAACCTTCAAATCAAAACAATAATATAAATCTTATACAGATTTGCATGTCTAACAACTATAATTCTTATACAGTTTTTTTTTTCTTTCAAAGTTATAAAAAGGAAACAATTATGTATAATATTGCAATTTGCAAATTTTTATTTTTTTGTTTACAAAGATATTAAATTGCTTAAAAAATATTAAAATTGTTTTGAAAATGAAGTGTTATAAAAAAAGTTAACAATATAAGTAGTGGTTACAACCATTAACGTCGTTTTTCTTGTTCTTCTTACTTTGAAAACCCACACGGTCTCTTGATTTTCGGGGTATGGTTACATAAATTATGAAATTAAAACTGCGGTTTGTTTTGTTTATAATTGAATAATAAAAAATTTGTTTCTGTTGTTGTTTGTTAATTTTATAAAAGATTTTATATAAAATATGAAGAAAAACAATATATATGTGAAGTTGTGAAACATCTTGAAAAACTCCAACTAAGCAAATATGAGTCATTTTTAATGGCATGTATGAATAAAACCATTTAATGATGCTATTTTAGAATTATAATGCTGTGTTTAGACTGGAGCATAAAAGCAAAAGATAATTCAGTTTTGTAAACAACTGATATGAAATACTAATTTTTGGTAAAAGTTATTGACAAAAACACCTGTTTTTACTGTTTTTTAAATTTTAGTTATTTTACAACTCTGCGAAAAAAATTTGATGTTAGTTCTGTTGCAAGTCTTTCATTTCATGGGTTAACTCCATAAACTTAACAATTTAAATCATCTTTGTAAATTATACTCAGTATTGGTTTAACATTATAACCACTTTGTACGCATGCGTGGGCGTTATTTATATATTTCTTTATTTTTTGCATTTACCTTGGTTTAATATTACTTTAGATTTTTATAAAGCTATTTTCTGCCAACTAAAGTGTTTTAATTTAAAACTTAGTCTTGATGATAAGAAGAAGCCCCTCTTCTTCGTCATCATCATGGTCTGCTCCTCCATTATATTACATGTAATTGAAGTAGATATTTCAAGGAGTCTGTCTGCGTTAAAGTCTGTGTCAGTAATAACAATTCACAATGATAATAATAGATAGCTGTAGTTAGTTTAGCGAGTAAATGTGTGTAAGGACAGGGAGTGTTACATTTTTTTTTTTTGCAGTCTCTTTAATATACTTAAAATACTTATAGCTTAAGGTATATTTATGTTGATTAAGTCGGTTATTAGGTTTTTCGTTAAGGTGTAGTTTTAAATTGCAAAATATATGTGTAAACCATTTTCTTATTTATAAAATGACTTAATAAAGATCAAAAAAAGAAGATAGAAATAATTTCTATTAAAAGGATATAACCTATAAAATGATTATGGGAACTGAGGTGAAGTTACACGAAATTATTTGTTCACATTTACTAAAATTTTTATAAATTTATAATGAATAAAAAACGTATATTTTTAATGGCGCAAAAAGTATCATCCAAATGGAAAGTGCGGACTTTTTTGAAAATAACATCGCATGTAAGTGTGGTTTTTGACAGTCGTAAAGTAGAGACGTGCGAAATTTATATTAAATAAAAATGAATCGCTAAACGCCTTCGATCTTGGAATTAAACAACGAATTGGATGTTTTTCCATGAACATTGATCATGAGCGACGAGGCTCATGTTCGGTTCTTGGGGAACGAAAAATCCACCCATAATTAAAAAAGCACAATTACACGCTTTAAAAGTCACCGTGTGGTATGCAGTTACATCGGAAAAGGTGTTTGCAGTAAATTTTTGGAAGGAGTTGATACCATAATGCTGACTGAATTCTTCTTACCGAATGTTGACGATCTGGATTCGAAGCACATGTGGTTGCAACATAACGGGGCTACTTGTCATATTTCACGCGTCACAATGGGTATTTTGAAGGATGCCACAAATGCTGCTCACAGTTATGTAAAATGCAGTTGAAAAGTTAAAAATAACACATCAGTAGAACTTACTGAAAATTGCGTAATTTTAACAAAAAAATTTTACTGCTTAAAATAAAATCATGTAAATTAAAGTTGTTAAAAAATGCAATCACAAACAAGATACATTTTTGAAACATTTGCAAACATTACTGCTGCTCAAAAAAGTGTTCAAAGCAATCCATCAACCTCAATTCGACGCCGTGCTCAGAAGCTTGGTCTTCAAAGAACAACTTCGGCCACAATTTTGCACAAGGATTTGCATTTGTTTCCATTTAAGATTCAGATGACACAAGAGCATCTTCCACAAGACCATTTACGCCGCCGTACATATGCCAATAGGATGTTACAGCTCGCCCATGACAACCCAGATATTTATAAAAAAATCATAATGAGTAACGAGGCAAATTTTCATTTGAATGGATATGTGAATAAACAGAATAGTCGGTTCTGGGCAATGGAAAACCCTCAAATTATTCATCAGTCACCTTTGCATCCAAACGTGATATGATTGATTTACAATGGAATTACAGCGAGTCCTCTTTCCACAACAAGTTATTTCAAGAAATGGTGGTATTGATTGGCCTCCACGGTCGCCTGATTTGACTTCTCCGGACTTCTTTTTGTGGGGATATCTGAAAAGCAAGGTTTATGCAAACAAACCAGAAACGCTTGAGCAACTCAAACAAAATATTCGTGATGAAATTAATGAAATACCTCGTGAAATGTGTGAGAATGTAATGAAAAATGTGCTCAAAAGGGCTCGTATTTGTGAGGCGGACATTTATCTGATATTATATTCGATACATAATTGGCGACATTAAATAAAACAGTTGTCAATATAAGATCTATTCCTTTCATTTAATCAAAAATTATAAAGAAACAAAGTAGTATACCTTTCCGGCGGACACCCTGTATTAACCAATCTCTCTGTTTTAAATATACATTTTTTAAAATTTATCAGGCTGGAGATCATAATTAAATGTTACTAACTAATTTTTAAATAGAAAAAATTAGTATTTACTATTCGTAAGTAACATTTAATCATGATCTCGAGCCTGATAAATTGTAAACTATTACTTTAATCCATTAGATATAATTAAATAAGTTCTTATCGAGAGTTTATATTCAATAATCTCTTCACAGAAAAAAGTTTCACAAAATTTCAAGTAATTACAAATATTTTTTAAAGTTCAAATTCGAATCCTAACAATTTTTTGTTTCAAATGTTTTTAAATTATTATTATACCCTCCACCATATATGGTGAGGGTATATATCAGTTTGTCATTCCGTTTGTAATATGTCAAAATATAGGTCTAAGAGCCCATAAAGTATATATATTGGTGATCCTTATGCAATTTTAAGTCGATTTAGCGATGTCCGTCTGTCTGTCTGTCTTTCTGTTGAAATGGCGAGCACGACGCGAAAACGCCAGCGGGGGTGCCTATTTTTAACCAGATTATTGTACATTCTCCCGAGCAGTTTGGTGTTGAAAATGAGCAAAATCGGTCCAGCGGTTCAAAAGTTATGAGTGAAAATGTGAAGATACCTCTAAATTTTTCATACAAATTGGTGTATTTTACTACAATTTTATAGTAGCAACCGATATATAATATATTTTCTTATATTTTTTCACCAATCGCTTAGAAATTAATAATATTTTGTACACCTCAAATACTTTTCAACTCAAAAAATTTGTTTCACCATAAAATTTTTTTTTCACCACAAAAAATTATTTTTACCTAAAAAAATTTTTTCACCTCAAAATTTTTTTCACGTGAAAAAATTCGTTTAGGCATCCAAAAAAGTTTTTCACCTTAAAAAATTTTTTTTACCTCCATAATTTTACTTCAAAAGTTTTTTACATTGTTTGTATCAAAAACAATAGAGAACATTGGTGGGGGGTATTCAAAGATTCGGCACAGCCGAATTTAAGCCTTTTTTTACTTGTTTTTTATATAAAAATTTTTTGAAAATAAAAATTTAATTTACAAAAATCTAACAAAAAGTTTTATCTATTATTTACAAATTCCATATGTATTTATAAAAATATTCTATGAAAGATGTTTTCTATTACAAACACAATTTTGTAATATTTTTATGTGTATGAACTAAAAGACATTTTTTTTTAAAAGTCGTAGTTTTACAAAGCGGAAATTCTTAAAATATAAATAAATCCATATTCTACAATATTAGTTAAATATGACTACTGAAACTCTTATACAAATAATATAATTTGTTACGACATTCGAGCAGCTTTGGCTGATAGAGGGTATTGCAATTAAAAAATTTAAATATTTTATGACTCAAAATCTATATATATATATAATTTTTCAAAATATAACAATTAATAAAAAAAGAATTAAAAAGAAACAAGATCATTCAAAATGGACATTGCTAAATATCTTACAATTACTTTGTTTTCATAAGAGATAAATTATCATAAAACAATACCCAAAATCCCAAATTTGGTACACTGCGAGTATTAAAAAAAACCAAACGTTGCGATGTTTTAAAATTATTCAATAATTTTGTTTCAATATTTCCCCACAACGAAGTTTTTGTTCTACAATGTAAATTAAAAACAAAAAAAGAATTGTAACGTACTCTCCTATAATTTGTCCATATTTTATTGTAAACTGCATGTAAAAATCTATTGATTGAATGCTGTTTTTAATAAACCGGAAACCGGAAAACGTGTTATACGACATACACTAATAAATAAAGATTTCAATAACTTTGATATGTTTAGTTCAGTTGTAGGAAATAACTTCGTTTAATATATGTTATGTAGTAATAATACATTTTAACAAGTCGATCATTTGCATGTGGTTGATAGAGGTTATTGCATTCAAAAATAATTCTGTTGCTTGATAGTAAAAAACAAAAATATTAAAAAAGTACTGAAATTTATTTTTTTTCTCTTTAAAATTTTTCTCAGGGATGTAGCTAAGTCATCAGTGAATAATTTTCCATCAAAAATTTATTTTCATGAAATTTTTCATTAGAGGGTATTCGATATTGTAGTAAGAGACGTATTTTTAAAAAATTTCTAATCTAAGTGAGTATCTTATTGTAGTTAATCTGATTCTAGTTTAAATAAACTTTTTCATTGACAAATTAACCCATTTTATACCACTCATTGTTGGCGAAATAAGGCATATTGGTTTCCCAATATCACGCCTCTAGACAGAATTACCACAGTATGGTTACAGCCAATCATGATATAAAATAGAAGGTGTCAATAATAAAATAGTAAACTATTTACTAAATAATGATGGTAGCGACCATGTTGATGGTTAGAAAACCAATAACTTGGTTGTGACAACCATACCCGATTGCAGCAAGCATAATATAGTAGAAGTGATCATGTAATCAAACATGTTTTTTCTCTGCGTGTAAAAATAATATTGGTGGAAGCTTTTATGAGCTAGAAAAAGTTTTTGTCTTCTTCTGTTCAACACTCAATACCAATCAAACATAGTCTCCAAACTGTATTGTATGTTTATCAAATTCTTTTTTTTTTTTTTTGTTTACTTAATAAAATGTTGACCTGTGCATTAAAAGAAACAAGAAATTAAAAGACTCATTTCGAAGCAAGCTAGATTTTTGAATTTCCTGAAAATATATCCCCTCAAAATTCATTAAATTCCTTCTACCAATAGAAATCCTCTTAAAATTGCAATTTTACCTTTGACTTCTAAAAATCTGTTGCTTGTCATTAACAATCCTGAAAGAGTCTTCCTTAAACGTTAAGAGCTTGAACAAGAAAGTCGTTTTATCTTTTAAAGTTTAAAAGGGAATTTAGCTTCTTTCCTAATGTTGTTAATGTTGTTTAGCTACACTTGACTTACTAACATACTGCATACACCAACAAACACTTAAAATATTTTATGTTCAACAATATGTTGCAACATTTAACAAATGTTATTGCATGATGATGCTAATGCATCATTTGATTTTTTTATGCAAAGAAAAAATAATCGCAAAAAAAAAAAGATGTTGAAAAAGTTTTGAAGTAAAAGTGTTTTGTTTATGTTTTTTTTATTTAGCATAACAAAAGTATAATCATCTCCTCAGCTCTGTCTCCTAATTCTCTGACGGCGTCTTAATAATCATAGTTGTTGTTGATATGTCTAACAAGGAAGGTATTACCGGGGTCACCTACCGACTGAGCTTGAATTTTGTAAGCGTGATAGAGGAGAAATCGTATTTCTCATTAACCCAATCTAAGGAGGTAGAAAGGGCGGGAGGTAACTACGACTTTTTAAGATTTTTCAAATTTTTTTGAAGGCAACAATTAGTGAGTGAGGTTTCAAATGCAAGGTACTTCAAAGAGTTGGCTTATGATATGCAAGGCATGCACCTTAATGCTCAAATATTTTTTTTAATCTCTAGATTTGAGAGGATATACTTTCTACGTCACTCGATTAAACCTAAGGTTGTGGTTTCATACGAATTTTTTATAAGCTTTATTTTGCCCTACATTTATAATATTTCAAATTTTAGGCAACCCTGTGGCTCGCTAGTTTCTTTTCTGACGTACTTTAACTACCTGAGCAAATAAATTTGAATTTTGTAAATTCGTTTAAACTTCTCCCTGATGACCATGCGTATACCTTCCCATTAAGTTGGCAGTCTCTTGGTTTAGTTGGTTTTGGTGGTGTTGGTGTTGGTAGTAATCTATTATTTGTCTTGAAGCCATATAAAAATCTATTTATTCTTAATGCCTCACTGAGTATCTAAGTTACTTACTTTCGCTTAAAAAAAGTGTTCGCTGGCTGTTGGTGTTGTATAATGCGAATATGCAAAAAAAAAAAAAACATTAGTTTGTTTTAAGTCTCTCTAAGACTTGATGATTCATTACTCACTGTCGTTTTTTCTTAACAGTACGTTTGTCTTTTCTTTCCAAATAGACTATCATCTAAAACTAATAGTTAGTTGTAATTTTTCTAACTCTTTAAGGTTTTTTAAGGAAAATCTAGTTTTCTTCCTACATAATGTGACCAACTGGATGTGTTTAAATTGATTTTAAAAAATATAAAAGATCTTAACTGAAACATGAGAACTGTTTCTTATAGACAACTGTTCAGATGCTGAGAATTTTTTCGTATAAAAACTTTATGATTTTGATGACTTTTTTTTGTATAGAAAAAAAAAAAAAACTCAGATTTAGATGAAATTTTTTCATAGAAGAATTCTCAGATTTTGTAGTCTTTTTCCTTTAGAAAAATTGTCAGAATCAAACTTTTTCTTAAAAAAAGGAGAATAATTTATATACACAAAAAAAAATTATATCTCTTTAATTCCTGCAATTAAAAATTTTATTGAACAACAAGTCTATAATAAATTAATTTTATAATTAATTCAATTATAAAATATGACTTTATTATTCAACAAAAGTTTTAGTTGGAGGAATTCAAGACATCTATTTTTGTGTGTAAGATATTGTTAAATTTTAAAAAATTGTCAGATTCTTGGCATTATTTTTTGTAAAAAAAATTGCTTTATTTCGATAACTTTTTGGTATAGAAAAATCCCTACATCCTGAGACCTTTTGAAAAAATCTAAGATTGTGACGACTTTTTCTAATAGAAAAATTGTCAGACTTTTGTGTGTAATGATAGTATTTGATCATTCTGAATAATTTATCTTGAAAAAAATTATCATTTTAGACATAAAAAAAATATACCATCGTAAAAGAAAAATTCTGACTTCTGTATTAAAAAATTTCTATTCCTCTTCATCTTGTTTTTTTCTTAGACAAAAATTCTTAGAATTTGAAAACTTTTAAGTTTGAAAGCTTTTTTTAGATTATTTTCGTTTAAAAAAAATCCCAGATTCTGAGAAAATTTTTGAATAGAAAATTTTTCAGATTCTAAAGAATTTTGGGTATAGAAAAATGCACAAACTATGAGGACCTTTTAGTAAACCAAAATTTTAAGTTAATAAGGACTTTTTCGTAATGAACGATTGCAGTTTCTGACGGCTTTTTACTTAAGAAAAAATCTAAAATCTTGACTATTCTTTCATAAAAATGTTTTTAGATGCTAAGAAAATTTTAGTTCCAAAATTTTTTAAGATTTTAAAGACAAGTTTTAAAGGAAAATTTTCCAAGCTCTATGGAATTTTCGTATAGGAAATCTCTTGGATTCTGTAAAAACTTTTGTTGACCTTAGCATTTATATTCTCAGATTGTAATAAGTATCTGAATACAACTTTTTCGTCTAAAAAAACTCTTAGACTCTAAGAACTCTTCATTGAAGAAAAATTCATAGGCTATAGAGATTTTTGTTTTAAAACAATTTTATAATACTTTCTCCTAAAAAAATTTTAATTCTGATGAATTTTTTATATGGAAAAAATCTGATTCCAAGGTATTTTTGCACATAAAGAAGTTCTATGGCTCCTAAAACAATTTAAAAAAAAAAATTTAAGACAATTTTAAAAAGAAAAACTCACAAATTCTAAGGACTATTTCAAATAGAAAATATACTTTTTTGTACAGAAAATTGTTTATATTCAAAGGAGTTTTTGTAGTAAAAAATTTTTAAAAGATTTTTTTTTATAGAAAGATTCAAATATTCTTAAGTCTTTTTCGTTTAGAAGAGTTCTTTAATTTTGAGGGCTTCTTGTTAAAGAAATTTTCTACCTATCATGAGGACCATTTCTATAAAGTATACTTTTTTTATAGAAAATTTTTTATATTCTCATGATTATTTTGTACAGAAAAGTCATTACATTTTGAAAACTTTTTAAATACAAAAAAACCCCGATATTCTTAAGATTTTTTCGTTTAGAATAGTTTTCAGATTGTAAGGAGATTTTGCTAAAGAAAATTTTTAACAGCTTGAGAAATTTTT
Source organism: Eustalomyia histrio (assembly GCA_949748255.1). NCBI lineage: Eukaryota > Metazoa > Arthropoda > Insecta > Diptera > Anthomyiidae > Eustalomyia > Eustalomyia histrio. Next base: position 51,331,674 of record OX456523.1, on the reverse strand, counting down.
CGTATTCGTAAAACTTTCTGATGCTAAACACTTTTGTGTACTGATAAATTCTCAGAATGTAAGGGATTTTTTAGTACAAGGACCTTTTAATAAAGCACAGTTCTTAGTTTCTAAAAACTTTTTATTAAAAAAATCTCTATAATAAAATATTCTTAGAATTTAAAAACAATTTTTAAAGAAAATTTCCCAAGTTCTTAGGATTTCTTAATATAGAATACTCGTAAATATAATTGAGGAGTCGCAGAACAAAACGAGCTTTGTGCATTTTTTTTTTTTGTTATTTTTGTATTATTTGTGTAGAAATCTACTAGAAAAAAAATTTATTAGCACAATTTTGTTTATTTTTTCAATAAGAAAATCGGCTTTTTAAACAAAACGTACTATTTTCATAATTATTTTAACTTGTTTGTTTTTAAAAACTAAATTTTTTGCAGTAAAAACTGGTATCATATTTTAATGTAGGAAAATATAAAAAATTTACTTATAAAAATATTTTTGTTGAATTTTTGGTCTATAATATTTGCCGAGCAAATATTACCATCAACAAAAATTCGCACACCATAACGTTTTCTTTTTTTTTTAACAAAATATTATTTTTCATTTCTTTTTTAACAAAACGTGCTTTTTCGCATTAAAAAGTCCTTTGATCTCATACATCTATAACATTTATTGTGGTGACTTCTTATCGTTAAATGCATCTTATGATAAGCAAAACACTACTTACTCTTTTCAGGTTCATGCTGTTTTACAAGGGGATGAAAAATTTAATCCTCAATTTTCTAAAAAAAGCACGTATTGTTATGCAACTCCTCAAATATTTTTAGGTTTCAACGAGTTTTTTATACAGAAAAATTATTAGATTATGATGAATTTTGCGAAAAGAAAAATTCTTGGACTACGAGAACTTTTTATTACAGGAAAAAAAAATTTTCTCGTTAAAAAAATTAAAAATTTTTTAAAGTTGTTTCTTAAAAAAAAAAACTCAGATTCCGAGAAGTTTTTATTGTAGCAAAATTTGTATATTTTAAAAAGTTTTTAATTTTTCTGAGAATTTCCCAAATTCCCAAATTCTAAGAACTTTTTCTATATGAAAAACTCGTTAAAACCTAAAAATAATTGAGGAGTTGCATAACAATACGTCCTTTTTTGCTCATATCTTAGATTCTGTGAAAAACTTTTTAAGTGAAATTCTAATATTTTTAACTTTTACGATAAAAATAATTTCACGGAACAATTTTTTGATTTTAATTTCTAAATCTAGTTGGTTACGTTAATTTAGCTTGAATCATATTTAAAAATTATTTTATTGCCTCAAACAAACACCCACAACTTTTAGGTTGTTTCAAATTTAACATTTTGCTAAATAAGTTTAAGAAAAAAAAAATAACATAAAAAAATTTATTTTAAAGGGAAAACAACATAAAAAGTTATTTCGAAACAACATTAAAATATGGTTTTAAATTTCAAAAGAAATTTATCTTTGTTTCCTAAAAAAAAACATCTGACAAATTGTTTTCTATATAGAAAAACAAAAAAATTTCAACAAACAACAATCTTCCGTGTAAAAAATATTTTACAATATTTTTTTTATAATTTTCACATTCTACAACCTAATGACCCACTGACTTATCATTATCTCTTCTTACACATGTAGAACATAATACTGTATCTGTGTCTACAGTCATCCCATCCCGTAACATCGTACATAAAATCATTCAATATCAATCACAACAATCAGTATTTTTTCAAAATCTGTGTGCTGTGTTCAATAAAGCTTAGAAAAATATCACGTACATATCACTAACATAAAAATCTGTGGAAAAAAATAACTTAACGATTTTTTCCACTGTGAAAAAAATACATAGTTTCAAATTGTAGGTTACTGAACTACTAGAGTAATTTGATATTTATGTACTTCAACATGATGAAGATCAATCTTGGCAACATTCTGCTATATGTCTACATGCAACATAGCAAATCTTCTCTAAGCTGAGTTCTATTACTCTAAGTTGGGTTAAATTACTTTTTTTTTTTGCAGGAGTTATAAAAGAAAATTTGTGTGTACTGATATTTTTTTTCTCATTACAAATTCTTTTAAAGAAATTGCATTTTTTTGTTTTCATTGTAAAACTTTAGATTTCTTTAATAAAAAAATTTTAGTATTTCTTTTTTTTTTCATCTTTTTGTCGCTTATTTTTCAGCCTTTAGTGTTTGAATTAACAACAACAAGAGATAATGACTCAATTAGTGTCAGTTGTGGTTTTATATACAAAAAAAAAATAACATATAAAATTTATTGTTAGCAGGATGTTGGTATTAAAATTGAAGTTACAAAAAACAACAAAAAAAAAAAATATAAGAAATTCTTAAAGTTCATTAGGGTAGAATATCTCTACCTGGACAAAACACATTTTAACACAATATAAAGTATTAAATTTGCATAATTTTCAAATTTTTCTTATGGGAAAAAAATACCAAGTCACCATTTATACATTTTTCTTGTGTTTAATGCAAAGATTAATGGGGTTTTTAAACTTTTTACATTGTAAGGTGTATGTTTTTGAATAAATGAAAGAAGTGCATTAAATATAAGACATTAAGGATTTAAAAGATAAATAAAAATAATTTTATGTTTAAAAAAGCAGGAGTGTTAAATAATTCTAAGTCGATAGAGGAGATCAAAAATTTAAACATTAATTAAAACATTGTAAAAATATTAAAAAAAGACAATATAAAAGCTCACAGATTTTTCCAATATACAGAGTGGGGCAATAAGTATCACTGTATTGGAAAGTGCTGCTATTTTTGCAAATGGTATCGTATGTCAGTCTGGTTTTGACATTCGTAAAGCAGACATGAGCCAAATTTATAGTGAGTAACAAAGAATTGCTATACTCTTCTAGAACGCGCGATAATTGAGACTGAGGTTTAAGTGGATGATTTTCCATCAATCACATTTATACAAAATTTAATTAAAGGAGCCCAAATTTGTATCAACGCAGATGGTGGCCATTTGTCGGGCATAATTTTCCACAATTAATTGATATCAAAGTGCCAGTAAACATAATCTGTTAAAATTCAAATGACTTTTTACTTTAAACAATAGTTATAGTGAATGAAAATCAGATGATGGTTTTTGCTCCACTTTGTATAACATTATATTTATATTATTTCATCTTCTGTATTTCATCATATATACTTGGGATAACTACCCAAGTACAAAGGTTTAGATATAATCATTATCTAGTAATATGTTATCATATATAAATGCATCTGACAATATGCATTACCATATACAGGTTTGTTGAAAAGTTCCTGCGCTCGAAATGCAAGAAAACTGTTTTTATTACGAAATATATTTTTTTATTCAATATAATCTCCTAGAAGCTCAATACACTTGTTCCAATGATCTTCCAATAATTTTATCCCATCCTTATAATGGTTTTCCTGAAGCTCTGCAAAATAACCGTCTACGGCTGCTATGGCCTCTTCATTCGATGAAAAATGCTTTCCACGAAGGAATTGTTTGAGATTTCTAAAGAGATAGTAGTCACTGGCAGCCAAATCTGGTGAATGTTCAAGCAATTCGTACTTTAATTCTTTGAATTTAGCCATCGTCAAAACACTTTTGTGAGCAGGTGCATTGTCTTGATGAAAAATGATTTTTTTCTTCTTTAAACCAGGTCTTTTCTCACGAATTTGTTCATCCAGCTGATGCAAAAGGCTGCAATAATATTCAGAGTTTATTGTTTTACCTTTCTGAAGATCATCAATCAACAAAATTCCTTTTGCATCCCAAAAAACTGATGCCATAACCTTCTTTGCTGATCGTAGTGACTTCACCTGCTTTGGAGCTGAACAACCACCTTCATTCCACTGTAAACGTTCTTGTTTAAATTTAGGATCATGGTGGTAGATCCAAGTCTCATCCATAGTTATAAAACGACGCAAGAAGTCGGTTTTATTTGGCTTAAAACGCTCCAAATTACGCTAAGAAATTTGTTTTCGATCCAGTTTTTGTTGAATTGTTAATGTGTGCGGCACTAAATTTCCAAACATTTTTTTCATACGTAATTCTTCATGTAAAATATGGAGTACCCGTTCGTCTGAGAAGCCTATGGCATTAGAAATTTCACGCTTAGTCAAACTTGGATCTTCACTAACCATATTATGTACCTGCTCAATGATTTCTGCTGTGGTTGCAGTTTATGGTCGTCCTTTAAGGCTGGTACGACCACGTTTAAATTCACCAGCCCAAAATTCAACGGTGCGTTTTGAAGGTGAGGACTCCTTATACACTTCTAACAATTGTTCATAAATTTCCTTTGCTTTTAAACCCTTCAAAACAAAGAATCTAATGACTGGCCGATATTAAATTTTTTTCATATTAAAAAAAATCAATGACACGTCAACTTCAAATGGCTTGTAAACAAAGAAAGAATTGACAGAATGACTTGCAACTTTGCATGTGTTCTCAAGACAGTTATACCAACTTTAGAAAAAAAAGTTTGGAGCTAGCAGTGCCATCTCTTAATGAGCGCAGGAACTTTTCAACCAACCTGTATTACCATATATTATTATATATTACATTAATTTTTTTTAAATTACCTTATATTTTGTTATATATAACCACATCTAATTACATATATATTGATCTTTATAAAATTTAATGTAACACTATAAATAATTATATATGGTTTACATGGGACCACATTTACAGAATCATACATATGTACTTATGCATTTATGCTGCGTAATATTTGAGATAAAATAATATATGGTTCATTATTAAAAATATTTTTAATATGGTATGAGATATAATTATATATAATTCATTCAACATATGGTCCAATATAATATATATGTTTTGATGTGGTAGAAAATAAAATTTTATATGATAAAATATTTGCAAATAAATTTGGGATATTATATACAGTTAAATATCTAGATTATTTTTGATATGATATAAGATATAATTAGATATAATTATATGTGGTTCCAACCAAGAGATAATTTTTTGTTTTTTTGTGTTTCTTAATTCTTCAAATTATAACCCATTTTGGGACAACAAGACCTAGAAATTTTTGATAGGCTATAAGATATAATTAGTTTATATTAATTTTATTTTCAAGTCTTATATGTGGTAAAATTTATATAAATTTTTTATTACTTTAAATATTATAATTATTTGGCCATATTTTATCTTAGTTCATACGATATGATAAGATATGATCAAAGTACTGAACTAATTTAGTCTCATTAATTCAGCCAAGATTTTTCCGAAATTCCGGAATATATAAGTCCCAAAAATATAATTATATGTAGTGTACTAAAGTCAACCCTTGTGTATAGCAGAGTGTAGCTCAGTGCTTAACTTACCACAACTTTGGCAAGCCGAGTTCAAATCCTATTTGTTTTAGAATTTTAGTATATTTCTTTTTAATTTATATTCTTGTTATACATGTTATAAGCAACTAGTTTCCTTATATATTGTTGGATCTAATCTGATAAAGTTCGATCTGACATTTTTTAGAAATTAGGATCTTACATAATTCCTAAATATATTGCAGGATCTAATTTGAGCTGCCGTTTTTCGGATAAATTTAGATCTTCATAAATCCCCAAATATATTTCTGGATCAAATTTGATCTGTCATTGTTCGGATTAATTTAGATCCTTCTAAATCCCCAAATATATTCTGGGATCTAGTTTGATCTGTCATTTTTCGGGTCAAATAAGATCAGCCAGAAATTACATCAAATATTACATCAGATATTAAAGAATATCAAATTGGATATTATTAAATATTGCGCCAGATAATTTTGCTTTTGATCAGGTATATACACGATCATATATACTTCAATGTATAATTATATATAATACAATACATAAACTCTATTACTGTAATATATAATTATACATGATCTGATATCGAATATAATCTAATATATGATTTGCTGATCTATAACTAGCTGCCAAAAAATTTGATAAGAATTTTTATGTTTGAAGAAAACTGTAAGTCTATAGCACAAAACTATATATACAGTGTTGGAAAAATTAATAGGGACACCAACTTTAAACTTATGTATTTCGTCTCGTGTTTAATATAAACGATTTATATGATTAGTGCATACTGTAAAATGGTAGAGAATCTAACGGTCTTTTATTGTGTGTTTTGTTTTTGATACTTGTCCTCTTAAAATAAACTAGATCTATAAAAGAGTATTGGAAAGTAATAAAAAGGCTGGAAAAAATAAAAGGGACTAAGTACTAATTTTTTTTTTTTATAATTTGAATGACCTTCAAGTTTTGTATTAAACACAAAAATTATCAAATATAATGGTATAAAAAAAATTCTTATAATTTGATTTTACTTTAGAAACAAAATTGTTTAGATTAGTGTTTGAAAATGGGTCGTGGTGTTCACAGTACCCAAGCTGAGATAGATTTTATTCTTAACTTAAAAAAAGATGGAAAATCTATTCGGGAGATTGCAAAAATATTAAAGTGTTCAAAAACTAAAGTTTTTAATGCAATTCACGCAAAAAAAAAAAAATACAAGAAACTTGAGGAAGAAAAACATCAGGGCGTTTGGACCAACTCATTGTAAGAACTTCAAAAAAATACCCTTTTAAGTCATCAAATGAAATAAAAAATGATGTATGTGCACCAGTAACTAGTCGCACAATAAGAAATAGGCTAATAGAAGCTGGATTGATGGCTCGAAGTCCAAAAAAAGTACCGTTACTGAGAAAACAAAATATAAAAAAGGTCATTTTCGCCAGTCAACACCTCCGTCGCGAAAATTGGAAAAACGTCCTGTGGTCGGATGAAACTAAGATTAATCTGTTTGGTTCTGACGGTAAAATGTTTGTACGAAGACCAAAAAACAAAGCGTTTGACTCTAAGTGCACAAAAAAAACCGTCAAACATGGGGAAGGTTCCATTATGATTTGGGGTTGTTTTTCGTCATCTGGCGTCGGTCCAATATTTTGGATAAAAGACAAAATGTGCGCCGCAGATTACGTAGAAATTCTTCAGAATCAAATGCTACCATTTTCTGAAGAGGAAATGCCGCTTATCTGGGAGTTTATGCAGGATAAGGACCCGAAACATACCTCTAGACTCGGTTTAGTCGTGGTTTCAGGAGAAAAATGTGCGTGTCTTAGACTGGCCATTCCAGTCTCCGGACTTAAATCCCATTGAACATTTGTGGGGAGTCCTGAAAAACAAAATTGGGCCATATAGGTCGAAAAACAAGGATGATATGTGGCAAAAAGTCCAGGAAGCGTGGTATTCCATACCTCCGGAAACCTGTGCTAATCTTGCGGGATCTATGCAACGCGAATGCAAGGAGGTATTAAATATGAAGTGAGCATCTACCAAATATTAATATAATATTGAGATACGAAGGTAAGGTATGGAATGAAATTAAAAATGATAAAAAGACTAAATCGTCCCTATTATTTTTTCCAGGCTGTTTTTTTGGAATGGTGTTCGCTATCGCGAGATGATAACGATCTTATTGTGGCCAGGAATTGAGGATATGACCCTGGACGATATGTGGTTTTAACAGGACGGTGCCACTTGCTACACAGCTAACGAAACAATGGATCTTTTACGCGACAAATTCAATGGCCGTGTTATCTCACGTAGTGGCGATGTCAATTGGCCGCCAAGATCATGTGATTTGACACCGTTGTACTTCTTTCTTTGGGGTTATTGGAAAAAAAAGGTGTACGTCGATAAGCCAGCAACATTTCAAGAGCTAAAGGATGAGATAATTCGGCACATTAACCGCATAGAACCTTAATTATGCCTCAGCGTCATCGAAAATTTGGACCATCGGATGGAGGTGTGCCGCCGAGGTCGCGGCGGCCATTTGGCCGATATTTTGTTCCATACATAATTGAACCATACCATATTATCATAATAAAAAGAAATGACAATAATTTCCTTAATAATTTGTGTTTTATACAAAATCAACATCGGCTCTTAAAATTTAACCACCTTTTATATGATTATACCGGAACTTTTTCATGCGGAATTATATAAAAAATCCTTTTTAACTAACTTAAAACCACTTATTTTTTATCTACTTATCAACATACAAATAACTTTTAATTTTGGTAACTACTTATTTTATATATATTTATAATGCATTGTGTAAGCAGACCATTGTATATTGCTTGCAATTTTATGAAAATAAGTCATTAAAAATTATATAAATAAACATCGCGTTACATCAGACGTATGAGGAACTTTATATTGTAATATTAGAAATCTTCATACGCCTCCTTGTTTGGTTTTAGATTTTTCTCAAAATTATTTACAATTATTTACATAATTGTAAATAATTTTGGTGTTTAAAAAAAGAGATTTCTTAAGAATGTATTTGTTTTTTAACCAGCCCAACAAATTTTTCATAAAAATGTTTGTAAAAACATAAAATCTAATTTTAAGAAATTTTAAGATTAAAGTTAATGGTTGTTTTGATTTCATCATATAACAACAACAACAAGAATAAATTCCTTCTATAACAAAACACAGACTTTTCGGCGGCATTTTAAAATTACGTTGTATTTTTTACAATATTTTACAATGCATTGAATCATAATTTAATTTAAAACGTGTTGATACTTTTTACTGGTATTTAAGCTCGTTTTTTCTGCGAAATTCCATTCTACATGTATCTTCTTTTTTTTTTTGTTATTTGTGGTTGTTGCCAATTTTGACTACAAAATGTTATTAAACCATATGTTGTTGCAGTGTTGTAGTTGTTTGGTAGTTAAACTGCAGCTGTTGCATCTTTGTATTACATCATTTTTGGTATGTGTTGAGATGTTGCCTCTTGATTTTTTATATGTTTTTTTTTTTTTATAATTTTGGTGTGGTTACCAAAGAAATTACATATGTAAGTACGTACGTATGTTTTTTTACATACTCGTTTGCTTTGTATGTAAAAATATGTGGTTTTCTGTAAAAAAAAAAACGAATGAAATAAAAGTTGTTTTTCTTATTTTTTTTTCGGCTTGTTCGTCCATACTCTTTAAACATTTACAATGTGTACGCACGCATTCATGTAAAAAATAATGTGACCAATATGATTTGTTGACAATACCAAATACGCAATAACACCAAACAAACAACCAACCAACAATACTGAATAACAGCATGCAATTTTTTATGTTTAAAACAATTTTAGTTTTGGATAGAATTATGCAGGTTGTTTTATTTTATTTTTTTTTGTTACTACATGAATGTTGTTTTTTAAGATTTTTAGAATTCTTTTTAGCGATTTCAGAAGAATTATTTACAAAAATAAACCTACTGGTATTTTATAAAAAAAAAAACTTTTACGTGTTATAGATTTAAAATAAAAAATATAAGGATGTCAATATTTTTACTATTCGTGAAATATAAACCCTTTTACATTTTTGTTCCAAATGTGAACTTTAGTGAGGGAATTTTAAGATTTTTTTTTAGAACTTGAAATATTTTCTGTAAAAAATGTGTCCAAAAATCATGTAAAAGAAGACAAATTTAAAGAATGTGTATATTTTTTTAGGAAAAATGTTTTAAAATCTGAGAAATGTATTAAACATAAACTCTAAAGAAGGCTTGTAAATTCACTATTATAAAATAGGTAAAATTATAAAAACCTTAGCTGGGCAACATTAATGACAATATTCTTTTGAACACCTTAGAAGTAACGATGAATTCAAAAATTTTAGTTTGTGACTGCTAAATCTCGCGTGATGGCTATAACAATTGTTAAGAGGCAGTAGCATTGATGTCACAAATATTATTTGTATATCAACAAAATTAAAAAAAAAAATCTCTAAAAATTATAAAAAAATCAAAATTATTAGACATAAAAATCAATAGAATGAAATTGCCAAAATATAAAAAAAGTGCTAAAAATAATAAAAAAAACTAAAAAAAAATTTGAAAAATTCCAGTAACTGAAAAAAAAATCCACAAAAAATTTACGAAAATCACTATAAATTTAAAAAATTTCCTATAAATTGGAAAAACAAACGTGGTGCACATTTTTATCTTTATCTCGTTTAATTGTTATACCCTCCACTATATATGGTAAGGGTATATATCAGTTTGTCGAAATATAGGTCTATTTATTTATTTATTTTATTTAATAATCATATAATTACAAAGGCCTTCGGCTCGTTGTAGCGAAAACAGACCAGAGCCTCTGGTGGGAATTGAACACACAAACCCCGCACTGATAAGCTAGCACGCTACCAGCTAGCCTACCCGGGCGCTCAATATAGGTCTAAGACCTCATAAAGTACATATATTCGTGACCCTTATGCGATTTAGCGATGTCCCTCTGTCTGTTGAAATGGCGATCACGGCGCGAAGAGGCACGCGGAAGTCTTAATTTTTACCAAGATTATTGGACATCCTTCCGAGCAGTTTGCTATTGAGCAAAATCGCTCTAGCTGTTAAAAAGTTATGAGTGAAAATGTGTGGTGTATTTTAGTATAATTTCGTAGTAAAGGCTGGTACATAAAATATTTTCTCATATTTTTTCACCAGTCGCTTATCGGTGAATAATATTTTGTATTCATATTAAATATTTTTCACCTCAAAAAATTTTTTACACCACAAAAAATTTTTTTTTTCCTAAAAGTTTTTGTTTACACCAAAAAATGTGTATTCACACCAAAAAAAATCTTTAACCTCAAAAAATTTTGTTCACCATAATTTTACTTCAAAAGTATTTTACATTTTTTGTATCAAACCCAATAGAGAAAATTTTTTTAGGATATTGGTGGAGGGTATTCAAAGATTCGGCACAGTCAAATTTAAACCTATTTTTTCATTGTATTAGATTTGGACGATTAAAACTTAGTTTAAACGATTTTTGTATTTTTTCCAGATAGTCTATTATGACTTCCTTGGGCAAAAACCGTTGTCGATGTTCATAAAACTCATTTTATTTTTCAGATACGGTCAAAATTCTAACTGAAAGCTCTTTTCTCTCTGCGGTGAATAGTTTTCGAAATAAGTGAGGTGGGTTTTTGAAATTTTTTCTCTAAATCGCTTTAAAAATACAAAACTAGTTTTAATAATATTTAAATCATATCTAGAAAATTATTGAAATCTTTAAGATTTTGTGAATTGTAGCAGAGCCGCGAATAACGTTGTTAGCGACAAAATTTAAACTGTTGAGAAATCGAAAAAAAACGTTTTAGAACTTGTAGGTGTATTCCACTGACTGACTTCTTTAGATTGCCTTTTGATAACGAAATCCTGCATAATTTTATCTAATTTAAGTCAAAAAAAGACAGTTATTCTAACTGTAATCTGGAAAAAACAGGTTTTGTAAAAATTTTCCCTTAAAACGCTATTTGCGGATCCGCTTCAATTGTTTTATATAAAAATCGATTAGTTTCTAAGAAATTTTTGTTAGAAAAATTATCTAATTTTAAAGTATTATTCTATTTAAAGAAATAATATTTGAAAAGTATTTGAATCGTTCACACATTTAAGACAATTCAAGATTTTGAGGATTGTTTCATATAAAAATCGATCGATGCCAAAAAACATGCATTATTTATATCAAACATCCTCATTTGATGAATATGTTATTTAAATGTAGTTCTTGTATAGAATTTAGAACGTTGTCAAAATGCTGCCAAACAAAAATGCACCCAAAAATTTCCAACTTTCTTTTCCCTATTTCACCCTCTAAATCTACGAGGTAGCCGATAATGGGGGACAGAATTGACTTAGATTTATTTTTTCTATCACATATCCAAATTTAATCCAAATCAAAGTGTTTAGATTGAAATACTTTACTTGTAAATTTCGGGACTTTCTTCTGTAAAAAATAATTTAAATAACAAAGTTTAAAGGAATTTTTTAAATATTATTTTTTGTAAATAAACAGAAAGCAAAAATTTAAATTTATAATTAATGTAACAGGAACAAATGAACATCAAATTATGTTTAGTGCGTAAATTTTTATTAAATTTTAAACAATTGAAAAAACCCTGTAGGAAATGTCGATAGTGAAACTGTACTGATTCACTATTGACTTTGTCACCAGTACTACTGACTAATTGTGCCCCAGCATTTAACATGTGACAAGGTGTTGACATTGGAACCAGAGATTCACTAGTATATTTTAGTAATTCTAGTCTACACTTTTGGATCTTTTTACTAGATTTCCACACTAGGAAGGAAATAAGATAAAACAGGTGTATTTATTTTGTTAAATTAGATATTTTATTAATAAATTTTTTTTTATAAATTTCATTAAAGTAAAAAACATCTTTACAGACTCCGTAAAATCTTCTTCAGGCTCCACAAAATCTCTAGAGTTGCAACTTTCACAAAAAATTGTTGCTTCTTTCTTGTTATTTTTATACAAAATTGATTTTTTTTCACAAGTTTTTTGTAATTTATTTTGCTCATTATATATTTTGTTCAAATTTGTATTTTTATATTTTTATTAAAAACTTTAATTTTGCATGCAGCTATGCACATGCAGTTTCAACAAAATAAAACAATAAAAAAATCAAGAACAAGCAGCTGCAAAAAATGAATGTAAAATGTATAGACGCTTTGTGGACATGTCACCAAAAATTCACCCAAAATAGTCGACAAAAGTGATGACTTGTAGACACTTGACCCCAGGCTTCCTACAGGGAAGTTAACTAAAACACAAAAAAATTAGTAGATCCCATGGGTAATTGATATACATATACAATATATAAACATACATGATTATATATGGGCTGGTGCTACATGATCATACATGAGTATACATTTCCATGCATAGCTCTTTTATAACCACACATGATTTCATGCATGACCATTTATATTTGGATACAAAATTTGAGGGTATATGGCTGTGTATTTTCATATATGATGGTATATGTTTATATATTATTTATATATGCTGATATCTGACCAGTTACCATGTTATTTCGGACCCGAAGATATATGGAAATATGTATATTATGACGTGCATATGGTCAAATATGCACATGTATGATCATATACCACTCTATGTATGATCACGTATATTCATATATGTTCTGATTTGCACTTAGGATGGTAGTAAACCATTTTCACACAAGTATAAAAAATTTGGAAAAATATCTATGAAAAGTAAACTGTGCGTTGGGTGGTTCATAAGGAATCTGACGAGGGCCTGGTGGTTAAGGTCGAAAGTGTGTACTCCCTATAGCGCTGATCCTTCCAATTTTTTTTATGTAATAAAAAATAATAGTGTTTACTATTCGTTAGTAGCATTAAATTGAAATCATAAGATTTAAAATAAATAATTAAAATACATAGATCGAATAATATATAAAAAACTTACGTAAATGTTTGTTTTTAACTTCACTGAAAAATGTTTTTATTTAACTACAAACTGTAAACTGCGTTATATTCTTAGTGTATAGGAATCATCTAGATTCTTAGAATTTTGTATAATTTTAAACATCATGCGAAATTTAAAATTTTTCTTGAAAAATGTCAAAATTACAAAATATTTTAAAAAATAAATAAAAAATTATCTATTATATAAAAGTTTACATGTTTTGACAATAATGTCGCAATTATATTATAATTCTAAAGACTTTTTCATTTGAAATAATTTTTACATTTTGTTGATATTTTTCTATATAAAAACTATGAGCTGCTTGTTGCAGTTAATTGAATTTAACAAATATTTTTCTATGAGTGTATCCAAGCAATCCTGTAGTTTTTTTAAATGATTTATTTACATTTAATAATCAAAACTTCAACTATTAATCATTAAACTACATAAAATAAATTTAAATAAAAAAAAAAACAAAATATGGTGCACCAGAGGAAAATTTTAAATTTTATATTAAAAATTTTAAAATAGTACGTGTCATGACAAGTGTTAAGAGATATTAGTTAAATACATACTGAAAGGTCTATTAATTTTAACACACCAAACATTATAAAATATGATACTAAATTTCCATACTAGTAAAGAAATTTTTTTTATATTAAAAAATAAAAGAAAATGATTTATTTGTAGGATATAAGCTGTAAATCATATCACCGAAAAAAAAATTATATATAAATTATTCAATGTAATGACATTTTTTCCATAACCAAAAGAACTTGTTACTGCAACATACTCCTCCATAACAAAATAAAACGAAATTCTTTAGGGTAACAAACTGAAACTAACGTAACAAATTTTGAAATTTCAAGAAAAGAAAAAAGATAAGCTGTCAATACATTATGATTTCTGGTTGCTTAAGGGGGTTTTCTAATAATGAACCAAAACTTATTTGTTTCACATTTTCAAATGATTTGTTATGTGAGGCGGTTGAATATAAAAAGCGGTATTTCTTTTCTAAAATATTTTTGTTTTCAACAAAAAGCCATTTAAAAATTTAAAGCACGCACCTTTCACAGCGTTCAATGTTGAACATATTTAAAGTTAAAAATAAATGAAGTGAAAGAAGAAAAGAAGTTCTCCAGATTAGAACCATATTTAATTTATGAAGCTAATCGTTCAGTGAACTCTTTTATTCGATATATACGGTATACAATAGAGTGGGTAGAATTAAAAATTTTTTGTAGATTCTAAGGTTGTACTGTACTGCAAAAAATTTGTGAAAAAATATTCCAAAACGGAGAAATAATAAATTTTAAAAATCAATTAATGTCTTCCTTCTCTGATAAGTAATCGAAGTTTCAGGGTTATATAATCTTTAATTTGTTATTCATTGTTTTTGTTAATTTTCGTACGCTGAACGCGTTGCAAAGTTCCCCAGCAAAACCAGACATTACCAAATAATGTGTAACGTAATGTGTAGACTGATGAATTTTATAGGCGATCAGCCTCAAACTTATCTATATACCCATTACTTTAGAGCTGATAATGTAAGGGGTTACTTACATGGTTACGTAATGTGTCTAAAACTAGATTTTTAAAAAAGAGGAATTCTTATTAAAAAAAATTATTACAAATATTTTAAACGTTATTATGATGGGGATCGAACCAGGGAAATCTGGTTGTCAGCCAAGAACTCTACCCACTGAGCTATCGATGTATATAGTATTTGATTGCTTTAAGCTTACATGAATTGTTGTACTTCGTTTTATCGCTAGTGTTGTCAAAACAAACATACATTACCCTTTTGCTTACAAAAAAACACAAAGTAATGTATCTAAAAATAGATTTTCAAAAATATTTCAAATATTACTTTACATTTATAAATCATATATTACGTAATCAATAATCAGTAACTTATTACTTTATGCTTGCAAATAATGAAAAAGGTAACGAGCTATCATTACAAGGTAACGCATGAGAATATCGCACCCATTACCAAAGTTTTGCTGGGTCTCGTAATATTGCTTTTCTCGATCAAAAACACAATTTTCGTCAAAAACAAATATTTCGTCAAAAGCAGAAAATAATCGGTTGAAAAAAATGAAATAAATGGCAACTCTGTTTTTGACGAAAATTGTATTTTTGATCGTGGAATGGTAAAATTAAAAGGGAAATATTTCGAGAACTTTGCAACGCGTTCAGCGTACCAAGATTATCTTTTCAAAATTTAAATGATTTTCCGGAAATCCAAAACTGCAATCGAGAGACTTTAAGCGATTTCTTAAATGGTGTTTTCCCCAATTCGAAATATTTTTTCACAACTTCAGCAACGAAATTTTTTTCGGCCCACTCTACTGTAAACTTATTTTTTCGTATTTTCAAAAAAAAAAAATACAAAATTTGTCGTTGGGCGACATTATTAGATTGATTGAACGCTTTAGTCTGTCCGCAGTGTTTCTTTAAAGCTTTCACCATATGTATTCATTCTTATTGAGTATTTAGTGGACTGTTGGAAAAAAATATTTTTTAATTATTTTTTGTGATCAATTTCTTTGATAAATTCCCCTGCACAGTAAAATATTCCAAAAAAAAAAATAAATGCTGTTCTAATGTTTGCTTAATTAATCTTTTTCGTTAACAATTTTAAAGTTATTGTTAAAGTAAACAAACAAAATTAAAAAAAAAATATTAATAAATTACAATAACTAGAGACACCTACGCTAAATCATGGAGGCTATTAGTTACTTAATTCCTTTAGGGGTTAAAAACTTGTTATACAAAAATTATGTTGCTTAAATATGTAGACACGAAAAAGGATCATATTTACAAATCAATCAATCAGTTTAAAATAAATTAAATGCTTAAAGGAAATTTAATATGTTAAGAGATTTATGAGACCTCATAAATGTAAATAAAAAAAATCTGTAACCAATACATATGTAAATTTTTGGTTAAAAGAAACAAAAAGTCTTTGAATTTATAAACCGGCACTCAAAAAGAAAACTATAATAACACTGTAAAACAATTTCAAACATTTTCCAAAATTACGGGGTTCCGACGATTGATTTTTGTTAAGGAGACCAAAAAAAAAAATATACGTGTTTCGGCATTTTCATAGTTTACATAGGAATTGCATTTTAGAGGCGGTCAAAGTTTCCCAGCTCTGGCCTGTTCTTGCAGCGTATTGGTATATAAAACTATGTTTTCTTTACATCTGAGGTGTAGGGTATGCTCAGCAACTTTGTAGATAATGGTATGGCAAATATTTTTGTAGAACATATTAACCCTCTAACTCCCCCCATAACGACATTTTTGGCTTTATTCTAACAAATTGTAAAAAACACCCCGAAAAAGAGGAAGGACAGGGATAAAATGTTTTACAAAAATTTTGGCCATAAAATTATATTATATATGTCAAAGCACACTAAAGCCCAAAACTTAACACAAATACCAAAAACCAGACAAATTCAAGATTACCTATCAAATTTCTAGTCACATTTTGGGATGACCTTAATATTATGTAGGTGATCCCAAAATCTGACTTTCAATATGTTGGTCATCCCAAAATTTGACTAGAAATCTGATGAGCAATCTTGAATTTGATTAGTTATTGGTGTTTGCCCTAAGTTTTGGGTTTTTGTGTGTTCTGACATATATAGTAGAATTTTATAGCCAAAATTTTTGTAGAACATTTCATACCCGCCCTTCCCCTGTTTCGGGGTGTTTTTCACAATTTGTTAAAATAAAGCGAAAAAATGCCATTATGAGGGGGAGTTAGAGGGTTAATATGTTCTACAAAAATATTTGTCATACTATTATCTACAAAGTTGCTGAACATACCCTACACCTCAGATGTAAAGAAAACTTAGTTTTATATACTGATATGCTGCAAGAACAGGCCAGAGCTGTAAAACTTTGACCACCTTAAAAATGGAATTCCGATGTAAACTATTAAAACGCCGAAACACGTATACTTATTTTAGTCTCCTTAACAAGAATCAATCGTCGGAACCCCGTAATTTTTTTTTTTTGTGTTGAACTGTGTAATCAATAGCATAATGTTTAAAAGTTTTTACTAAGTAATTCATAGAAAACTTTATAAAAATTAGTTAAAAAATAGCAAAAGTATATAGAATTTAACTTAACTTTATAACAATAAATCAAATCCAAATTTAAAAGTTTTGCAATTCACTATTGTCCTAAAATAAATTTTTTAAGTGTAATATTTCTATTGAAAAAATCAACTGCTAGTTAAAAGATGAAACTTCTTCAAATAGTTATATTCTCAATAATTTGAGATACAAAAGGGAACAGACTTGTCTGTACTCTTAATTCTCTTGTGTTTTCTATTTTGTACTTTTTTTATATGTAAAAGATACTAAAATTGCATTAAGAGACTTTCACACAGTCTGAACACGAATGCGAGTTCAAAATAGAATTTAAGACCATTTGCTGTGCGTAAACCGGGACTTTTTATAGGTCCATACAACAATAATTTTTTTTCCAGAAAATTTTAAACATCCGCGCAACTAAATAAAGAAAGAGGTTTTTTCAAACAAAACATTGATATTTTTGTAGAAAATACTAACATCCGCATCCAGCTTCATAATAAAAATGCTGACATCCACAGAATTTAATTGATAAAACGCTAAAATCTAAAATTTCTTAGAAATAGAAAAAAAAACTACATCATTTTAAAAGATTTTTTCTAAGATTCAGGTTCTGGTGGGATATTTGCTTATTGGAAAACTACCAATTGCGCTCCTTTATACCGAACAGGAAAGCTCGTGCCAGAATTTCTTTTTTCTGAAGAAATCTTTGGCATCTGAAATTTTTATATAAAAAAATTGATATCGGCATTATTGTCTACAGAAAAACGATGAAATCCGTATTATAGTCCACAAAAAAGCTTACAAGTAAAATACCGCAACCAACTTTGCTGAAAAAAAATCTAAGATCGATCTGTATCGACTTTTGGGTCACTTTGGAATTTTAAGCGTCAAAAAGGGGCTTGAAAATGAGTATTTTTCGGTTTTATATTATTGAGTTAAATAGGTAAAAACTTTATACCTTTTTTAATTTAATGTTGTAAAATTTTCAAAAAAAAAAATTGCATACTATATATGAAGAACTATACTGCTATGGCTGTCAAATTCAGATATTTTATTTCTTATTTAATTTAGCTGACACGTATTTTTTCCTTTTGTTTTATTCGTGCTATTTAGAATTATAACAATTTTATCGAAAAGCTTTTTTTTTTTGCTAATTTTTGGAACAACTTGGCAAGCCTAGACTAAAATATAGGTGTTGATATACATCAAACTGTACAACAATTTCGAGCTATTCTCCAAATTTACGGGGTTCTGACAATATATTCTGGTGGAGTAGACAATAAAAAAATATATGTGTGTCGGCGTTTTGAAAGATCACATCGGAATTTCATTTAAGTGGGGGTTAAAGTTTCCCCCTTTGGCCTGTTCGTGCAGCATATCGGTATAACATATGAAACTATGTGTTCCTTATATCTGTGGTATAGGGTATGTTCTGTAACTATGTAGAAAATATTAACGCAAACATTTTTGTGGAACATATTTATCCTCTAACTCCCCTACGTAGCGATAATATTTGGCTCTATCCTAGGAAATTTTGAAAAACACTCATATGAAAGGGGAGGACGAGAATGAAATGCTCTACAAAAATGTTGGCCATAAAATTTTACTACAAATTTAAACACACCAAATCCCAAAACCCAGTTAAAATCAAGATTGCTGATCAGATTTCTAGCCAGATTTTGGGATGATTTAAATACTAGCATATGTGGGTCATCTCAAAATTTTAGATTTCTTTTTTCTGAAGTGTTTAGGTTAGGGTACATTCCTTGTCATGTAATAGAAAAACCAAAAATAATCATTATTTTTTATGGTAAACGCTAAACATCGACCTTACTTTCTATACAGTATACTTAAATCCGCTTTATTTTCAAAAATAAACAAAATTTTCGTTAAAAAATGTTAACATCTGCTTTATTTTGATATTATTATTTATAATAAAAACCACAGACTGCAGGTTTTTTAATTATTCACAACACTTTTAGAAAAAATAAACAAAAAAAAAATTTGCTAAATTTACTAACAATTAGCTAAAATTAGCAGTTTTATTTTGCTAAATATTATTTAGGAAAAATCAGCAAGATACAAGATTTTTGTTAATAAATAGTAAGTTAAATTTTAGTAAATTAAAAATTACAAATCAGCAGAAAATTTTGCATAAATTTTAGTAGACTAAATAAATCAACCTTCAGAAATCAGCAGTTTTATATTTTTTAGCAAAAATTTCTGTTGGTATTAAAAGGATATACTGTTATTTCACTCCAACTAAATGTAACTTAAATGTAATTAAAAATTTGTAGATATAACACTTAACTTAAAATTTAATTTAAATGTAACAAAAAGTTTGTAGATATCACTTTTTTTGTTGTTGCTTTTTTGGCCTACTAATATTCAGGAATTTTTTTACTGATTTTAGCGGAGTTAATTATAATTTTTATTTAACTAAAATTTAACTCAATTGTTAGTAAAATTTAAAAAATTTAACAGATTAATTTTTTCTGCTTTTATCTTACTAATATTTAGCAAAACAAAAATATTCTAACTTCTGCAAGTTCATCGCAGGACCTTTATAAGCTAAATTTTAGTAGCTTTTTGTGATATTTTTAAATGTTTATTTCTACCAATGAAATCCATAAATATTTTTGTGAAAAACGTTGACATCCGCATATACATTCGCTTTGTTTTTTGCTATAGAAATTTCCAACATACGTATTGTATCGAGAAGAAACCCTAAGTAGCTAAAATTCGATGGTACTAATACCCAAGTAATTAAAATCCTCCTTGATGTCTACTTTATCAATGTTTTACAAGACCAAGGAATTTTTGCAAATTTTTAAAGAACTTTTAACGTTTTAAAATATTTACGATTTCATAGATTTTTTTCTACAAACACGTACAATAGTATTTTTGAAAAAAAAAAGAAAATATTTTTAAAATTAATGTTTATGAAATTTACCTTCCAGTAATGATGAAGTTTAGGAAAATTATTATTCAAATAAATATAAACCAAGGAATGGTTGCCCTTCTTGCATAAAAACTGAAAAAAAAATATTTTTCATAGAAGTATCTACGAGTACAGCCTTTCCTCGTGGAACGCAAATAATTTGTGTCACAAAAGTAGCGCTTTGTACGAAATCTGCTTATTAGGAAACTTCCCAAGCAAAAATCG
This sequence comes from Eustalomyia histrio, assembly GCA_949748255.1. Taxonomy (NCBI): domain Eukaryota; kingdom Metazoa; phylum Arthropoda; class Insecta; order Diptera; family Anthomyiidae; genus Eustalomyia; species Eustalomyia histrio. The sequence continues at coordinate 51,311,039 of OX456523.1, read as the reverse complement.
AAATATATATGATCATACATTGTTTGGTATATGTACATACATGAACATACATCATCATATACGTCCATATATGACCATTCATCATCTCGTAAATTTCCATATATAATCGGTTTCGAATTTTTCGTTCATATATACATAACCATATATGAACAATATATGATCATATATCATCATATATAAAAATATACAGCCATATATCCTCAAATTTAGGATCCAAAAATATATTTTCATAAATGAGATCATGTTTGGTCACATATTGAATTATGCATGCTTGATAATATACAAGCATTTCTATGATAATGTATGGTTATATTTCCACATGTGTTGATATACTTTATACAAAACTGTATAAATTAGGCGTCAAATGCAGGAATAATTGCATTAGAAAATCCCGTTGCTTATAACCATGTTATGTTATATGAGGGATGGATGTATCCCATGAATAACGAAAATATGTTCATGAACTTATGTTCAACTGTATTTTGAACAAAAAACACGTACTAAACATAATCGTACCTAAAAAGTGCGTGATATGCAATTGCAATTATAATACAAATGAAGAAAAAAAAACGTGAGACGACATTACTCAGGGATTGGGGATTTAAAAATAAGTCGATAATAAGGTCTAAAAATATAAACAGTTTAACAAAATTAATGATAACAAAAGGTCAATATACCTAAGTTATATGTACCCAGTCAGAAAAATAAAAACGGAAAAACACTGGAAGTTGCTTTAAAAGGCGGACATGAAATGGCAAAAAATGCTTTCGCAATCGTAAAAGGTTTCGAAAAGCACTGAGGAAATAAAATTTACAGTGTTGAAAAATCATTGGAAAATCCTAATTTTATTTGGTCTATAAATAGATTTCCGAAAATAAAATTTAAAAAAGTTTATTGGTAATTTATTTGGATATGCCGGGATTCGAAACCAGACTGCTTCCAGCTATTAGCAAAATGCCTAATTTTAGACATCAAATAAGTAGAATTTTTATATACGCATATTTCTATACGATAATACACATAAAATGTGTTAACACATAATTTGGGAGAAATTTTGCTGCCAATTCTGAATAAGTTCGAATTTAACTCTTAAACGTATTTTAAGTTGTGACTTATTTCTCGCGTTCAAGTTGAATTTTGAGCTTTGGTGTATTCAGAGACTTATAGTAGAATTTTATGATATATATTTTTGTAGAACATTTTAACTGATTATATACCGTTTTTAGGAAAGAGACAGAAAAGACCCCTACATTGAGGAGTTAGAGGGTTAAAATGTTCCACCAAAATGTTCCCAGAAATAATCTGCTAAAAACATTTTATAATTACAATGTGAGGGTCACTGGTTTCTTATCCCGATTTACCACGAGCACGCAAAGAAAAAACATAGTTGGGTCAATCATATTCGAAGAGCATCATATATATTTGGGTTTATGCTTGTACCAACCATAATCGTACTATATTATGGTTATCATATTATGATAATAAAATAACCATATTTTTACCATAATATGGTCCCTACAGTAATATTATGATTAAAAAATTACCATATTATGGTCCTAAATAAACATTTTATATTGAATTTATCATAATATGATCGCACGTAATCATAGTATTCTCAAAATGTTTTCATATTATGGTCCCTCATAACTATATTATGATTATATCATCCATAATCTAAGAAAATTTCTTAAAGGAAAAGTTCTTAGAAACTATGAAAAAGCTCTTTAAATTTAAGAATATATCCTTTAGAAATGTTTTTTCTAAAAAAACTTAATATTAAGGACTTTTTGAAGAAAAATTGTTAAGGAAAAAATCATAGACTTTGAGAACTTTTTTTCTTTGATTGTATAATTATTTATTGATTGTTGCCAGCACTTTATCGTTGTATACTTATCATATTCTTTTCATAGTCAGAATTTTTGTTACCACAGTATGGTTAAAGCCAATCATGATATAAAATAGAAGGCGCCAATCATAAAATAGTAAAATATTTACTAAATAATGATGGTAGCGATCATGTTGATGGTTAGAAAACCAATTACTTGGTTGTGACGACCATATCCGATTGCAGCAAGCACAATATAGTAGCAGTGATCATATTGCAATCATATTTTTTCTCTGCGTAAGGATACTTGCATACCACGGCCTGCAGTATTGTGCAAGTACTTGAATTTTTGTACAACCGACAATTTCTGATAAGTAGTTGAGAAAACTTTACATAGTGGAGCATACAGCTTTTCTCTAGAAGTTTAATTATTTTTATAGACCCAAATAACAGTCATTTCACGCAGAGGAAAAAAATGGTTGGGGCAATCATATTCGTATAGAATCATATATTTTTGGGGTTATGATTGGGCCAATCATAGTCGTACTATAATATAGTTATCATATTATGATGATAAAATAACCACAATTTTCAGAATCTAAGAATTTTTTTAGAATCTAAAATATGAATCTAAATATGAATTTTTATCTAAGAAACAGTTTGCAGAATCTGAGAATCTAAAAATGTTTCTATCCGAAAAATTTCTAAAAATCTAATATTTTGCATAAGAAATCTTTTCGTACAAAACAACTATTGGGTCCAAAAGACTTTTTCTTATAAAAAATTATTTTATTTATATTTCGAGTACTTTTTCCACAAGAAAGTCGTTATTTTACCAGAAATTAATTAATGAATTATTTTTTTTTTTAAATTCCTGATTGTTTTTATTGAAAGGAATTAAAAAATATAAAATCTTTATATGGAATATTTTTGACAATGAACTGATTAGTGCAAATTATAATGCTATAGGTTTAAGGTGACTGTACTAATACAATTTATTTTTCTTTTTAACAAGACAGTATTATGTCTGTAAATGTCAAAGTCATATTTAATTTAATTTATAATTATTCATTGTTGTCAGCATTTTATCGTTCCATAATTATCATATTTTTTCATAGTTAGAATTTTTATTACCACAGTATTGTTAAAGCCAATTATATTATAAAATAGAAAGTGGAAATCATGAAATTATAATAAATTTTTTATAAAAATAATGGTAGCGATCATATTGATTGTTATAAACCAATTACTTGATTGTATCAACCATACCCAAATGCAGCAGTTATAATATAGTAGCAGTGATCATGTTGTAACCATGTTTTTTTTCTGCATGTATAGTTAAGTAGAAAATTTACAGTTTGGGGAGTTCAAATATTATTATAAAAGATCAGCAAATACTTATCAGTCGGGTTTGTGTAAATTCCGGACACACAAGATTAATTCATACACTCAGAAAAAAAAGTTAGTAGAAAAATTTGTAAACTGTTTTCAATCCCACTTTAGTATTTTTGTACTGATTTTTAGTAAAAAAATGATCATTTAGCAAATGTTTGTGCTATTTACATTTTAAAAATTATAGAATATTTATAAATTTTCGTTGCTAATTTCAGAAATCATTTTACAAATTTTTGAAAACCGATTTGCTAAAATTAGCAATAAAATTTACTAATTTAAAAAAGTGGATATTGAAGGCAATGTTATTTGTAATTGAAACTTACACCTACAAACTTAAATTGCCTTAAAATGTTACATAGATTAAAAAGGGATCGGAAGTGAATATACCGACTCATGACTAAAAATAGGACATTCCCTTAAAATAGCACTAAAAAGTTTAGTTCCAAAAATCAGCCCAATTAAAATTTGACTTTAAAAGTATAAACAAATTTACTAAAATATTTTTTAAAACAAAAAATTACCAAATTAAAACAAAATAATAAATTTTATTGTTTTAACAATTTTTAAGCCTTTGATTTTTTTTTTAATTTTGTCTAAAATATTTTTTGAAAAAAATAAATAAAATAAAAAAATGTTCATGCTCGAAAAAAAATTTAATTTTGTATTAATATTAATAATATTTAGTAATTTTTTTTGCTAATTTTAGCAAACAGATTTTAAATTCCACTTTACAAAAATTTGACTAAAATATAGTAGAGGCTACTAATCTATCTACTAATTTCATTGGACTACACATTAGCAGACATGTGTTGCTAAGATAAGCAAAGCATACCGCTGGGCTCAAATTAGCAAAATTTCCCATAATAAAAGCAAAATTTTCAGTTGTCATTACAGACATTTTTTTTGGTGAGTGTACCACTGTTCATTATAGATCATTATGGTATGAATTGTTACATAAGTTATGTCTAATCATATTTTTAATACTGCTGCTAAATTTAATTACAACATTTGGGTTTTGAAAAATTATAATAATAATAATACATATTTAAACATAAATTTCAAGTTCAAGTTTCAAAAATAATTTTATTTAAAAACATCATTTATCTTGTTTAAAAAATTATTTACAAAATACTTTGTTTTCTATAGAAAAACATTTCGAAAATTTTAAAATGTTTTGAAATTTTCCACATCAATTATTAGAGATCAGTGATTGTGTTGTTTTTTGTTTCTTTTTTCAAAAAAAAAAAAAATGAATATTACATGTTTTTCTAAATATAATACAATGTCAATGGTGATGTTAAATTTTTTAGATAAAAAAATTTTTCATACAAACAACATTGTTGTTTTTGTCTTAAAGGTATTGTAGTTTTTGGAAGTATGGAGTAGTAATAGTGTTACTCCTCTTTGGTAGCCACAAGCTGTGAAGGCATTAACATAAATTGCTTATTTTACATGTTAGCAGTAGACGAAAACAACAGCAACAAAAACAACAATAAAAAAAAAAATCCAAAGAAAAGTGATCACAATTTCAAATTCAACCATGTTTTTTTGCTGATGTTATATGAACACCATTCAGCCATATGACAAGATACAAAATACAAATCAATGGTTTTACAATTTTATATATTCCAAAACAGATTTCAAATTTAGAGAAAAAAATATAGTATATTTTTTTAGTGTTAACATGATTGTTTTTTTTTTCTGGGGATTTTGCACGATTTTTACATATTTTTATCACCTGAAAAATAGTTTATGCTATATTTTAGAGTAGAATGGCCATGTTTGTTTTAGGTTTTTTTTTCTTAACAAAGAAATGTTATTTTGTTGTTTATTTTTTGCTAATTCATATGCAAATATTTTTATTGTTTTTTTTTTTTAAGTCGTAACACAAGTTTGGTTGGTATATTTTTAATGAATTTTTAATGAGTTTAACAAATAAATTTTTGGTGATATTTTGCACTTTATTGTATTAGAGAAATTTTTTAAATAAATTATAAAATACGTTTTAATAAAATTTTTAAAAAAATAGAATGATCTCATAAAGTAAAAACCCAAGATGTGATTTTAAATAACAAAGTAACAGGTTAGTCAGTTAACAAAATTGTTAGCGATCACTATATTCATTCACTAAATTATGACGACTTAGGAGGGACATGCAATTATTTAATGATATAATACGAAAATAAAATCTGTAAAAAAACATAGAAAACT